>OZ025213.1:2637221-3122221 GCA_964019055.1 Anthopleura xanthogrammica
CTGAAGATGGTGATGATGATGATTTTGATGAAGTTGATGTTGGTGGTGACAACAATAATGGTGATGATTTTTTCCCACTTTTTCTCTTATGATAATAAGCCATCAAATTTCTTACAGTTTCCATTCTCTTTTAACTAACAGTGTGTGATGTGGGTTGACGATGCAAAGTTGAACCAACTAAGAAGAGATGGCATCAAGTATGCTCATATTTTCCTAAGGGACAATGACATCTACTTTATCCCTCGGAATATCATCCATCAATTTAAGACTATATCAGCATCAGCAAGTATAGCTTGGCATCTGAGACACGAATTGTATCATCCTGAGCTGACTAAGAGTGATGACCCCCAAACGTCATAAAGAGAGTTCATTGGGTAATAATTTATTTGTATATATTGTACAATTCACATTTCATAATTATATAAAATTAGACCAATGTAAGTCACAATAATTTGGCAGTTGTTTTGATTATTGTTTGCAGGATTTTTTAAGGAAAATCAGGCATCCCATAAACTTCTTTAATTAGCTTGGGCGTAATGTTTTTCCATTTAAGATGTGTCATTCCAATGAGAATAAGATTCTGTTTGAGTTGTAGCCATATTCATGTGTCTTTTCATGCACAATTGTTAAACAAAGAAATGATACTCTAGGGAATGACACATGGTCTGAAATGGGAAAACATTTAGTGGTCCATTAGTGATTCAATTTTCCATATAATCATATAGAATCCTATGCTGTTTGCCGGTGAAAAACCATAGCCCTGTCCTAATCTTAAAGCCACAGAACATTCTATTCCCACTCAACATTATTTTATACAATTTTACACTCATACATTTATAGCACATAACTCATTTGATGTCATACTCGATTTCCTAGAAATGAATGACATGAAGTTGATCAATCAAAACAACTGCCAAATGTTTTGAAAGGTCAACCATTTGTAAATAATAGAAGGGTTTTATTTATCTGTAATATAATGCAACCTTCTAACTTTTTAAAAGAGTATATTTAGGGTTTAAAATTAGTTTTCTAAGGAATTTCAAAAGGATTGCATTTCCAGTAGCAAAATTATGCAAACCCTACTTTTTTAGATTTTTATGAGAAGAAATGTTCAAGTTTGAAATGGCCATTGCATTTAATTTGAACCTCGCCTTTCCGGTCCTAACCCATAATTTCCACTTGAATTTTTAAAGTCTGGAGCCAATAGACAATGTGCATCAAAGCTCACAAAGCACTCTGGGAAACCAAGCCCTGCAAAAATGAAACAGGAGAATCAAAGGAAATATCAGAAAAAAATACTCTGTTATTTTCATCTGTTGAAATACTTACATTTCCATAGAAAATGTCGTTGGAAAAATTGTCAGATGAATTTTTAGAGGAGCCAAAAAAGCGTAAGGACTCCGCTTTCCATCATGCTTTGTGCTAGAAATTTAAGCTCGTGCACATTGGCTATTGTACGAAGCCTGAATGAGTTATTCACCAAATGAGCACTGCCCAGCAGATAAAAGTGCTATCCAGAGAATATCCTTCCATAGGATAAAATCTTGTGGATAAGTTCCTATTCAAGTTCGTGCAACTGGAATCACTCCATCTGGATAACGTTTATCTGCTGGATAAGGATTTATCTGGTGCATAGTGCTTATTCAGGCTTTGTACAACCAGTGCTTTTACATATCAAAGCTTTTGGTGGTAACTTGTTGCGGCATGTGTTCAGTGGCATTGTAAGACAAGATTCAATGGGGTCATAGTTGTACATGATGTTTATAATAGACATTGCCATATTCGTGATGTTAATGTGCCAACGATTTCAACCTACAATAGGATTTGTCAATTTGCTTTATTGGATTGTCATTCTCCAATAGATTTCTGGTTGGCAATTTATATTACATTAATTAACCAAAACAATATTTCGTCATCATACGCCCACCTATTACATGGTGAACTGATTCCTTAGGAAAGTTGTCAAGTCAAAGTTCCATGAGTAATAGTTGCATAGATTCATGAAACCTTATGTTTTGAAGCCAAAAACCCAGACTTCTTGGGCTGAGTTAGTCACATAATAATTATAAAAAATGGGTGTAACCCTTGGCAATGGGGGTGAGGGGATCATAATGGCCCTTAGATCCCCTAGGCCTTATACCATGATTATTAGAGAAAATTATATCAAAAAATTTATACGGTATTATGTCCTAAATGGAGTTGGAGGGGCCAATTGCAAATTAGGCTATGTATGAAGCCAAGCAGAGAATATCAAAAAAGACACACTTTTTGCATTGTGATAATGCAAGCAGGCTAGACTAGTCTAGATGCTGGCCCATCCTTTGACTGCTTCACTTTAGTTGGACTGCCTATGCTCACGGAAAGGAGCACAGGCAGCCCAACCAAAAGCACAGCAGTCAAAGGAGGGGCCAGCATTTGGACTAGCTTGACTGCAGAATACTCCTCAAATCATTTGCACATATATTGAATTGCAATTACTTTATACTATTGCTGTATGGCTTGTCCAACAAAGAGTTCTGACAACTGCATATGATTTCCAGGGTTTTCTGCAGTTGCTCCTGCAAGTAGTTTGTTTTTTATTTTACCACTTGTTACCTTAACAAGTCATAGCCACTACCGCAAATTTTACTAAAATGTTGTAATATAGAAATCATAATGATGAAACATGTTTCACTAAGACTATCAAACCAACCAATCAATCTGACTAACTGAGAATTTAGTCCCTCCAGCAAGAAATGTTTTCCTCATAAAAGCACAGGACATGAATACTGTATACCATGAATATAAAGTTAGTGTGGTTCTACTTTGCTTGTGTGCAGCCAAACTTTACATGTAAGCCACAGTTACGTTTGGATGCACACAGGCTAGATTCTAGTTAACCCTTGAAATTGTTAGCAGATTAACAGAGGTTACTAGATCTTATTTCCATTGTTTTCTTTTGTGTCTACACCAAATTGAAAAATCTTTGCAAAATTTTATAAGGTTAAATCATCAAAGCTAAGACCGAGGGGTATTCTGGGTAGTTGATATCCCAGGCATTGGAGTGTTTGCATACATTACTTACACATTGCATGAAGAGTGACAAAATGCCCAGTTTGTTCAGTAACTTGAATCAATGTTCTAGAGCTGCAAAACTGCAATATGCATAATATTAGCATCATTAACTGTTTACCCAGAACACCCTTCAGTCTATGATTGAACCTTTTTGAACCCAAAAACGATTTTTAAATTTGGTGTATTTGACTCTTACACATTGACAAGTAATTTTGGTTTCACGAGTTAAGTCAAATCACTTTATATTATCTATCACACGGTACACAAACACATGTTTATAGAAACATCATTTATTACAACTTTAGTTTACGAGGGAATTATCATGTCAATGTTATTATTCTACTAGATTATTTATTAGAAAACAAGTATATTCCAATTGGTTGTCATAAATTTTATAAGTAGTCTATAATTATGATTGGAATTTTACCTATATTATAAGAAAAGGAATTCACTATTGTCTGAGAAAATAATTGCTTTGACACCAGCATCCACGCAGTCTTTAATTATTTATTTATTAATTAATTAGCACAAACGAAATTCCTGGGGTGCATATGACATCATAGCCGCCATTTTCGTTGACTCGGACAAAATATTTGTTCTTGGTGTCTATGGGCTTTTGTCACACAGCGGCCATATTGGTTTCGATTCCCTTGGGTCCCCTTGCCCTTGCTTTGAGGCGCTTTATAACGTTCCAAACAAAGGATTTTGCTCTCAAGGGAATAAACATGGCCGCCTTGTGATAAAGGTCCATGTCAATCAATATGGCCGCCATGTCTTTTTTCCTTTTATTCTTATGGGAAGGGATGCACACCGAAACTAGAGAAAAACGTTTGCGCATGCGTGCCTTTCCGCACGCTTTCCAAGAATTTACAAGAGTTTTAGTGAGAAAATAAATGCTTGTTTTTTCCGAGTATACAAAAACTTTTGTGGGTATACTTTTGTGGGACTAAGATACTGTATTAATAAAGACAATATGAAAGAATGAGCCTTAAGTTTCAAGAACTGACCTTCAGTTTTGACATTTTGTAAAGACTATTCTTCAGGCAAGTGTGAAAGTCAAATTTGCATATTTTTACAATGCTAGCACGAAGACGCATTTGACTAATTTGCATACGGACTTAGAGCATGCGCAGACGTTTTACACGCGTGTCATGCACACCACCAACTGTAGTTAAATCCAAGTTTGGCACTCTGTTTTGGCGATGGACTTGACTTTTCCTAAGCCTATCTCTAGCTCTTCCTCTCAAGATTAACCAAATCGTTTGCAGGAAAGGAGGACAGTAGGTCAAGACCAAAGAGGTTGTTAGTTCCACATATCCCACTCTGGCACTTTTCGATAAGGTGTCCCTTGGTCACGAAGACCACCACCGAACCAATGCCCTTGCTACGCCGATACAGAAATTAATAACCTAAATTCCACCCGTACAATCTTCATAGTTTAATATGATCATTATTCAGTGATAATAAGAGGGGGACACTGAAGGGGTGATCAGTCTGATACACTAGGTCATAACTATTAATGCTTTCACGACGTCTACCAAACCTAAACTCAAACCACCAACACCAAGCACTATAAAGAAACAATCGGCACAGATCTGAAACTACCTTAACGTCTTGTGTTTAATAACAAGATGAAAAAGGCCAGGAAAGATGAACATAGCAATGTAGGTTCCACAACCAGCAAAACTCATGACAAGTGCAAAATGAGGTAATCCAACAGCAACGCCAAGAGAAGAAAGAACAACCCCAACACGAAAAGATGCAAGGCAGATCTTTGGGTGCCCCTTGTCTGTTATTTTGCAGTAAAGCCAAGATTCTTCGAACATTCCTTTGAGCATTAAGACAGGAATGGGATACGTTAACAACACACTGGCACTAAACAAGACTGCTATTATTTTGGTGGGTATTCCTGTTGGTAGATTGTTGAGAATGATTTCATTTGTGCCCGAAGTGTAGGTTAAAAATCCTACCACTGCAAACGCTACCTTGATAAGCCCACCAATACAATAGCTTGATGCTAGAGCTACGGGCAACTTAGATTTATCGGCCATCTCTCCTTCTATTGGTATGATAACTGTATGCAAACCATAGCTAAAAAGGATGATATTAAATGCAAAGAACGCCCCCTGTGTTTCCCAGAAAAGAAATGACTTAACATCCCATTTATTGACTGCCTGGAACTCGTACGTCAAGCACAGGCAAACAGATCCCAAAAGTGCAAGTATACCCACTAAACTGAGCCATGCTATCTTAGATAAGTATTCAAGAAACACTGTTGGAAGAACGATGGCTATCGCAATACATGCCCACAGGGATTCCGAAAGGGGAACTCCAGGGAATGTGTGGTGCATCAGAGAACTGAACAGAACCAGGTAAGATACCACAATGGAAAAGAGAAGAAAGCCAATAAGAACACTGACAACTGTGTGTAAGGGTGCCCAGCATCGGAGGCCAATCTCTTGGTAGCTGGATCGTACTCGTATTTTTTCTCCATCTTCATTTTTTTCGTAGAGGCATTCAACAAGAAGATTTGCAGTGTATCCGCTTATGAAAGGGATGATGAAGAATCCGATCACCGCGGCGATTCCTCCTTGAAGGATAGTATAAGGAAGGGCTAGAAAACCAACTCCCTCCATACAGTTGAGCACGTTGAGGGTCGTTTTAAACACGCTGCTCTGGTCTTTCTTCTGTTTCTTTTCAGTTGCGTTGGCTTCTTCAACATTCAAAGATGACTTGGTCTGTTCTTGTATTCTTGTAGTGTCGTCAACTTGTTTAAGTGGCAAATAATTCTTTTGCTGCGGATTATCCTTCGACATCTGCATGAGTAAAGACTGAAATGTGAGTGCTGAACATGTTTCGGGTTTATCCGTTAGGAAAACCACCTTCGTCATGGTGGTGGGTGAGTGTGTGTGTGTGTGTGTGGGGGGGGGGGGGGGGAGGGGAGGGGAAGGGTTCACCAACACGTTTGCAGACAACAGCTGTACAGTGTATCTGGGTCCGCGGGTTTACTTGGCAAAGATAAATAAATTAAAAACTATTTTAATACACTCTCACATTCTTAACCATAAATCAATGAAGTATTTAAAACAAAAGAAAGACTGAAATGAAATCTCCAAGATTCCGTTAGATTCTACCCTGGGCTCCAGAGTTTCTATAAGTCAATAGCCCACTTTCGATATTCTGGTTGAGTGATCACGCACAAATGAATTCAAGTCGAGTCTCCGGGGAAACAATATAATATATTAGGATTACTCTATTGTTTCCGCGGAGCCTCGTCTTGAATTGCTTTGTGCATGATCACTCAACCAGAATATCGAAAGTGGGCTATTCACAGTTTAAGAATCGTTATCAGTGCCCATGCGATTTTATCTCGAATTTCTCACCTTCTTTTGTTTAATTAAACTGTGAACTGACTTATTTCGCTTCCCGTGGGTAACAAAGCTGCCGTGTATATTTACACTTTCGGCATTGATTTACATGTCCAAGGTCTCAAGTTGTACATTTGCATCTCTAATTAAACGTTCTTGTGCGGAACAACTCTAATCAGTTTTTTGCAAAACATTTGATTACACATGATTACAAATACTGCTTGTCCTCTTATCACTTTAAAATAATCCTAAGGTGCATACTTACTACATACTAAGTATATATTACCGTACGACGATGATTCCCATGATCCCCAGAGAAGAACATACATAACCGAGTGAATATTTGAAGATGAATCGAATGCCGCGCGGATACAAACTACAATCACGAGAATGCAAAAGAAACATGAAACAACTAGCTATGAAAAGAGCGTTAACAGATATAGCTAAGGCAACCGTATGAAACCTATGTTTCTCTGGCCACAACAATGCATACTGCAGCAGTTTAATGGTTTGCAACGACTTCAAATCCTCGGAGAACCAAAGAGAAGAGGTTGGGGCTCGTTGCTCCTTTTAAAAGCGTTTCATCATCTTAATTCTGGCGATAAAGTTACTCACAGCATAAAATGAATTTACCTTCTATGAAGTGTTTTCTACGGAACTGAAATATTATTCTTGCAGTGTAATCAGGTTTTTCTGGTCTACAGACCACTTTTTTGGACTAGATATTGAGAACTGCTCGTATATCACTTGGTATTACCAAAAGAGCATAAATAAAAGAGAAAACCTTCTTAATATCTCGTGCGCTATGTAAATTCCCGTTTGGGCTAGTTTACATTATCAATTATAAAATAGTTCAGATATAACGCGCGCTCTGATTGGCTGATAGCCGTGTTTCCATGGGGTTATGTAAACACGGCAATATCAATATTTTATAATTTTCGCCCTACCCTACTCCAGTGCGCCAAAAATTTGAATTAATCAGTTAGTGAGGAAAGTGGGTCCAGTTCTGGACTAGGTATTACTTGGTAACGTATAGACTTTCCAAAAATCCTGTCCCTTTTTTTTTTTGCTGGCGGGACAGGACTTTTCATCTCTGCTTCGCGCCAAATACACCAGTTTCACATTCGGTGGAAACCACTGTTTTTGAAGACCACAGACTCATTTGCACAGGCTTAGCCTCGTTTATAAGTCATCTATTCAACGACGTTATTAAAAGTCCGTGGGATTTCAAAACATTGGTATTGTTCAACTTACACATTCTTTACATTACGGTTGACTTTTGCAAATCATTAGCAACAGCCAACTGTAATGTAAAGAATGTGCAAGTTGAATAATACCAATCCCACGGACTTTTAATGGTGTATTTGAAAAGATGACTCATAAACGAGCCTAAGCCTGTGTAAATGAGTCTGTGTTCTTCAAAAACAGCGGTTTCCACCGAATGCGAAACTGGTGTATTTACCGACGGTTTTTCCGTCGGTGAATAAATTATATCTAACAGACAATCAACCGAGATTGGCTACATTTTTGCACGGATGAGCTTTATTTATTTATTTTTTTTCGAGCAAAAGCTGTTATAAATCGAGCCGAAAACCTGGAACTAGGAAACGTTGAGCTAAGGACAAAATGTTCGCTGATTGGCTAATTCCTTCGGCCTGAGAGAGGCGAGATCACCTGTCCGTTTTGTAGATAGAAAGCCCTTATTTTAATAATGACCACGTTTAACAGAGGGCGTTGTTTGACCATACGTGTCACATAGATATTCGGAAATAACTGGTTATTACACTTTGCTTATTGAATTTTTTTTTCTTTTTATTAAAGGTGTGGAAATTCTACCAGCAGCGCCTAGCCTCCTTGACGTCTTAGGGTCGTTACGTCGTCACGCAAGGGGAGAGAAGTATTGCGTGACGACCCTAAGAGCGTCTGCGTAGGAGGCTACGATTTAAGAAATCACATATTTGTAAGAGAGTACCATGAAGTCACACACACTGGATTGAAACAACATTTTGTTGAAGATGGTCAAATTCTATCCATTGCTTCTTATATTCACTGCAACACATGTTAGTAAAGAATTAGCACAAAATGAACGCACACACGGTTTATACAGGGAGGTGTGAGGTTCATAGAAACCTTTCTGTTTGAAGGTGACAAATTTCTACCAATAATTTCTATGAGGTCACGAAGTTAAGTTAAATGATGTAATATATATGAAGTATTGAGACACAGGTATTCCGGTTAAGGTTATAACCTTCGAAATAATGTTTCATCTAATAAAAATTTGTCAACGATTGTTTGTCTGTATTTTGCTGTGGTTTTTTTTCATCAGAGAGCTAAGCTTGGATAAGCAGGCAATCAATCATGACTCCCGTCAAATAAATGGAATATTCTTTGTGTAAAGTTAATTATGTATAAACAATCTTATAGATAAACAGCCGGAAAGCAAACGAATGAAAAAATCAGCGATGCGTTGGAAGAGAAATATAGAAGGAGAAAAGAGAACTGAAAGGAAGTGGAAGAAATTGAAAAAGGAAGAGTAGAGAATAGAAAGAAAATTGGAAGCAAGGAAGTAAGAAAAACTATACTCAGAATTTTTTCCGAGTCCATTTCACAGTATGGTACGATCATATACACATTTCATTCCATCATCATGCGCATATCTGGTTAAGCAAAAACTATACAGTTAGAAATTTCGAACAAAAAGCGAACTCTTCATTAAAAATTGAAACATCTTATTCATTAAAGAAATTTGAATGTTTATCACTAATTAAGTTCTATATTGTTTTACAACCGGCTAATCATAAACTAAGTTCGATTCATTTCTTGAAGGGTGTGTCGATCGAAGGTTAGGGGTGTTGGGGTAGTACTGGGGGCAGCGCTACACTCTTTGGGTTTGAAGAAATATATTTTTAAGAAAATCCTTGCATCGTTTCTGATTTCATTTATTCGCGAAAGCTTGGTAACTTAAGTGATAGTATCTTGTACTACTGAATATATTTATTTACTACCAATGAGTGAATTTACAATGACTGATTAATAAAAAAACGAAGATTAAAAAGCTTGCAGCTTGTTAGATACTAGCTGTCCACAGTAGCAACAGAGCTAAAGCTATGGACACACAGTGCAACATTGTGCGTAATGTTTCTGGCAATCGATGTAGCAAACCATGTCACACGACGCAATTTGCTGCGCGCAATGTTGCTGAAGTAGAAAACGATCCTACTTCAGCAACATTGCCAGGGATAATTGCGCGCAATCTTGCACCATGAGCCCGCACGTTAACAGGGCTAGGAAAGGTAGGTTGGTTTCCCTTGCATGTGTAACGAGCCCTGGCTGGTGGGTTTTCTTGTAGGTAATCGACCAAATCAGTAAACAGTATTACAAAATAAACTAAGTCGTCCATCACTCATAAGGAAAAAGAAGAAAAAGGAAAACTAAATCATAACGAGGTATACTAGCACAGAAGTAGAATGACTGGCTCAAGATGTTCCAGAACAGACTATGATTTTTCTATTTTCTCGTGACCAAACTTTCTTATAATCAGATCTGCTTTTGATGTCTACCAGAGCTTGTCTGTTGAGGGTTGGGGTATCCGTCTGGGACTGCGTCGCTGTTGGTTGGGGATGGTGGTCGGAATATAGATCATAGATCACTGCTGCTGCTTCGTCCGTGTGTACGTTTCGCGTTTAGGGAGTTCTCACATAGGAGTAACCTCCAAACGTTCTTTCAGGATGGTTATTTAATTTATTTATTTTAGCTGCGTGTTAGTTTCTGCTTTGGCTCTCTTAAATGTTTTATTCTGTCACTGATAATTTGCGTCCTGAATAAAATACTATTGTATTGTATTGTATTGTATAGACAAAGTTTCAAATGATCTGCATTAATCTCATGCTCTCACGGTTTGTCTACTTTGGCAAAGTCAAGTGCACGATAGAGTGATTTTATTTACCCTGTGGAAAGCTATTTGATGAAGAACGAGAAAAAACAATAGATTTCGAGTCTACTACTAACTATTAGTTTGCCAATTTTTTCACAGGTTAAATAAAATCACTCTTAACCAGAGGCCTTTTTTGCACTAAACAAAGGGCCCAGCGTTGTTTCGGATAATTATCTTTAAGATGACCATTATCAAAATGAATGATCTCTTAAATAAATATCGGCGTCATCTGATGATACTCAAAGAAAAGGATGTGAAGAAGAGGGAATATCGGAAGACTGAAAACCGCATTTAGAACACATATACTACCTATTTTACCAAGAGATTTTAAGATAATATATTGTATAAAATGTTTGAGGATATTTTGTGTATGTTGATCAAGGCCATGTTATTTATCCCGACGCTATTTTTATTCTCGTCGCAATATATCATCGCTCAGGAATTCCTTTATTGCTAGTTGTTTCGTTCATCTATTATGATCAGTCATTGATGTAAACAACGCCCACTACGTCATTGTCATCCAAGGTCAATGAACCCATGTGCATGGATGTATATTGCTTCAGTATGGGAACAAAGAAGAAAGGAAATCGTTTCGAATTTCTTTATCATGACAGTGTTAAACTCCTGAGATTTCTATTTTGAGTAACGAAAGAAACTGCACGAACGATGGAACTAACAGAAATGTTCGTGACATCAAATTTGGAATATTTGTTCTTTAGTGTTAGTTCCTGTTTATAATCACGAAGCAAAAACAATAAATGTTATATTTAGGTTTTAAAATAATTTTTGATACCTAAAGTAAGGGAGTTAGGCCTATATAACTTGGGAGAATTAACTGAAAAATGACGATTTTTTTTGGCACAGTTTTTTGATCTTATGTATGGAATAAGTGAGTTATCTTATCATACTGCGATAAGAACAGATTTATTTATTTGTGTTGTTGATCCAAAAGGATGGAGTCCCGCAGAGGCCACCAAGCGAGGCAAAAAAGAGTCGGGCATTGTATGGCGTCACTGAGGACACACACTCAAAACAGGCAAACATTCCATCATGTATTCACTGAATACCTGCATCAGGAGATGTTTACTACCACAGAAACACACATTCGAAATTTGGACACTGTTTTCAAGACAACCTATCGAACAAAAGAATCTAATCAAACTTGAATCATCAATAATTTTGTTAACAATATATCCTCGTGGCTTGTTTGATTATTCTTATCAATTTTGATATATACGAGGAATCTAGAATTTGACCGACTACACCAAGAGGCATACAATTGCTACCGAAATAATTTAGTTTATAACAACTAGACGCTTAGCTCCTAAGACAATATCAGCAAGTGTTAGATGGCGAGCTTTTGAATCTTCGGCGAAGTATTCATTTATTAATATTGATCTTAGTGTTCGGTTGATTGATGAGAGGTGAATCAAAACAACAGGAGTCCTAGAGGCATGCAGCGCTGTGCTGTGTTTACAGCGCCTGGATTGCGCGTCACTTGCAAGTAGGCATTATCTGCATGCATATAACAAGCATGCAGGCTACAAGCATAGAACAACAGGCAACGCTTATGAATACACATGGCTTTTAAAACAAATTTACGCTTAATTAAGATCTTGTTTTATAGTGCAATTTGTAATGGTAAACTTAAGTGCAACAGCGTGGCAAGATCAGTTTGGTCTTGTCGATGAAAAGTTCTGGGCATTTCAAAGACAGTTTGAGGGCACTGAAGCATTTCCAGTAGCATGCATTTAGCGTTGCATACATAACAACTTTGATGGAACCTGTCTTCACAAGCGTAAACTTTAGTTCCATGATTGCAATTCATTTTTAAGGTTTGATAAGGTCTAACAAGAGACGAAACTAGTTTCTTAATAAAAAATTGACTTAAAGTGCGTTAAACGAATTTTATAAAGGTTGTGAACCTTTTGAAATGAAACTTACTAAGTCTTTTGACATCCGAGCGAAGGAAATATCACAAATTCATTTATAGTTTTCTGAGAAATTTTCTGTAACATTTTAGTGGTATACCGTTATGTAACAATCCTAGTTACACTTGTCTTGGTAAGCATTACTGTTATATGGAAGATTATCTAATTGACAGCGTAACATGTGGTCTATTTGTGGCAAAGTGGGTTGGGGTATTGTGAAATTGCCCTGAAATTTGGGCTTCTACAGCTGATGATCAAGCTTCTTTTTCTCATAAACAAGGAGTGGAGTACGAGCATGGCAGGGTTAAGTTAGAGTAGTTTTTGTTTTGTAATCACTTTTAATTTTTCTAGGCAAAAAATGACACTAAAGTATTTTTCTTTCCTACGATGGGTGACTGAATTCTATTTATGTGGTTATGATCGACATGACAAAGGCAAGTTAAAAGGAAAAAAATCTAAAACTGAAACAGCCTTTGTGAAACTTAGTGACATTAGGAAAAGCAAAAAAATCAATGAAGCCGAAGAAAAGGTGTTTTGGTTCAAGAGGTCACAGAAAATTCTTCTTCATGTATATTGCACAACTGGATGAATGAATAGAACTGATTGAGACTACCTGTCAACAAGTTTATTACTTTATTCCCTAAATGGTATATAATGTAACGCTGATATAATCAGAGAATATTACCATTTATTATATCCATTTTGAAATCACTAGCAAATCCTGTAATCTGATTGGCTCTCAGTAGATTGATTCAAGCACGAATCGCACTATTTTGAGTCCGAATCGCATCTTTTTGTCAGCCAATCACAATGCAACACTAGAAAAGGTAACCAATCAGATTACAGGATTGTATGTAATCAGCCAATCAGATTATAGCAAATAAGGAACATAAAATGTAGCTTTTTTTCAAGTTTGACTGCAATTTTTTGTTACAAAAAGAAACAAAATACCGGCTATTTGTGAATAAATACTTTTGTATTTATCACAAATTTAGTGTCTATCTAGTATGATTTCAAAATGGATATAATAAAGTGATAATTGAACTTCGTGTCGTGCAATTTTGGTCTGATATCAAACTTGCGATTACAAATCACACTCCCGCTACGCGGTCGTGTGATTTTGTTATCGCGCGTTTGATATCAGACCAAATTGCACTCCACTTAGTTCAATTACCATTATTTATTAATTATCTTTGATTAATGGTTTTCATTTTGGTCAGAGAGACTGCTACGAAATCTTGGATTTTTCTTTACTTTTTGTGTTTGTATTAGGATTCTTGACTTAATTCGTTTTTGTAACGAGATGTATAGAAGTTACTGTCGGGTTAATTAGTTATTATTACACACCAGGAATCCATTATTAGCTATATAATGTTAGTACACCTGTGAGCTTTCAAACCATCCATGCGATGAAAAGAATTACTTTGACATCCTAACCTGATCTTCCATAGCATCATCTGACACATTCAAACAAGGGGGCTGATCAAGCAAACAGGAAAGTCTCGCACCCTATCCCTTCTAGATCGCACTATCAGATATATCAAGGAGGAGGTATTAAAAGCACACCTATGTAGCTTGTATGTTTATGGTCATTGTTCTAGTGCCATAAGAAGCTCATTGCAATGCAAACAACAGGTCAAAAAGAGGAACTTGAAAGGCTCCTTTAGGCCCGCTCACACGGGCGATTTTTGCAGCCATTTGAGTTGTGATTTTTGCGGCGATTTGAGGTGCAGCGTCGGATTTTTTATCGCGCGTGTAAACGGGCCTTTAGTGTTCTGCCAGTGTGCCAGATGCATAATCGCTCCTTACTGATTTTTGATAGAAACTAATAGATGCAGATAAAAAAACCCGGCTACAAAATGAGCCAGCTTGCTGGATACAAGAAAAGAAGCCCGAAAAGAAAAAAAGGCACCACTTGTTCAGAGTATGTTCAGAGACTCCTTTTAATCTAGGCTAAAAGATGCGGCGAGAAAAAAGGCCGACTACATAATAAGCTAGATGCAAGAAAAGAAGACATATATTGTTCTGCCAAGCGTGTTAGATGCTAGAAAAGAAAAAGAAACACCGCTTGTAGTTCAGAGACATTAGACTAAAAGTCGCGGCGAGAAAAAAGGCCAACTTGATAATGAGCCTGCTTCAGTATTTTTCAGACTCGGTGTTCCTTTTCTAGCGAAAAAAAGAGACAAACGAAAAAGAAATCAGTCATTTACTCTGCGCGTATTGCTTGTAATTATGAATCACAAATTCATACCATGATATATACGAGTTAACCATTTCGTGAACCTTTGGACTTTTCCATGGATGAATATTGCATTATCTGTCTGCCTTACGTGCCATACTCTTCTCAATCTCCAGATGAAAATCTTTGTTTCATAATCTTTGGTAAGCTGTTAAACAACGGGTAAACTTTTCATTTGTATTGAACTTTTCGATCACTGTCTAGCTGCATGTAATGGCTTCATTAAGCTAAACTCGTTGCTGTCTTTGGAAGCGTTAAACTAAAATGTTCCAGAGGCTGCAAGTCATGTAAGAATCATTTGATCATGCGAGAAAAAGTACACTCAAAAGTTATACTGCGTGATAAGATGGATTTTCTTCTCCGCACTGTTAGTGAGGTGAACAAAGCCAGCCACGACAAGAAGTTCGGACTGCAACCTTTCTTCTTCAGCCAATGCTTCTTAAGCTGTTGTATTGTTTATGGGGTAATTAGGGGAGAAAAGAAAGATTAAAGCGACCGGCTACAGGATTTGACACTGCCGTGGGAACACTGAACACATGCACGTTATGGTTAGATACTGCATGGAGGAATAACTGTTAAGATAGTTAAACAAACCATTCCGCTTTATGCCCTGTTTCAGACGAGGGGTCTTAAAAAGATCCCAAGCAGAGCGGTCGCTTTGGGCTTCAGTAGTTGGAGTTTTAGGCCCGTTTTCGTCTTCACTGGACTGATATACTTCTTTCAAATGAACTCATCACTATGAAAAAATGAAAAACATTGTGTTTGCCAATGCGCGCCGAAACACCCAACACAGTAATAAATGTAAAGATATTCCCATTAAAATTCGACTTTATGGAGATTGATGATCAGAACCTAGTCGAGTAAACGTTGATAAATTTTGAACACCTTCTTTGGGATTCCGTTAAGTCTAGAAAATGAACAAAGAAATATTGAGAGAGAGAAAAATCCACACTAGCAGACTGAGACAAGCTCTAGTGCTCTATCAAAGACATTGAAGCGGATCTTTTTAAAGGGATTTTATCTTAGTCTCCGCATTTATAACTTTGCACAATGTTGGCAGAATAATTTCACAATTGCTTGGCAAAGTTCAATCGAGGCTGACAGGCATTTACTTTCAGTTTGCGACTCTAATGAAGAAATTTGGACATTTGAAACAGACATATTGAAGAAGTAAAGATAGGAATAAATGTTTGTAAGAATGGTAGATTTAATAAAGATATAAGTTATTGTGACCTTCGTGGTTGAACAGTCGAAGAAGCGACAGTTCAACTTGATTGAGCGACTCTTGATTGGGCACTAACAGGGGGGGGGGGGGGGGGGGGGAGGGAGCTGAGTGCACATTTGATATGGTTCGACTATTGGAATTTTATTCTCATTGAGTTTACGAGATTTGAACTTTCTAAAAAAATTCACAAACGAACGAAGGAATAGCAGTAATGACACAATGGCGGTAAAATGGTGGAAATGGAATTTACTTGGACTCTAGATGAAGTATGCCTGCCATCTAGTCAGCCTCCAGGCAAATGAGTGTCAACTTTAATTAGCTTAGAGATATCAAAATTAACGCTACAAATTTCAAGAGCGCGAAAAGTGATAAATAAAAACGAACAAGAATTTGGTTGATTTTGAACTTCATGGATCTAATACTGAATCAATGATAACAAACAATTCGACCATTAATATGTTATTTTACGTGTGCAATTGTGTGTGTGTGTTTTTTTTTTAGGCACGTATTTCCAGAAAAAAAAAATTCCTTGTTGTTCTATTGACGTGAGGTTACTGACGTCGTTAGAACAACTATGATTGTCTGTCAAGTACATATCCGTTGTGCGTCCACCCACGCTTAAAGTATTGAGAAAACATCATCCTACAATCCTTATATAATCATCTCATGCCCCTCACCTCAGTAAAAAAAAAATTGGCTGAAGTTTTTGCTTTCATTATCGTTATCTTAACAATCTACACAAGCAATAACTTTTTAAACTTTATTAGATAACAGAGTATCAGTTATATAAACTTTTTTAGTCCAAGACTTGAAAATTTGACGCTGTTTTTAAAGTGAAGTTTTTATTAGACTGTTAATTGCTTGAAGTAATGAGAAAGCACTTATTTCTTCATCTTAAACACTGAGTCGTGATTGCAACAGGTCTCTGGAGTCAGCTGAGTTTCTCAGTATAGGAATTATATTCTTTTGTTTATCCAAAGACATTTTCGATTAATTATACTTATTAAAACAAAACATAACTCAGCATTGCATTTATCACTGTCGTTCTGTGACAATATGCAAAGAAAAGCTTATATGGGGATGATTTATGTATATGTTGTACTATATGGAAAATATAATTTTTGGAGACTGTACTGATTCTCTTAGTTTTTTTTAGTTCTAAATTGTTTTTATTCTATTATCAATCGTAGAACAAGAGGTACTTGAAATCATGGGCGTCATATTATGAATAAATTTTACTCAAAAGTACATTAAAAAATCACTTGAACTGTTGAATACCAAAACACAATCTCGCACGAAAAGAGTTTTGAACGTTAAGAACTCGAAATATTCATTCCGATGAAGATTATGGTTATAGTTCGTTCTTTGGACTTGTCGTATTAACTAAAAGTGTTTCTGAATGAGTTGTTTTAGTTCTCAGAAAGTTCTTCAAACCGATCGTGTTCATGCTGGGATTGTGATTGACTTGGAAGATAGCTTCAGGCAATGCATTAGTCAATATGAATGAACTTTGATATAATGACGATCTAATCTACATAACAATACCTTCTCTCTAGGACCCTCTATTTATGGCAACCCCTTTAGCCCTTCCTTCAATCATAAGATTGCTCACTTCTACTCCACAAGTCCAAGGTACAAAACATCCTGCAAATTCTCTAGTGTAAAGGTATTTAACTTTTTACAACTTTAATTTTAATTGGTTCATCGATTTACTTCTATATACCAAGACTATCTAAATATTTGCTCTTTTTCAACAACAAATGACAAATATTTTACTAATAATTAAATGTTAAGATCAGATGTAGATCATTACTTAGTGACGCATTTGTCAGATTGGGCTCTCTTTGTTAACTTTCACACTTTTCTTGTCGATTTGTTTGACTTTCGCCTGATACCTTAACCAAATGGGTTTTGATTGTGTGATAATTCTATTGCAAACAAATCATATATTTATCTGGCGAAAATACCGTTGCTTTCGATCCGTTTGGCCTGCGACGCGTATCAAAATTGCTGCGATTTCCTTGATATCTTTTACCCATTTGGCAATTTTACTGGTCCAGATTATAGAAGATACCACTTATGGAGCTAAGCTGTATCGTTCCGAGGAAATCAGTATCCGAATCATAGAAGATTTTGTTATAGATTTATGGTTGATTGCTTCAAAAGGCACGCATTGGAGTGAGAGACTAGAACTGCTAAGCAGAGCGATAAAGGCTCAGTCTACTACGCTGAATGCTTCGGTGTAACTCATTGGAGTAAAGCATTCACGCACCTGCTTAAACCAAACCAACCATTCGAGGCTTTAAATGCTTGTACCGGTGGACTGTGAGATATACGGTAAACAAATCTGGACGTTTTTGAAAAGTTCTTCTTGCGAATGTGCCTTCGCTTGAAGAGGTGTTGTGAAAGTCCTTGGATAAGTTTTAACATGCAATGAGTTTTATACCACCAAAACATTTTCGTGAGTTCTATACTTCTGGTAAAATGAACAGCTAAAATGTCATAACTTGTGGTGTTAAAACTTTAGGAGAAAAAAAAGTTTTAAAAAGAAGAATTTTCTCGAGGATTATCGAGCAAAACTGTTAGCGTTGCCGAAGGTGTTCCTTCAATCTTGGCAAGATGTAACCTATTTTTCAAAGCTGGTTACTGCGGGGAAAAATCGTCCAGTGAAGATACATCTTCACTGATTTATAATATTTCTTACACAATCACGAAATAAAACAAGTCTAAATAAGGAAAGTTAATTTACTTTGAAATATACTTTACGTGTTGGAGTCATATTTTTTTTCTTGAGAGGAATAAATCAAAGTTGTTTGTCACAAATTCTTCAGATTGTTGCGCTGTTAGTTGGATAGTTCCTTGGACGTGTTGCTAAGCACATGGTTGGAATTAGAGGGAAGACATTTATACCTATCTTTTGATATCTATTTTATTAACAAATCATATTGAAAAGTCCTTAGATTCTTTTTGTTTCATAATTTACCAATTACTGAGTTTATAAAGGCATTTGCGCCAAGCTACCAGTCAAGTTTCATCAGTTATCCGAGCGGTGAATTCGACAATGATAATTTATTTATATATCGCCATTTCCAGCAGTTCAATCTACTGTTTTAAGTCTTATCTACGGGATACGAAAACGTATTAATTAAAAAACCTAAGTTTTATTGCGAAGGCTTTCTACTTCGAGAAACTCAGTTGAAATGGCCTGCGCAAAGATGGCAAACAGCTGCAAATTGGATTTCAGTTACAAAATGGCGTAAAGAAAATATGACTTGCTCAAATAGTTTGTATTTCTTTCTACAATGTTCAACAAATAATATTGTAGGGCTTTTTTTCAACAAGTAGTTTCTAATTCGTGATCTGAAGTATTATATATTCATTTGATTTATTGATTTCATCAAGTATCTGCTCATTTACACAATGAACAGTAAAGTAGAGAAGAGACTTTCAACAAAGTGCCGTGAAATTCTAGAAGAAAAGGACGATGAAAACTAAGATTTTACAAACCGGAATTTTTAAACTCTTTGATGATTCAATGTTTACAAAATCGTTGTGCAATTCCTTCATATATAACAAGGAAACCTTTTGTAAAACAAAATTACTAAAGAAAACAATGATTTCTTTATGCTTTGACACCTTTGAGTTGATCTAAGTTCCGTTAGGAAAAGCTTCAATTTTGCATGTTATCAGTGATTTGTGTACTTGTGACAAACTTAGGGATGCAGGACTAGACTCTGTATTGTTGTGGGTAGGGTAAAAAATCAGCACCAGTCAATTTGCATAGGATTCTTTTGTTAATATTTGCAAAAGAACTGCAGGTATATTATATTCATTTATTTCCATACCTTTTAAGAGGAAAGAGTTTGGTTAATCTGGTGATCATTTGGGTGACTGGTTAGTGATTAGTCACTTGAATGACAAAAAATACACAGAAATTCAATCTCAACGAAACACAACGTTATTATCTCAGTTATGCGTGAAGAAGACTAACAAACAACGCTAAACAACAGCCACTAGAGGTATAGGGTACCTTTGATTTCAACGCGCAACCAAAATACTTTCACCAACTAATACAGACTTTTGAAAAAGCTTTTGGAGTTAACATTCATTTGGTATCAAGCTTTGGAATTTCTATTTTAGACAACGAAAGTTGAATCAAGAATGATATAAAAGTCGAACAAACTTTTCTAATTGCACAACATAAAAGTGCCTAAGGGTATGATTAAAGCATTCCTTTACATATCGATTCTAGATACTAGCCACGTTGACTGCAGCAAATCATTATGAAAACATTCATCACCATATAACTTGTCATTTTCAAGAAACTCTTATTCGTGAGTTAAACAATTCTGACAGCCTAAGATCGAAAGTCTCTTACATAAGTCGGCTGGAAGCAGGATTTCAAAAGACGCGTCCCACACGATAATTGCCGAAAAAAATTTAAACTATCTATAATCTAAAAAAAAAATTCGTTCCTTTTCGCCACTCGAAGTAAGTTTTCTTATAGTTTAAACAAATTAATGATTAAATCGGAAATTCTACAAGTTTTGAATGGAGCATAGTACTTTTAATGCCATATGAATCTCTTAGTTGCCAATTGATTAATCATAATAAAATGAATGCGGCATCTTTTCAAAACAAGCGTTTGAAGGTCAATGTTTGATTATTAGTGGGCAATACTGACCCTACTCTAACTTCATAAGTGCTTGATGAACTGCGAAGTCAGTAAGTATACCGTGAGGCCAGCCGAGCAAGAAAACTTATTCTGCTCCACTCCGGCACTCCTACGTAAAGTAGCTCAAGGCTCGTTAGTTTTCTAATGACACTCGACCATTAATCGCTACTCTTTTTAATCAGTAATGAATTTTTTTAATAAATCTGAGATTGACCTTCATCGTCGTATCATACCAAAGAGCTTAAAAATCCTCTTTATGAGAAATTGTTAGAGAACGTTTGATCGCATTAAGTGATTATGTATTCTGATCACGCCTCTAGTGATATTAATATTTATTAATTTAGCTCGCAATCTTGAGATGCCATCAGTCAATTAATAACTAATGCAAAACAATGAGAAGATTTGAAAATAAAAAGCGTGATAACATTTTGTGGATCAAAAAGAACAGAAGATATTTTAGACAATAACCGTTGGATGTGAATGATTATGGTTTAATGGAGCGCGTCTATAATTCGTTTCGACTGATAGCATGGGCAAAGCTCCGTTACAGACCAACATGTCGTATAGAAACGGTAGAAATATAACGGGATTTGCTAGCTGTAAATCGTGCGAAAGTGTTCTCGCAAGGTGTAGTTAATCCCCTGCGGGTTACTTATCTCTTGCTTAATGTGTAATGTTCAATCTGTACTGGTTTTTCGAATACAAAGACTTTAGGGTCTCGTTACTAAGCCGTTGGCTCAAAATATGCTTCTAGTCTTTGTTTAGTGGTGATTATAGTCTCAGCCTCATAAAAGCCATTCTCAATAGCCTCCTATTGGGACTTCAAATTTGAATTTTGCAATCCCGAGGCTTTCATTTAGCGGCTTTCCGAAAGTTTCAACGCGAAGTTTACAAAAGTTTAGTTAGACGGAAATTCGGAGGCTTAGTTAGGGTAGGTAAGTACGGTCGAGTGCACAGATGTGGTTAAGATTTAGTCACACCCAGATGGTTCTGTTTGCTCTTTCATCGGCTCTCTTGTGTTTCTTGGGATTTCATTGCTCTTTTTTCTGTCTACTTCAAGCTAATTTTAATAAAAGAAGACAATGAAGAGCTTAGTTTTATCATGCAAATTACGCAACGACGAAAAAAGCTGATAAGCGATAGTATTGATAAACAAAACTTTGTAAAAAAAAATTCCATCAACGAAATTATTTCCGGATCAAAATATGTTGAGATTTCACCAAGTTCTAAAGAAAGTTTTATCCTCAGGTTCACGAAAACCGGGTTTTTATTACTAAACTCTTATAAAACGGTCACTGAGGTGATAATTGCTTTATTACCTCTTGTTGAGTGGCATGTCCATTGTCACTTTTCTCCATATTTGGAGAAACAAAAACAATAGCTCGTGATTTGAACCAATCGGATTTTTGGAAGTCAATGAAGTGTCAATCAAAACTCAATGTTGGTGCTCGGCGTGATATTAGAATGCGCTTCAGAAGAAGGGATCAGTAGTTACTAAGAAGTTTGGGCAATACGTTAGGTACGAAGGAATTTGGTTAAACTTTTGAGAAATATCAGAAACCAAGACTTACCAAGAACGTAACGCTCCAGTGAACTGTACCAGAAATTTGATAGTATTTGTCTTCTTTATTTGATTTTCACAGTTTTGGCTGGCGACCAGGGGTGACAGAGTATTTAGTAACGCCTGACTGAGCCTTGCAGCGCCTGAGTGATTTTTCAAAAGTCATAGACACGAGTGTTCATTCATCTGCTAGAATGTCCCATAGTAAACAAGGTGGGTAGTCAAGCTCCAGCTACTTATGCCGTCTTGCAATAGATACCTTCTTACGAATTTGATTCCTTACCTCTAGGTCATGGTGGAGTGAATCAACTTGGAGGGGTTTTTGTCAACGGTAGGCCGCTTCCCGATGGAGTTCGCCAGAGGATTGTGGAGCTGGCCAAAAGCGGAGTTCGTCCATGTGATATTTCCCGCCAATTACGTGTATCCCATGGCTGCGTTAGTAAGATACTTTGCCGTTTTTACGAGACGGGTTCAATTAAACCCGGCGTTATTGGAGGAAGTAAACCAAAAGTTGCAACCCCAGGCGTTGTGAACAAGATTGCAGATTACAAAATATCAAACCCGACCATGTTCGCATGGGAGATCCGAGACAGGCTTCTCAGTGAAAGTGTTTGCTCTCCCGACAATGTTCCTAGCGTTAGCTCCATAAATAGGATTGTCAGGAACCGTATAAATAGTCCAGACAAAAATAACAACCCCAAGACCGAGAACTCGCAGCTCGATTTGGCTTCGAAAGGCGAGCGTGAATACCAACAGGCAATGAACATACCACGATCATCTTACTCTATCAGTGGACTTCTGGGGATTCCGATGCAGCACAGCCAGTTAACTTCTCCAAGTAAGCGCAAACATTCAGTGGAAAGCAACGACAGTACAGGTAAAAAGAACTATTAGACCTTAGCAACAAAAAGTTGACAGTTTTTTTTTTAAATACTGTTGTTGCGCGCCAAATTTACTAACTTTAAAAAGATCAATAGCTGTTGTTCTAGCTCTATGCGAGAAATGGTAGAAACATGCTTTGGTTAATATAAAACAGAGTAAAGTATTATTTTTGAGCCTCGAAGAAAGAATTCAGCCAGTGTAATAAGCTATGCCTGTGGTATATTTTTATTCCCCTACCGTCCTCGTCAGAGGAAATCAAAATTAAACCGAATTTAACCTTAGACGCAGAACCCAACTGATATAAACAACATGGCTCGTATTTACTACTCTACCTGTATTTTAACAAAATATTTTTCTTTCATTATACGCATTTTATTTCTATTCTACTAAGCTCTATTCTCTTGGGACGTTTTTATTATATAACTAACAAACTTTCTTGCATTAGTTTAAGCAATTTTATATTTTATGGTGTGGAGTTTAGAGATGTTTTATTGACCGCAGTATGACCTTGTTGCTCTGGTTTTAAATGAAGCGACCATGGTATTTGAAGCCACGTGCTGTGCTATACCACTGCCTTGGCTGTTTACTTATGTAAATATTATCAATTTACTTTGAAATTCATATACTGGCTGCTGATTTTAGGAATCACAATGGATGTGATTTTCAGTTTCTCCGAAAAAAATGTAACTTTAAAACCGTTTCGCGTGAAAATATTATCACCTCGAAAATTTTATCTAAAAATAGCATTTATGAGAATGATGTTGCAGTTTGATGGGTTCTTTGCTGTTAATTGGCTTCCTTGGTATGAATATTTGATGACATTCAAAAGGCTAAGAAATGTATATGTAAATTAAAAAAAATTTTACAGTTTTCAAACTTCTGCTTTTTGGCTATCCTATATATATCTAAAATTGTTTTAAAATCTTTGATAATAGTATGGAATGGATAGTTTCCAAATATATACAATGTCAACAGCAAAACTCAAGGAAAGATTTCCACATTGCTTTTGATTTAGTAGTCAGTTTTCGAGTTCACTGAAATTCAATACAGGTGTAATCAAATTATAACACTACTTGTAACCCTGTTGCCAAGCCATGTTTACTGTTGGTGAGAGTAAAACCATGTCTAAAGAGTTTTTCAACATTATTATAAATAATTTTAATATATTAATGGATGTGCAGATAATTTAATTTAAAATTTGATTTTCAAATCTTAGATAAATCAAGAGTTGTTAACAGGTTGTTTGAGAAGAAACAGAGATTACATTTCAATCAGATAACCTTTGGAACAGCATTGTTCTTTCTGACTAGTTTATACAGTGATATAGGTGTGGATTTCAGCACACAACAGTGCATGTTCTTGAGGGAATTACACTTAAAAGTAGTATAATTTAGGTTGAACAGTTTATGTGTTGGATAACAAAAGTACAGCAGTTTAAAAAGTTACAGGAAGATGAAAAATTTCATTTTGAATTTTGATAGTGAACAGAGGAAAATAAGAGTATAAAGTCTAGGTTTCTCTATGCAAGTCACTCATGATCATATATCCAAACTTGTTCATATTGATATGGTTAACCTATAGCCCTACTTAGCCATTTGCTTCATGCAATAAACTATCAGTTCTGCAGCAAGTTTGACTGGCTCAGTCAAATATACCTAAATACTTATTGATATGCTTTTTTACGTATATAGGAAGCCACTCGGATGACGAAGGCCACCATGATCCCAACTCCCCGCACATGAAGAATAAGATGAGTAGACGCCAACGTACAACATTCACCGATGACCAAATTGATAAATTAGAAAGAGTCTTTGAAAAGACCCACTACCCAGACGTCTTCACACGGGAAGAATTAGCACAACAAGTCAATCTCTCTGAGGCAAGAATCCAGGTAGTTCATTACTGGTAATGCTGGAATCCAACAAACCTGTCTAACTGGTTTGTACTAATTTCCAGTTAAAAATGTCAATCAATCATTAACAATGTGTGTGTGCAGAATCTAACACAAAGCTAACCAATAACAATTAAATTTAACTTTGTTATTTGTAAGTTGGTTGTTGGTCACACTGTTATTTTGGCAAAATATATATTCCAGCCTTGCAGTAATGAATTTTACTTCTGTCATATTTGATTGTGGTTGTGTTTTAATTAATGAATTAATAATTGATGTTTCATGACAATTTTAATGTAATTAACCATTATATATGATGACATGCATATGTAATGACTCATCAGTAAAATCCTAACCCTATTCATTGTTATAAAATTTGTTATTGATACATGCACTTTAAGGGTTAATGAAATGACAATGATGAAAGAAATATTATATATTGTTTATTTGGTCCTATTTATATTTAAATTATTATTTTAAATTCTGTTGTTAACAAAATAGCATCATTTTGAACATTAATGGTTTTTAATTTTCTGCATAGTATTTCAATTAGTAAAAGAAACAAGACTTTTTTCTGCTTCTCAGAAATCAATGTATGTGTGTGTATAGGCATTCTATTTCCAACTTGACCTTGTAACAAGAGCAGTAGGGATTTTTCGCATGAAATAGTGAACAGAATTTTTAAATTTTCGTGCTGAGACCCCCCCCCCCCCTGCCTTGTTGGAAACAACTTTAAGTCACAGACAACTTTAAGGGAGAAGAAACTAAATTTTACTAATGTTGCTGGTTATTTTAGGTATGGTATTCCAATCGTCGTGCAAAGTGGAGAAAAGAAGGTAAAGGTGGCCCAGGAAGCCCTATTTCATCACCATCCAATCAGCAAATGCAGACATCATACATACCTGTGCCAAATAGTTATCAACAGATGCATACTGTGATCAGTCCTACATCAGGTCATCCACAACTAACACCTGTTGAAGCTGACCATACTCAAGTCCACTATCCACCATCTAATGAGGTACGTACAAATTAACCCAGTTCAGTACCTTATGTATCATATATTGAGCTTTTAAGTGTGACATCACTTGTACAGAAAAATGGCTTCTGCAAGCAGTTCTATTAAGACTTTTCTTACTTTTTCTTCAAGACAAGAATGCATCTGTGAATGAATGATCATGATGTCTTACCATTGAAACTTGATTCTTTTGTTCCCTGGTCCTTTTCTATCTCTTTTGGCATATCTTCATTTCATTAACTTTTTGGCATCCCTATGGAAAGAAATTAGATATTAGTAATAGGTTCAAACACAGGATGCAACATTGCAGGAAATGTTATTGAAGTAGGATCATTTTCTACTTTAGCAACATTGCACGCAACAAATTCCATTGTGTGACATGGCTCGCAACATCGATTGCTTGCAACATTGCACATAGCTTAACATTCATACTATTTATGTAATTTCAGAGTGTTCAAATAAAGAAGGAACTGACAGAATTGAAGCCAGTGTCAGAGAACACTCTTGGAATACATCCATCTATTGGTGTCTCTACCATCCAAGTAGGACAAGGTCAACCACCTCAATATGAAGTCATGAAATCATTACCCTCCATGAATTCTCCAAGCCCAACCTATATTGCTGTACCATCATCTTCAGCATCAATGCAATTACACAGTTCTCAAATGTACAATCAGTACAATGGACAGAACTATAGCACATATACTACTTCAAATAATGGACAAAACATAATTTCTACTCAATCAATGTCAGGTATGATGTGTACAATATTCTATTTAAATGTGAAAAAGATTTTTTTGTTCTTGAATTTTAGTTTATTGACATGGGCATCATAAGAGTGCCAAGAATATCTTTCTTATTATCAGCTTTAGATGCGAGACTTAGCAATTCTACTAAAATCCATTCAACCAGCTTCCGTTCAGAATTCCTTGTATTGCATCAAATAATAATCTTTTAAATCTTTTTTTAAAATAGGAAACCCAGCCACAAGCCAAGCCATGTCACCTCCTGCGGCAAACACAGCTCCTGGTGGTTATGTTCTTCCCCCTGTTAGTACTCTAACCAAAGGCCATGTTTTTGATAACCAGAGCCAATACCAAACAGCACAATATGCTCAGATCCCTCCTGGTGCTTATCCTTCTGATCAATGGATACAGGCTTATCCTGGACAAGGTTTTATTGGGAGACCTACAGTGTTTGCTGTTCCAGCACAATGGTATGTAAATTGCATTTAATCCTCAAGGTGCATGCATGCAATGATTGTCTGTAGTGGTGACCACTTCCCAAAATTCCCAGTACTTTGCCTCTGAAAAGATTACCACACTCAGTTTGCCAATCATAAAAATACCATAAATGAATAGCCTTGATACATAGATTCAGGGAAACTAATGCAAAATCATGAATCACAGTCCTAAAAATGAGCAGATCACGCATCAAAGGAGGATTGAAATTCACGAATCATGCACTGACTTGTTTTTTTGAATTTCACAAATCATGGTCCAAAAAGAGGCTGAATCACAGATCATGGAAAACCTCTTCATCACTCTCTTTGAACAATTATAATTATTTCTTCCCACACTAGCTTACCGCTAGTTATCATCTCTTTGAACAATTATAGGTACTTTATGTGACATCTTTGGTGAACTGCAGAGTATCTGATCAACTTTCTTAACTTATCATTTTAGGGCTGCACCACCACCACAATCAAGAGTGGAAAATTCAAAACTGACATCATCAGCATGACTGATATCTGACAAACGTGTTGGTTATAATAATGAAAAACCAGCATATATGGAATTCAATTATTACAATAACAAGCACCATGGGTAAAGAATGCCGACAATCGTCAAATTGTTGACTAAAGAGCACAGACAATCATCATTGGCTAAAGCACAGTTAAGGTGGCTTTCATATTAATTTAGTAAAGGGTTAATAAATAAAGGGAAGAAAGTCATATTTAGTGTAACTTGCTTCAAAATAAACTCCTGCACCTATATTTGTTTATATAAATTCTTGCAGATAACATAGCCCTACAGCTAGATTTCAAAATTTATCCCGATCGATATTAATTTGCCTCATGTTAGGCTTTGCATGAACTTGTGCATGATATGCTTGTGGCTATATAGTGAAGACAATTATGGACTAAGAAAATCAAAATTAATGGCACAAATTTCTAAGAATTTGAAACTCAAATAATACAGGTGCCCCAAACTCTAATTTCTGCATTACGAAGGATTTGATGTTATCAATGATTATCTCAAATATTAATTTTCTCAGTGTTTTCTCAGGGAACATTTTTTCTAATAGATTTTCCAGTTGCCGAAAACTTCCTAAATTGATGGCAAACATGTTCATCTGAATTTTTTGAAAACCTCTTTTTATGTCCTTTTTTTAATGGTGTTTTTTGATAGGACTCGAAAGATAACTATAGGCGATACCCATAAATATCAATGAAAATGTATATATTTTATACCATATTCAATTCATATTAATGCTTTAGAATGGCATATTTAGCAGCAGTAGCTAGCTAAAGGATAAAAATGTAAATCCACATCCGTATTTGCACTGGGTGTAAATTAATTTAGCATAAAGAAAATCACACTTGTGTGTGCGCACTGTAACTTTTTAAAAAGTAATTGATAATTCACTGCTGCAATATTTCACATGGCTCACAAAAATCCTCTCTTAGACCAAAAAATGTTTTCGTGAGCCATGAATATTATATTAGATAGATTTAGCACATACAATTGGACAAGACAGGGGACAGCACATGTGCTGACAAATGACTTCCAAAACAATCATTGACATCACAACAGGTGAAATGATGTCCTGGATGTGGCAGCATGACCTCAACAAGTGTTTTGAAAGTTGTTTGTCAGTGCATGCACCATCCTCATTTATGCCATGTTGTGTTTGCTAAATCTCTCTATTGATACACAATACATTTAGTAGATTTAAGATGATTAGATAGAATAAGAGTGATTGTAATATGCTTATCACAGGCAGATTATTAGCACAATATGCACAGCATGGAACATTTGTATTATTCAGTAGATGCATTATATGTCTGACAATAACTAAGCACTGTTGTTCCCAAGAGAAAGACATAGTCTGAGATGGGAAAACACCATGCCTAAACTGTGACCCAAAAGTGGCCCATTTTGTAATAATTTACTATGTGCTTGTACAACCTATCAGTTTTGGACATTCATGAATGCAGGGGCGTAGCTAGGACATTTTGACAAGTACGCACAGGTCCCCATGGCCTCAAAAACTCCCACTCCAAAAGTAAAGTTGTTGCTTTCCATACATAGGCAAATGTGAAAGAAAATTGTGAATTTCTCAAGTACGCATGTACATATTTGCGTAAAGAAAGCTACGCCCCTAGTATGATTACAATTACATGATTATAACTATAGTTTTTGCCTTATATTCACTTTCGTATGCTATGGAGTTAATACTATATTTTTCTTTCAAAGCATGCATTTTTGTGATGGAAGTATATTTTTATAACCTAGAGAAGAAATTCATGGTCTACATTTTTATACAATCTGCAGGAATATTAACCTAAAATTGGAGTATAGGAACATTATTTAAGGATATAGCCACTATACAGTTGTATGTAATTTTGATAATGGCAATAATAGATGTCTATTTTTGTACTCAGACATGTATTTTGTATTTGTAAAACAAAGATACAAATCATTTTAACTATTTGCTGGAATGAGTATTTTATTGTGTATTCTTAACAGTAGTTTAAAAAATGTCTCTGAAGGGATTGCAAAAGGGATGGGTGGGGTCATCTTCCTCAATATTTTTTGAAAAAAACGTAAGTTGCTACTGCGCTATAGCCCTTTACCCACCTGCCCTCCCCCTTCCAAAAATGTTTCAGTTAGCCCCCTACGTAATCATTTCTTTGGTCTCTGGCCTCGTTTACACGGACCATGGAACCGAGTCAAAAGTGGTATGGTTACAGAGCTTTTTCACCAGAATGGTATTAAGTGAAGTGTCAAGCGTTTTCAAAACATTACCCTTCATTACATATTCAATGGATGTCGTGTAAATGCAAGGCGTAACCGTGTAGATAATAACACGGTTTTAAACGAAACTACGTCCGTGTAAACGGGGCCTCGTGTTCTCGTAAGAGGCTTTTTTCATCCTCAAGAAAATGGGCCATTTATAGTTTCTGGGCCCGGCTACATAGAGCTGATGATACTGTTGATGTGATGATGATGGTGACTATGATGATGATGATAATGATGGTGATGATGATATTGGTGATATTGGTGATATTGATGATGATGATGATATTGATGGTGATGATGATATTGATGGTGATGATGATATTGATGATGATGATGATATTGATGATGATGATGATATTGATGGTGATGATGATATTGATGGTGATGATATTGATGGTGATGATGATGATGATATTGATGATGATGATTACGATGATAATGATACTGTTGATGTGATGTTGATGATATTGATGGTGATGATGATATTGATGATGATGATGATATTGATGTTGATGATGATATTGATGGTGATGATGATATTGATGATGATGATGATATTGATGTTGATGATGATATTGATGGTGATGACGATATTGATGGTGATGATGATAATGATGGTGATGATGATATTGATGATGATGATGATATTGATGTTGATGATGATATTGATGGTGATGATGATATTGATGATGATGATGATATTGATGTTGATGATGATATTGATGGTGATGACGATATTGATGGTGATGATGATAATGATGGTGATGATGATATTGATGATGATGATGATATTGATGATGATGATGATATTGATGTTGATGATGATATTGATGGTGATGACGATATTGATGGTGATGATGATATTGATGGTGATGATGATATTGATGGTGATGATGATGATATTGATGGTGATGATGATATTGATGGTGATGATGATATTGATGGTGATGATGATATTGATGGTGATGATGATATTGATGGTGATGATGATGATATTGATGGTGATGATGATGATATTGATGATGATGATTACGATGATAATGATACTGTTGATGTGATGTTGATGATATTGATGGTGATGATGATATTGATGGTGATGATGATATTGATGATGATGATGACTACGATGATAATGATGATGATACTGTTGATGTGATGGTGGTGATGATGATATTGATGATGATAATGATGATACTGTTGATGTGATAGTGGTGATGATGATAATGATGTGATGATGATGATGATATTGATGATGATGATGATGATTACGATGATAACGATACTGTTGATGTGATGGTGGTGATGATGATATTGATGATGATAATGATGATGATGATGATGGTGGTGATGATGATATTGATGAAGATAATTATGATACTGTTGATGTGATGGTGGTGATGATGATATTGATGATGATAATGATGATACTGTTGATGTGATAGTGATGTGATGATGATGATGATGTTGATGATGATAATGATGAAGAAGAATAAGAGTAGATGGTGGATATAGGTCCCATACCTTAGACAACTACACCTGTTCAGAACGTTTATCATATAGAGGCAAAGGCTTTTTGTGTGTATAAAAAGGAAGTACGTTCACGTTTTTGCAACCTAGGTAACTCCAAGCACAGTAGGTGTCCATCGAATTTAGCTTCAAATTAACGGTCTGATAATGGTCTGCCTTAATAATTAGCTTGATTGACGGAGGCCAAAACCAAAACACCACATGCATATTGAAATTGTCAAGGTTGTAAAAACTTCAAACAAGTTCATTTCCGCTGGATTCATAAAGAAAGAAACTTTTATCAGATATTGGTCAAGACTAATATCTAAAGGTAACTGATAATTTTCCTATTTATGGTTTACTACAGGTTACAATTGCCGTTAGTGGCGCAGTATACAAGGGGTTTCCATAGTTTGACGAAATATAAAATATTTAGTATGAAATTTTCCTGACATAACTTAGAACATTAACAGCAAATACCCTTCTCTTTATATCATATTCTCTCTTCTATAAAGAAGTAAGAACTTGTTAATTCAGTTTTACTTTTGTTAGTTTTGAATATTTTGTGTAATATGTGTTACTGAGAGCGGTTTAGCACAATCTTACACAACAATCCTTTGCGCTCCTTAGATCTTCGTAAAACTGGTTGTTTCAAATATAATTTTTTTTGCGTGAGAATTCTAGTTCGTCTATTTTGTTAATTTAGTTTTATTTCCCGACAAGAACTTTAATTCCCATAGTGCAATTGAAAAATTGTAAATTAACAAAATACTACTATATAATAAGTGAAATCGAGTCTCATAAAACGTCGTCGCGTATTCAAGTTTAAAGCTGGTATATGGCGTATTTTTACGCGATTTATCGACCAATCAGAATACGTCGTGTAGCATGTCAAAAGCTTTGTATTTTTCTAGGGTATTCCGTGCGAATCTGGAGTGATAATATGAAGGGATTGAGTGGGATGGCAAAATTTCCCAACCCGTGAAAATCTGCAAGTAGCAAAATACATAGGAATGCACGACTATCTACGAAAAAGCGTGGGAAAAACACCTATGTTGTGTTAAAATACCACTTGACGACGTAATGACGTCAACAAAGCACTAGATAGAATGGCAAGACTAATGAATTAACACCCACCCACGCTGTCGTCCTATAAATATCAATTTTTAAGAAAATTACTAAAAAAAGTTTCGCATGCCTTCATCTTTTTTAATATTTTTTCTTTTTCTTTTTCTTACTTTCTTTTTTTATTTTTGTCAAGAGACGTATTTCGTAGCAAAACTGGTGGATATACAAAAAAACTTTAGTCCATTCACAAGTTTATACTATCGCTTATTTTTGTTATTTCTCATACTGCAGTGCGATTATTAGCCGAGTTTTCTTCTAAACAAGAGCTAGCCACGGGTGATGTTTACAATTACGTATTCATTTTTCCCCAAAACATTTTGCCAGTCAAAAATTAATGCATTCTTTGAACTTATTAAATATCCAGGTGAATGAAAACCGCTTTCTTTGAAGCATAAACAAGCTATTCTTTTATTCCTCCTAGATTTAATTCAATAATTTCAAAAATAAACATCGTAATCGCTAGAGGCTGTGATATCATTCCGGAGCACTAAGTATTACTCAATCTCGTCTGTTATGTAGCGATTGTTTTAAAATCGTTTAATCGTACGTGTTTTTGAAGCAGACAGGTTGAAATTGCGATCGCTTGTTTTTGGATTTATAAGTGTCTATTAAATCAAGATGTACTTTTTATAACTATTTAAATAATGGCAATTTTGACCTAAATTAAAATGTACGTGAACGAAAGGAAACAGAGTGGCATGTATATATAAAATATACCGATATTGTCAAAGAAAATTTTAGTGCTATGCGAGAAACATATTGTTAGGAATCTCTCGTTTGATTCAAGAGGAATCTCTCGTTTGATTCAAGAGTTTTACTCTGCTTTTCCTCCCTCCGCAAAACCTAACACGCTAAATTCCAATTCGGTGAATTCGATGAATTAGCCGTGCCCTAACACTGATCAGCCTAGCTAGAGGTTGTTTCAGGATATCAATAAAATTTGCAACGTAATGGGTACTCATAACTCACTTATTATTTGTTTCTACGACATTACTCTACATTAATTATTTACGATCGTCGAGTAGTTTAGATAAGTAAAAATATCGTTGTTATTTTGAAGTTAATTACACTAGATCTTAGGTTTTTCCACAACCTTAATTTGTCGTGAGAGCCAAGTAAAGGAAAGTTTTACACTGTATAAAAAATATATAATATTTGAGCCTGAATTTGAGTTTGTCGAGACCTGTCGTGCCTGTCTTAGCATCCAATCAATCTAATTAAAAAGACGTCATAAGGAGTACCGAAAAACCATGCCAGGAAAACTATAGAGCCAATTCTATGTTAAGTGGAATTTTGAACACTATAATAATAATTGGGGCTTAAGCAAAGATATTTTCACAGTGGAACTTAGTGAATCAAGGGGAAAACTATAAAAACATCTGGGGACGATAACGACACCGCTAACTTATCGTGTATACTAAAAAAATAAAAAAGGAAAAATGAAAGGAAAAAAATCGAGCGATATCAAAACGACGCAAAGTTTAGTTTTCATGTATCACTAATGTCTATTATAGTAAGTCTTTTTGCTTCTCGAGAAAGAACGAGCAGGAGAGAAAGAAGGAAAGAAAGAAAGAAAGAAGTTCTAGCGTCAATTATCTAGGCTTTCATTTCGTTATATCTACCTAATTATTCTCATGATCATCGTGGGCGTTTCAAAGAGAATATCAAATACATTTACGTCTTAAACCGCATAATTTCTATCAGGCGAACAACTGCCCGAAATACAGACAAAAGTCTTCTAGAGTTTAATAGTGATTTTGTATTGAATCGATTTAGGTTCCGTTCAAATGAGGACAGAGGTTCAAAATTTCCATGAATCTGTCAATGATTAGATGTGATACTGAAAACTTGACAAACACTCCATACACAGTCAGTATAATCACGAAATGAGATACAATTAGTAGGGGAGATCATGAATTGTTCGGATCCCCCCAGATATTTCGCCGCTTGGACAATAACCTTGTTAACAAATAAGCACATATCCGATTTGCAGGTAACTTCCTGAAAATGCGAGAGAGGAATCAAAAATGAACGCGTGCGAGCAAGAAATAAAGCCCGAACTAACGACAAGACAATCATTAAACTTTAATTGATACAAAGATTAATACCCAACTCACTACTGGGAAGGGACCCATAGTTAGTAAACTTCCTTGACTCCTTTAGAGACAACATCCGTCAATTCATCTTTGTCTATCCGGCCTCGGGTACAGCTGGTGAAAAATCCATTCAATTGTGTAATTGAGTTTTTCAGTATCCGCTTCGCTTACGCCCTTAAATCGTACTCAAATTTTTTTGGGGAGTGAAAACAGAAATACAATCTTGAAATCAGTTAGTTTAGCGTAATATCAGTAAAAATAAAAATTCTGGTTCGAATTATTTGAGAAATAGTCGTTATGCCGTCCCTAAGTTTAATCAGTTTTATCTCGCACAAAGACGAGCGTGCAGAAGAAGCCGAATCATTGTTTCTTCATGAAAAATTCATAACGAGTGTCCTTGTTCAGTTAAAGTAGAATTCTTGAACAAAGCTTTACCTTCAAATCAGCCTGTAATCTCATTTTTCGGCTACTTTTATCATTCTAATTTTTTTTAATTTGATAATTCTGAGAACGATTCCACTGACGAAAATTCCAACACCTTTGCTGAAAATGTGAGTGTTTATGAGATCAAAGACTTGATAATAAGGCTTCTGGAAGGATACGGTCATACTTTTTTTTAAAGACCATAATTATAGGATAAAGTATGAGTGATATTAAGGTGTGAATTTGGTATCATTATCTCCAAACCAGAATAGCGGAGGAAGATGTTTAGGCACATAAATAGTGAAACAAAAGCAGAGCAGGCTTCTGTATTTAGAATCATTCGTCTCTCCGAACAGCAATAACAAACAGCGGTGGTCTTCAACAAACAGTTTAAAAGGGACTGCCATATACAGCTCTTTGTTCAGAGGTAGTTTTCGTTGGGAGTCGAGCAAGAGTCCAGAAATCCAGAGGCAGAATTCCTACTCGTATAGCAAATATTGAACAAGGTAAGCCGAGAGAAAGAATGCCTGAAAACTTGCAGTATAAGTAGTTCCATAATATCGCCATGTACAGGAAGCTATCGATTAACGATTAATTTAGACTTCCCGGCTGAATTAACACTACTTCTAATATGTTTATTCAGCTACTTAGTACTTCTATATACTTTAAGCAATTAAAGAATAAAACTACTAAAAGATAGTCAGGCACAGTTCAGACGTCGAACTTTTGCCACGTCGAACCTAATTGCCTTTGAGGTCGAGCGCTGTTTTCCCTTAAACTAATAGAAGTATATATGTCGGTAGACCAAACTCTCCTAGCGCTAAGCAAAAGATCTGATGTCTTATAATGATAGTCCTCGGCGTTTTCTTAGCCGCTGGCCTCTAAGGCAATTAGATTCAATGCGGCAAAAGTTCGACGTCTGAACTAAGCCTCACATATAGGGAAAATATTATTAATGTTTCCCTTAGAGTTTGAAAACAAATGTGATAAAAAAAGTTATTATTTTATCGACTAAAAGCGCTTTAGTAGTTTTAAAGAATTCGGTAGCTATCATTAAGTGTCGTGATGTATTTGTTGAAAAAAAAATTCTTCTTCCTTAAGTTAACTTTGCCTACATTTATAATTAGAGATTTTTGGTGCGACATGGATTTTTTGTAGCTAGGAAAGGAAATTATTTAATAAAAAGTCAGCCTGAAAAGGGGAATTAATGCTCTACGCAGTACAGAATGATTCAAGTACCATATAGTAAACAGTAGATATAAGCAGGGTGTGGTGTGATATAATGAGGCACCCGTGGCCTGGCGCACGTGCGACTCAGACAAAACTATAATATGTAGAAAGAACGCACAGCTAGAAATGAAAACAAAGCCTGGGTAGTGAAAGAGAAAAAGTGATATTATTCAAAGGCTTTATTCAGTAAGTAGTAATATAAGACAACAATGAACGGCGTAGATGATCGGGAAGTATGTCTTTTGTGTTTAGTTTGCGTCTTGAAGAAAATTTAGATTCTCGATCAATGAGACACTACGATCTTGGTGGCTATCAGACTAGAGCTAAAAACAAAGGTATCGTGGACCTCGATGGTTAAGTTAAAGGTAGCATTATCTTGTATCTAGAATCTAGAACTAGAAATATTAATATCTGTAATATTAGCCTAACGTTTGTGAAAGTAGAAAAAATTTGTAAACTTAGCTATCATAGCTGAAAAACAAAGCTAACATGGACCTCGATGGTTAAGTTAAGGGTAGCATTAACTTGCATCTAGAATCGCCGAAAATCCAACTACTTATATTAGGCCAACGTTAGTGAAAGTAGAAAAAATGTGTACACTTAGATGTCACAGCTAAAAACAAAGGTAATATAACATAAACCTGAATAGTAATATGAGGCGAATGTTAACTAGTGAAAGTAGACAAATTTTTACACTTAGATAAAGGAACTATTCTCATCAGGGAGGTGATTCTTATCACCAAGACATAACTACAGTGGCACTGTACTCGACTTCGTATTGGGTATACTAGTGATACCAAATCCCACCTCCCTGACTCCACTAAGTATTTTAGTGACATAACCATCATTATTGATGCCTGACACCTAGTATCTTTGGCAAGGTGTAAAGTGGTCGCATGCCTGATCGAATGTGATGGAATTGAAGCTTTCAGGAAAATATAACAATGGAACGCAAGTGCTTTGCTTTGCAACAACTGGCTTTACTGAAGTGAAAATTCTTAGTAGAAACGATATTTTCTATCTTGTAGTTAATTTAAATGTTTATCCTTATACCACAGGGAAAGTAAATGAAATAGTGTCAATAATCCTCTTCACTTTGGACCTTATGTTTTCCTATTTCAGACCACGTGTCATTCTCCTGAGAATAAGATTCTTTGTTTGAGTTGTATCCATATTCATGGGTCTTCTCATGCGCAACCGTTAAACAAAGAAATAATACTCTAGGGAACGACACGTGGTTTGAAATGGGAAAACATTACGCCCACAGTAAAGAGGTCAAATTAGTACTTAGCAACCCTTTTTTATTATTTTCACAGATGAATCAACTGTGGTTGATGACGATGATTGCGCTACTTGCGGTAAACGTGATAGCCCAAGATGATAGTGACGAGCACTTTTTGAACTTGGTTCGTAGTAAGGCTTGTGCAGGACGGTCCTGTGGTGATACCAATGCCAGACGAACTGAAAATGACTTGTCAGAAGATGATGAAAATATGGACGATTCATCTCATGAGGCAGGTGACGACGACTTGGACACACAAGATACAAGTTCCATGGACACAAGAAAAAGGATGAGCAACAGGCAGGCAGCCCTTAACCACCGAATGCAAGCACCAGCAAGTACAGGAGAGGACATTAAGAAGGAGTTGTCTTCCAGACAGTGCAAGACACTGAGGTGCCGGTTACGATATGCATTTGAATCAGACAAAGATGGCGATCAGGAATGGGATGTAAACAAAGACGATCGTGGTGCAGATGAACCAAGAAAGAGATGCGTGGCATGGAACTGCAAACGACGCTTTCTAATCAATCGTGAAAAGATCTTGTCCAAAAAAAGTCAAGTTGCCAATGACAAGAGATGCATGTCTTGGGGTTGTAAAAAGCGAAGCCTAAAAGTCTTCATGCGGGATAGAACCATGACCCCAAATCTAGAAAGACAAGAGCGAAGCGACGTCAAAAGGAATGTGCAGTCTAAGAAATGCATGACTAGAGAATGTAAAAAAGAGCAAGAACTATCGACTGCTAATCTAAAGAAAAAAGCCTCAACAAAATGCATGGCCTGGTACTGCAAAGACGGAAAGCGCACAATGAAGAGGTCAGGAGGGATTGATGCTTCTAAGAGAATCGTCAGTAGAAAGCCAGACGACGTTCTTGGTTTGTTTGATCTATCAAGAGATGGGAAGTGTAGAGGCTTAGAATGTCTAACCAAACGCATGAGCAAGGACAGAATTGCAGATGTTGCTTCGTTAAGCAGAAAGAACAAAATGCCCGCGGGATGTATAACCTGGGACTGTTATGGAAAACGCACGGTTGCAAAAAAGGAACCCGCAGTGATCGACACCCTCAAGAGAATAATCAGCAGGAAAAACGACAAAGACCTTCATTTGCCGGGTCTATCGAATGAGAAGTGCAGAGGCTGGGAGTGTCTTAAGAAACGTGTGGTCCATGTGGTACAAAATGATATACCAATAGTATGTCTATCATGGGACTGTGATAAAAGAAGAGCAGATACTGGGGAAACCACCAAGACACAAGAAAACGTGAATGAACAATTCGACGAGAAAGATGTAACGCAATATGGCACACCTGATGAATATAAGGACATGATACAAAGGCCAATCAGACGGGACGTTCTGGGACGTATTTCACCTTATATTACAGACAGAGGATCGCGACGCACTTTAGGAAAAGATATCCAAGAAAAGTGAGGTAAGTTAAGATTAAGAATGATTATTGAGGGTTGTTGGTTATTGGTAGCGTTTGCAGTACTATCCTAGTCATTGAGGGGCTTGAATAAGGGACAAAATCAAAATGACTAAATCTTGTACCCCATTGTACATTTTGAAATTCTCTACAGGATCAACTGTTGCTCAAAACCGCAAAGCCATTCCAATAGATTGGGGGAAATTGCCGATTTTTAAGTAGGGCCTGGACAAAAGAAAACCATTATTACCCCATGGGCTGTAAAACATTTAAACACTTATACACTGAACATTCAGACAATTATACAAGCATCCCAGGGGCGGATCCAGGGGTGTGTCCATTGTTACACCGGACACCCCCACCCCCTCCCAAATAAATGTAATTACGAAAAGTCAAATCAGGATTATTGATGACGTCACTATATTGTCACATTTTTTTTTTTCATTTTGGACACCCCTCTTGCAAATTTCTGGATCCTCCCCTGCTTCCCATGTTCTATACCAGTAGTTAGTTAACTGATGTTTTTTTTTTCGTATAATTTTTCAGGGTGGACAAGAGAGAGAAGATGTAACACAAGATTAATTAAATTCTGAAGTCAAATTAGGTTAAGTCATCTAAAGAGCTCTTTTTAGTTTTATTTTGTTCAAATGTTCACAGACATAGATTTTTCAGCTGAAAGCTTTCGATATAAAGATTAATTATATAAAGGAAAAAAATTCATCCAAGAAGACAAGTCGTGTCATTGTCTTTTTCCATTGCATCATTCATGTTTATGGTAGCTGGAATTAAGTATTGCATTGTTGTTATCAAATACGCAACATTTTGGGGTAAAATATCATGTGACGAACCCAACATTTGTGAAGATAAAAATATGTAAGAAAGTAATGAAATAATGATTATTTGATGTGTTAAGTAAAAATAAAACATTCTGCGATAGCCAGTTGTGTTCGGTTACGTCTGACAGGTATTAATAGTATACTATGACTTTAGGAGCTGATCAGCACCTGAGTGGAAAACAATTCTAGTATAGTAATCTTCACTTATGGGTTTTGCATACTTAGTTCTATACTGGCACTCAATCGAAAAGCGAAAATGTATTGGAGGATGAACAGTTTTGATCATGATATCACCGCCTTTATCCCTTTCTACTTTTAATGAAATCTTCAGAATAAAATGTTCACGAAAATATTTACTGACTTGACGTCACTCGTATGGAAAAACAACTTCCGGGTCCAAAACGAAAAGCAGTTCGATGAAGATTTTTCTTACGTTTTCTTCGTGACAGCCGCATTTTTTGCGCAAAGTTCTAATTATTTCAGGCGGAGGTTAAATCATTGAGAACATTTTTCGCTTTATTTTAGCGGTTCCTGTGAGCGGTTGGACCCGGAAATACATCACAACTTGGTGCGTACTGATTGTGGTGCACGGGCGTGCAGGACAGTAGTGTTAATCAGCGGGGAGTTGTTTAAATTTGTTTGCCTGTTTCGGCGTACAACTTGGTGCGTACTGATTGTGGTGCACGGGCGTGCAGGGCAGTACCGTTAATCAGCGGGGAGTTTAAATTTGTTTGCCTGTTGCGGCGTATACCTATTAGATCATAGCTCTCACATCGTAAAGTACAGCTCAATTAGATGTTTAAATTTTCTAGCTGAGCTTGAACAATTCTTAATTTATGATTAGGAACTAGATATTTAATCATTTAAGTCAAGCGCAGGTTTAAATCATAACCTTTTAAAACATTTTTATAAATTATTGCTATAATAATGCCCATAATTATGATTTTCCGTACAAATTTAAACCGCGTCGAATGCGCGCCTTTTCATTTTTCTTTTGGGTAAAGTCTGTTCAATCAAATCAAAGTCATGAATGAAAAAAAAAACACGAAAATATCAGTAAACATCATTTTTCATATATATAAGCGCGAAACGCAATGCTCAGAAACTGAATTGTAAAATTGAAGATCAAGGAAAGGTTCAAACCTAAAGTAAGACAAAAAAAATATGGACTAGTTTTGAAAACCACCATCTTGAGTAGCCAATATATATAGCCAGTTCACTCTCGTTATTACTTCATAACTGACATCTTGACACCTTACGATTTGAAATCGCCGAAGTTCCCCTTTTCTCGAAAAAAGGCTGTCAGCAAACACTGCAACCGACTTGGGAATCTCGAAGTAGGCGTTAAAAGGAAATGCATATTAGATTGCTTCCTAATTTACCGCTGCGATGCCAATCAACAATGATTAAATATTCCAATGGTTTTCTCTTAAACTATTACACAATTTCCTTGCTTTTTGTCAACTTCACTTCCGTACACAATGGTATGGTTCTTCAATTCCCTATATAAGACTGAAGACAGAGAAAGGGATTTATGGTGACAGTCAGCCTTCCGGATTGTTTGACAAGATATTTTGCAGGTGAGGACAATAATTTTCGTTAATTTTCTTTTTAGTTTTATTTACGATAAAATTTCTTGTGGAAAGGAAGGAAGGAAAATACAAGTACTACTGCATTGTGTAAACACGTTTCAAACCAGAAGCTCGTAGATCAGAGATGCCGTTTAGTGCGAGTCTTTCCTTTAGATATGTTTTGAAAAATATTCTTTTCTTAATTTTTTTTACGGTATTTGTATTATGACTATAGCATTAATTACTTTAAAATCTACATGTACACCAGTTATGTGTGGTTGCGAGGGCGTAGCCAGGATTCTCCAAAGAGGGGGTGCACAAATCCGAAAAGCCACCATTTTCGTTGTCCCCTCAGAACGCCGAACCAAAAAAAGTGAATTTCCCACGGGCACCCAGCTAGTTATTGCTAGTTGCACTGTTCAGAAGATGCTTCTGAACATTATAATTATTCAAATTGATATTATTATGATAGAAATGAAAAGAAGATGCTGTCATCAGTTTGTACACTTTAACTGAGAAGAAGAAAAAACCGCGTCAATGGAACCAAAATGTTATCCATTTTCCCGCCAAATTGAATTGTTTGAGCGGTATCATGCACATGGTCAATCGAACAGTATCTTTTACGTTGTTGATAACTAAATGTATTCATTTTTTTTTTTTTTTTGAGTGGCAGGATAAAATGCATTCACATCTACTTCAAGTGTTACTAGTAACATGCCTGGTGTTGGCTTGTCTTGGTACCAGAAAAGGAAAGAGGACGAAAGTAGAACATGATATAGATAGTCTGAAAAGCGAAGAAGGAGAAGCAATCGATAATAAGGTGCTTACTGATGACAAGAACGAAGGATTAGAAATGTGGGATCCATTGGAAGATGAGAGAGAAAGAAACGAGAAAAGAGCAACTAGAAAAGGGAAGAGAACAAGAATAGAGCATACAGGTAGTCAGGGCGAAGAAGCTGTGGATAACAAAGTGCTTACGCATTCTGAAGACAAAGACGAAGGATTAGAAATCTTGAATCCATTGGAAGCCGAGAGAGAAAGAAACGAAAAAAGGGCAACTAGAAAAGGGAAGAGAACAAGGATACAGCAAAGAGATAGTCAATCCGAAGAAGCCAAGAACGAAGGATTGGGAATTTTGGGTCCATTGGAAGCCGAGAGAGAAAGAAACGAAAAAAGGGCAACTAGAAAAGGGAAGAGAACAAGGATACAGCAAAGAGATAGTCAAGGCGAAGAAGCCAAGAACGAAGGATTGGGAATTTTGGGTCCATTGGAAGCCGAGAGAGAAAGAAACGAAAAAAGGGCAACTAGAAAAGGGAAGAGAACAAGAATAGAGCATACAGGTAGTCAGGGCGAAAGAGCCAAGAACGAAGGATTGGGAATTTTGGATCCATTGGAAGCCGAGAGAAAAAGAAACGAAAAAAGGGCAACTAGAAAAGGGAAGAGAACCAACATATAATCCGTAAAGTTTCCAGAACATCAAGATGACAAGATAGAGAGACAATATCAACGGAAAAACCAAACGATAGGAAGACTCATATGCAGTATTATGCTCAGAAAAAATGTTTCTTCTATCAAAAACTTGGTTATTAAAATATTGAAGATTTGACGTGTAAAATTAAGTGAGCTTAAGATGTATAACCCAAAAACTTACCGATTACTGTGAAAACTTTTTCAATCTGGTAGCAAGTGGTCTTTATATCAACTGAATGAATTCTGAAAATCGAATAAATGATGTATAGAATGAACTTTAAGAATAGCTTATTTTGATATCTTAAAACAACGACGACAACAACACCGCACGGGACAACATTGCGCGCGATATTGTAGGCAATGTTGCTGAAGTAGGACCGTTTTCTAGCTACTTCAGCAACATTGCGTGCAACAAATTGCGTTGCATAACATGGCTCGCAACAACGATGGACTTTTATCACACAGCAGCCATATTTCTCTCATGTGAGAGCAAAAACCTTTGTTTGAAACGTCCCGTAACGCCTGAAAGCGAGGGCAGGGGAACCCAAGGGATTCAAAACCTTTGTTTCTTAACCAATATGGCCGTCACGTGATAAATGAAGCGAATTGTCTGCTCTGGTCCCGCTCTGTAACGTTGCTCGCAATGTTGCACCGTGTATCCGCGCCAGAATTACAGCATTCTCCCTAAGTTAGAGATCTGCAAAACTGATACGGGACAGGCAACTTCTTCCCTCAAATGACATTTTACTCGGTCCTTTACTGCATAATGAAATAGTCAGTATATTTACTTTCGAATATTATCATATTTACTGACCCATTCACTATTACTCACTCCCCTCCTCACTGGCCTGCTAAGGGGAGGTTCACACCCCATTCCCCTTAGCTTCTCCCGGTGCTCCACGTTGGCAAAATCGGCAAAACCCCAGTCCAATAATCGATCAATTTATAATAAATATCAGGAGTGTCGTAATTAAATTTCCCATTTTTAGTGACCTAAATTTCAGTTCCAAACTGGTCATAAAATCTCATTCCCTAGTGCAATAATCTACGTAAATCTCAGTTTCCCAGCCTCTTCTCCTATTTGTCTCCCCAGTTGAAAGCGAACGGGAGAGAGAGCAATGATAAAATATTAGCCTGTGGTAGTTTCCGACGCTTAAACACAGAAAAAAATTGAAAAGGGAGAACTTTTTCCCCACTTTTATTCACTCCTGTCTTTATCACGCAAAAAAAAGATTCGAAAACAAAACTAATACAAAAAATCAGCGGCATTTCATAGAGAGCACGCGCATTTGTAGGCCACGTCACAAATGTATATGTCAGAGTCGATTACCACAACAAAATGGACTCGAGAACGAAAATCGCCATGTAATCAATTCTTCTGTGGCTTGTTTTAAAGCCTTTTATTACAAAAACGCTTTGCAACACGCTTCAAGAGCTCTATACTGCGGGTTTATTATGCTCTGCCATCCCTAATGGGGCAGTTTCAGGGGATTTTAGCAAGAAAACAGCCTCCAAGATCCAAAGAAGCTCTCCAGACGTTCCCAGATCTGGACAATCTTCCTCCAGAACTGGCTGTTGCTGTGTTATCGAACCTAAATGCTACCGATCTATGCCTTGCTGCGTGTGTTTGGGATCACCTCGCAAATAATAATTTATTGTGGATGAGGTACGTTTATGGATTTTTAAGCAACTCTAGGGCTTTCTAAATTCTGTTCTTGAACAGATTCTGTTTCTGTGAACTTCAATATTTGCTGTACGATTGACAAACTGGTGTTTTTGTTTGAGTACTACTGACTTGTATATTCATATCTTGAAAGAAATCTTATCTTTTCCCACTTCTATCTTTTTTACCATTTTCCATCGTATCATACAATTGTATTTTATTTTGTACATAAAGCATACCCCATTATTGCTAAATAATATTCTGATCCAATACTGAAGTTTGCTCACTATATAAGCTTAATATTCATTAAACATTTCGATAAGTTTCTTTGTCAGGCTTTAATATTAATCCTCATGTAATTGATCTCGCAGAATTCTTATCCCTCGAAATAAATATATCGTATAATTTAGTCTAGTTTTTATTCCCAGTTCTAGTTCTAGGATGCATTAAAAGAAGTAAATGTAAATATAGCGCTTGATGTTATGTTTACACACGGGAACGATTGACATAACCCTTTTTCCTAAGTCTTTGTCTGTTCTATCGGCTGATTGATTTGTGGTTGGTAAGGCAACCGCATCTATAGGTAGCTTAAGCTCAGCTGTTGTAAATGGAGTTTACATAAGAAATGATGTAGTTTATGTAAGAAATTCCCTCTTAAATAATATTATTTAAGTTGCAAATGACTTCAGCATAAATGCAAATTTGCAGCATGGTGAAATTTTTGATAATTCAATACAGCTGAGACATGTGAAAATGAGAAGAAAAAGGAAAAAAGAATCGAATAGCAAATAAATTGTTAGTGCTGGATGTGCATATATGAAGCATTAATGTTAAGAAAAAATGGGATTGCATAAATTTGACATAGTCAAAAGGGTGAGTACCCTTAGAGAAGAGGTTATTTTTCATCTCCTCCATAGAAGCTGCTGAGCGGCAGCCCAACCTAATGGAGGGCAGAAAAAAACTCTGTAACTTGGGGGCCTTACTGCAATTTTCAATATAACACAGACACTCTATAATTGCGAGTTGCCCACAACTGATTATTTTTGATTGACGGAAGCCAAATCATCATTTGCAAGTTTAAAGAACTATCTATTTTAGTGGTAGAAAAACTGCTAATTTTAGTTTTGCTCTTTTTGTAGCCTCTGTAGGACAACATGGAAGTATGTACCAGCTTACAAAGAAATGCACAAGGTATTATGCCAATCATAATTCCAGATAAAATGCACACATTTAGTCTAAAGTATTTTGATAAGGTTTCAGCTAGGGGATTTGTAAAAGTTTTATTATTGCCCAACTCAATAGACCATTTTCGAGATGTGAGAGCACTTTCAAAAATGCCTCAGGCACAGACATAAAAAGAGGCTTTTTGGGGCAAGATCATGCATGCTGTTGCCAGGGCTCTTGCATTCTCGAAAATGGCCTATTGATTGGCTATACCAAATAGGCTATACTCCAGTTTTGAGTTCTCTATTGCTCAGTCTTAGCCTCGACTGTGCGTAAGATATTCAGCACGGAGAGCACAAACCGTGGAAGTCTAAAGCATTTATTGTTCATTTGTTTACATTCCTCACCTCATAAACACAGGCTGTTACTAATACTAAGAATATTTTCCATGCTATTGAGGCTAACACTGAGCAATAGAGAACTAGAAACTTGAGTATTGACTTGTTTTCCTTAGATCTTTCTGTTTTCGATCAGGCTGCTCGCATGATTGATGGAAATACATTTTCTGTATACTTAATGTCTTTGAAAACAGGCTGTAAGAGTATAAGACAAGACATAAAAATAAAACAGGTGCTAATTTGACTGTTTCAACAGGGCAACCTTCCATACAAGTCCCTATATCTACTCTTAGATGATGGAACCTGTTTATTTAACGTGTACCCCAAAGAGGTGGGTTAGAGATACTAATGATGATATCAATTGTTTTCTTCTTTTTAACTGATTATTATTTTTTTTTTAATGTTTTTTACTTCAAATTAAAGGAAGGGAAATATTGGTAAAAATTAAAAATTCATCACTTTCCAAACACAAAGCATTCAGATGAGGTGTCGAGGTTCAAATTTCAATAATCCCTTGAAACTACCTCTCAGCCTCGCTTGAATGCTTTGCCTGTGACCAGTGAACCGATGTATGGAAAGTAATGAATGCTTCAAAGAAAAATATAGTCTAGAGAGTGTTAACCATTTCATATGTACCGTATTTGCCGGTGTATAAGTCGACCCCCAAAAATCAGGTTAAGAAACATGAATTTTTAGTATATTCTTTGTATAAGTCGACCCTGCTATATCTCAGAGTTTTTCTTGTATATTGGTGACAACCTAGTTTCAATGTGTTTATCAAAACCGACTCTAGGTGAGATATCACACTTTTGAAGCCGGTTACTGAAGCTTTTAATCGATTGGCGTTGGTATAAACAATGTTATCAACAAATCTTAGCATCAGGAATAGACTTTCAAGTTTAGATAACCAACTGGCCCACCCATTTTGTTGTAGATTTCCAGACATTATCGCATATAAGTTTGATTGAACGTGTCAAACCTAAGCCAATCGTAGTTCGAAAGTACTTTGAACCATTTCTTCTTCCCGTGGGAAAGAATTACAAGCTGAACTTTCTGATTTAAAAGAAAGTGCAAAAGAGCGAACGGTACCGATACAGATACCTTCCCGGTACAGAATGAAACAGAGTAACAACACATAGAGAATGAAAGTAAGACAGATTTCGGCTTAAGATACCTTCAGATAGTTTTTGAAAAATGATTTTATGCATTTTCGAGTTGGAGAAAGTTTAGCGCCTCAAATTCAATGAGACGTAACGAAGGACGCGGCAAAAAAACCTATAGGATATTTTGTTAAAAAAACACATTCACGTGACTTTGAACTGTGGGTTTTATTAAGCTACTCATAATAAATTCTCTTTCTTTTGTAATACAATGAAATCAATCCCAAGAAAGTTTAATTCAGAATACGAAAAAGGTGAAAACTAAAGCACTTAGGCTTACAAGTCATGTCGAAGGTTCAGATCATGTATTCTAGCCGTTATCAGCTTTTTTTTACAAATGATATCCCATATATTGGAAAGAAACTTTATTTGAACGCTTATCCAAACAAAAATGTTCCTTTCTAAAGCCAAAACCAATGTTTTTGCTTGGAACTTGAGCTATGAATTCGAGATGTCGACTTTCATACTCGGTGTATAAGTCGAGGTCGATTTTTTAGGGTCGATTTTAGGTGCTAAAAGGTCGACTTATACACCAGCAAATACGGTAGCTCCCAACTGCAGTTTTGACAGAAATTACACTCATTTTTGATGCTGTTTTGTGTTCTGCTGTCTGTGTTAACCTAATTAATGTGAAATGACCATGAGAATGTGATGATCTTATTGGCTAATACTGTTATTGCTATTATATTGATTGGAATTGAGAATTACACAGATATATATTTTTTTCAGGGAATGCTGTTTTTCATCAAACATAGTATCCTGGAAGACAGCATAAGACAAATAGCATTATTTATAAATGGAGCAACTGTGTTTCGTTCTGATGCCGTCAGAGATTACTTGAGTGACAGGTGGGTGTGTCCTTTAGTTTAGAGTGAATTTAGTCGCACTGTTGAATAGTTAGATAAATTTATCTAACTTAGATAGCTATTTAGGTGACGTCACCTAAAATAGTAAATGAGCGTATGCAAATCCAGGGTTTACTTTACCAAAGAATGTGTGAAGAGACAGTCACTCTTATGATTGTTTCCCCCCAGGCTTCCCCCCTAATCTCAGTAGCCATTTGCTCGTACATTCAAATTTATGTGACGTCACTTAAAATAGTAAATGGCTTATCTGATTTAGTTGATGACAACTATTTAACATTTTGACTAAATTCACTCTATAAAGTGAACCAAGTCTTTTTTTGTCATGGAACCTAGATAACTCCAGACTTTTTGTTTTGCCCCTATGTCTGGGTTCTAATTTGATATGTGAGTTGGCCAATTCCTGACTTGGATCACTCATGACAAGAGGTTGGTTCAAGGCTTGATAAGAAGAAACCGATAAGAATGTTGAGCTGAAGACAAAATGGTTTCTTAATATGAGCATCTTTTCATGGAATACACAAATTTAGTTATTAATTTATTATTTTTAGTCTGGTTCTCTATGACAAAAAAAAAGAATTCCCCTGAGGCATAAAATTACATAATGCAAGCAGATGCTAGCTAGGGACTTCTTTCTCTATTATATTTGATTCAATAAAAATAAAAATTCTAATCCACACAACTGAGGAATCATTTTCTTGAAAGAGCAATTCTATGATTAAACTAATAATATATTTATGGCATTCTTTTAGGAGGGACATTCTTGAAGAATTAGTTAAGCTACAAACATATTGTGATTTGTTTTTACCAGAAGCTATGAGGTAAGCAGACATCACGAATAGAAATAATTTTAAGTTAAACCTTTTTACTGCTTTTGAAACAAATTTTTTTGTGTTTTGGCTGGCTGTCTTTATCAGTCAATTATGTATTCAAAAAATTGGTTTTTACCCCAGGCTCAGACTAACTTACAGTATGTGTACGTGTGTGTATTCTTCAAAATAGAGCATATTTTGCAGGACAAAATTTTTTTGGTACATGCACATGTATGCCTTGCTATTGAGAATCATGCCTCTGCAATTTGATCAACTTGCTTCACAGTGTGCATCATTGAATTGCAAGCTGTGAATATAATAGACCCCTTGTATGTGATATCAAAGCAGCTCAATTTAGCAGACAAAACAAAGAATTTCAATCTCCTGAAAATTGGAAACCTATTGTTTTGTCGTCCAAATACTGAGCTCCATTCCGAAGTGCTGCAAGGGGTCTTATTGTGGGTGTTTCACCACCATGCTGTGTAATCACGTCATTTTGACACTCTTTGAAAGAATTCTAGAAAATATAAAACTGCCAAACCATAAGGCATTATTTTTAGCACCAATTGTGTAATTTTGGTCAAGGTTTTTGCAGATTAAAAAAATAAATTCATCATATTTATTCAAATATTTTTTCCTTGTATGCAGAAAGCTTTTTGATTTGATACAACCACCAGAAGAAAGAGGTGAATACCTTGATACATTAATAGAGGTGTTCAGTAGAAGATACTTAGAATGTAATCCCAAATGTGAGCTCTCGCAAGGTAAGTTATATCAGGTCATATTGTAGTTACTGTGATGTTCAGAATTACGCAGACACTGAAGTTGGCAGTTGCCCATTGGAATTTGTTTTTTCGCCACCCCCAGTCAAAAATGTAAAAGGTTCTGACAGATTATTTTTGATTGATGGAAGCCAAAACGGTGTCTGCATAATTATGAAAATTGCAGTAATAAACTCAAAATTATCAAATTTCATGTTACTATGACTAAACAGTTACTTTATACTTTCATGAAGAGAAGTCAGATTTCTTTCCAAAAACATAATTGCTTACTATCAATCACGTGACTTTTCTGGATTTGACTGGGGGGCAGCCATGATTGACTGGGGGACAACTAGTGATTCTTAAGTCAAATCATGTCAAAATAACTCACCAAAGTATCGTATCTGACCATTTCTACAACATGAAACCAGAAAACAAGATACACAAGCCCGTCAAAATGTAGATATTACCTGAAGTGACATCTATTGATAGTAAGCAATAGGTCATTTTGAAGTTCAAAAATCAAGATCTAAGGTGTAATAATACATGAAGGGTTAATCTAATTTGTTTTTGGTTTCCCTTTTTCCTACAGATACAATAGTAATTCTATGCAATTCCTTACTACTGCTCAGTGTTGACCTAAGCAGCCCAAAAGTTAAAAATAAAATGACCAAGAGAGAGTTCATTAAAAATCTCCGAGGGGTAGTACACCCATCAAGTGTTGACTTTATTGGAGACCTTTATGACGATATTTATCTACGTGGACATGTAGCAGTTCCAAAAGGAAAGTGCCTCAAAATACCAACATTTCCATTTGTACGGCCTTATGGAAACATCTTTTTCGCTGTGTGACTTATGACCTTTATTTTATTAACACACAAATTTGTAAATTTTAGTCAAGAACAAAGTTTATGTACTCAAACGGTGATACTGACAGGATCAGTTGTTTTTAGTGGAATGCAGCTGTGATTATTTTAGTGATAGATATTGCTATTTTCTGAAATAGTTGATACTTCTGAAAGCTTTTATTGTCCTCAATGGTGCTTCAATGTCAACCCTTTTGTGAATAAGTTCCTTTAATCTGAGCAATGAAAATTGTTGAGGAAGATACACAGTGTCTAAGGAAATTCATGGTTCCTGCTCAGACAAATTCTGAGATATTCTAGCTAATTTGTTGAGCTTGTGCGACATAGCAACGGTAACTACAAGGAGTCAGAACCATGAATGGTCACATGGAAAAATGGTGAAATAATGTGTTTTAAAATGCTTACTGATTAACCTTAAAGCCTGGTTTCCATGCCGTTGGCAACATGATGGAAACAATGTGTTGCTGGCATTGCAGACTGTCCAGGTTTGTCACTGGCATGCCTGCAAAAGTTGGGTTGAGTTCAAGTCTTGATGGCATGTCAGTGGTGGAATTGGGTCCCAGGTAGTTAGCTGCTGTGGCATCACAGGTGTGTCGCCAACATATGGAAACCAAGCTTTACATTGCTTTAAGGTCACTTGCTCAATTGGTAAGAACATTTTAGCTGATAAATAACATCTTTTAATGTGAAAAACTAATCTTGTAAAGCAATAGACAAAAACAATAATTATTGGTTTGCGATCATTTTATATAATAAACCAGTATCATATAGTGTAAAAATTTTATACAAATATAATGTCAACATGTAAAATATCATGCAATAACAAGCACAATGATTTGCAGTGTACAGCATTCATGTGTTTCTTTTGTAATAAATTGAAAATCTACAAATGAATTCTAAGGCTAAATAATGTTTTGCAGCAGCATAAATGCCATTAAAAAGTAAGTCAATCCATTTAGACTAATGCAGCCTTGAAGTTAAGTGAGGGGCTACTTGTTGCTCTGGGTAACAGTTGAAGCATAATTTTAGGAAATGGTCCATTAATACAAAGCATCATGGGATACCTTGGGGACTCAGTGGGCATCACATTGACAACACAAGGTGTAAATACTTCCTAGGTGCTTTTTAAGCATTGAGTACAAGGATTCTTTCCCGATAAACTTACTAAAGCACGATTTATGAAAAATATTTGTCAAACTGGGAAAATTGAGGGATATTGTTCCTTCCTTTTCTTTGACGTAGCCATTGAACCAGATGACTGAACTGTTCTAAAATTTACTAAAATTTAAATAGTATTTTTTTTTTTAAATTGAGAACATCCGCAAGTGGAAGATTATCTTTGTGAAGCAGTTTGTTTTTCAAGAAAAAAAACTAGTCCAAAACTGGACCCACTTTTCTCACTAACTTATTAAATTATTTCGCAAAAATAAAAGGAAAATAGCGCGCGTGCACGTGGAATACAATGACAGAAGTGGCTCTCACTTTATCTTTACGATTCTTAACCGTCCTCCTTCCACTACTGGTTTTGTCTTCGCCGTGCGCGAATGAATAAAAGTGGGTCCAGCTCTGGACTACAAAAAAACTTGCAGCCCTAAAATGGGTAGATATGCCAAATTACTTAAGTCCCAATTAAAAAAACTACATTACAATGTTTTGAATAACGTAACCACCTGTATTTTGTGTTTTATTTATCTATTTTTTAATTTGCGTGACTTGTGAGGACTGTCTGCGTAATTGATGAAAAAAACAACCACGCAATTGTCAACGGTCAATAAAAGCTAACGTTGCTATTTTAATTTTTCTGGTTCTCTGCCAGTTCTATCACTTTCTTATTGTTCTCCGATGACATGGCCCTCTTATACTCTAAAGCTACTGGCACACGTACACGGTTCAAAATTGCGCGCGTGTTGCAGGTAATCGATGGTGCGAGCCATGTCACACGACGCAACTGCACACAATGTTGCTGAAGTAGAAAACGATCCTTCAGCAACATTGTCTGCAATATTGCGCGCAATGCTGCGTCGTGTGCCTGCGCCTTAATGTCTAAGTATTTCAACAGGAGGCTAAAACCACTCGCAACTGTTTGCTTACATGAATTCCTTGGAAGACTTTGCCGATAAGACGCCTTTTTTGCATTCCACGCCCGGTGTCATATCGTGGAATCTCACCGACTGTGCATTTTTCCCACTCTTTATCTCATTAAGTTGATAGTCTTTTTTTCGCGATCTTTTCTAAACTTCTTTTTGTGACATTTACACAATATACTGATTCCGTTCACTGAGAGCTGCGCACAAATCAAGTTCAATTTCTCCGAGCGATACAATCAAACAAGGGTCAAGAAACATTATTCAATACGTGTAATTATTTGGCACGTTCTTAAAAGATTGGAAAAGATATACGTACTCCAGGGTTAGCAAACCTAATCATAGTTTTAGTGGGCGCCTTTTCGGCTGAGCAGTAGCCAAAAGAAAACTTAGATCAGGGCAAGCAGCTAGTCTACGTAATGATAGATTTATGACTAAAACCTCTTTTGCGGCTTTGTACCCGATGAATGATGTTCACGTTTTCAGATCAAATGTAAATAATAAAATATAATAAAGGATATCTTTTTTCCACTAGTTTCTGTGTTGAGCAAATTGTTGCCGTGATTTGAGCAGAGTGCAGTATCGTACACTCTAAGATCCAATGTTTATCAATTCGTGAGAATAGAGTTATTCGTAATTTATTTCAACAGCTCAATTGTGGTCATGTCTAATGGGGTGGTTATACATGCAAATACCAGTCTACGCATCTCTCCCTACTTCCGACAGTAGAAAATGAAATGATTTAACCTACACTGAGACACATGGTGAATATTGCGCGCAATGTTACACTGAGACAATCGATGTTGCGAGTCATGTCACACGACGCAACTTGTTGCACGCAATGTTGCTCAGTGAAGTAGAAAACGATCTTACTTCAGCAACATTGCCTGCAATATTTCACGCAATGTTGCACCGTGTGTCTTTAGCCACACTCTCACGTTACAGGGTAGATTTTCTTCAGAGGGTAGTGTAGTGTAAGAAAAGGAATTGATGGCAATCAAAATCACGCTATCCGTGATATCCATGACGGACTTGATGCCATGCCTACACGTGCTCTACAGCCGTTGAAAGTCATGTCGTCAAAATCTGATCAAATTGTAGCTTTTCCAAGGTGATGTAAAATGCCAACGAATTTCTCACTATAAAGGTCAAATAGAACTCTGCTTTATCTCGCTCAATGAATAATCAAATGTATAAAACATCTGCTCTGGTTGCATTATCTGGTACCTACAAAATATACTTTTAGCTGTGGTGGTCAATACAGAAAATACAAGGCAAACACTACAGCCAATGGAGAAGACCTCACAGCAGATGTCCACAGAACATGCTGCTTATTAATTCTCTTGTAAAAGAGTTTAGATAATGTATTAGCCTTGCTTATCCCCAAGGCATGGGTCGTGGAGGGTCGAGTGCGTTCATAATCTACTTCTCCATAAGTAAAAAGGTTAGAAGTTTCATGGAACATCGAGAATATTAGGCGTCACAACAGATATTGCAAGCTGCTCTTTATTTGCGCTAAAATATCCAAGAATCAAAGATAAAATATACGTCTAATGACAAAATAGATGTACGTATGAAAACGTTTGATGTGTTTTGATGGGTAATTAGAACGCCTAGATTTTAACTGTCCGAATGTTGTCAACCCATTACGAAAAAAAAATCATGAAGCAAAATGATGCACCATTCACTTTCGTTCAATGTGTCATTGATGGGTAGGTTTGTACGCGTGTGCCGCAATTCTTATATTTTCATAACGTGTTACTGACTTCACTCTTCTCACCATTTTCATGGTGTTGGATATAACGAAAATCTGAATAAAAAGATTTTGTTCAAGATAAGCATCGTTATCACAGTTTTTGCTATTGGTAAATCGTTTTTTTATTCCGGCTTAAATCTATTATGACGGATGAAAGGAATAATATGTGCTTTAATACTAGAGCCACTCTTAATTATCATTCTTTCTATATCGACCAATACACTACAAGTGATAACATCCAAGAATGATAGAAATCAGCGCTAAGTATGGATAATAATAGGATTTGTAGATATATAATTAGATCTATTACACGTTGTCAGGGTATGTTTGCGTAGTGAGTATTAGTCAGATCATCGTGTGGACACTTTCTATTACAGATATTTAACAAGGCACCATGCAGGATTATAATACCATTCTGTATCCACTTTCAATTCGAAACATTTTTGTAAATTCTCTGGTGGAAAACCAAATATAAACTATTTTTAAAACTAAAATATTTTGATATCGTAGTCCTAAGAGAAAGATGCGCTTCTACGCATGGAAGCCGATTTTAACGATTTAATTCTAACTTACTCTGGAATAGTTATACTAGTGTACTAACTAAATTTAAGAGTCAATAACCTTGCCACTCCCTTTGATTTCAGACATTTCTGCATTAGGCTTATTTTAGGCCAATACTGTGCTAAAAGTATCGGGCCACTGAATTGTTTTATAAATCCATACAGCGACTATAGATCATAATACTGTACAACATCTGTATCCAATCAGATATGTAGGATAAAATTTTTTCCTAGAAATAAAATTGGCCATTCCCCTTATTATTATACCACTAACACCAGAATCCTCTTCGAATTCTTTTTATTATTTAAATGTTTGAACTCCTTTGGGAGTCGCAAGATAATGGTGTTAATTAGGCCAACAAAAGGAACTATGAAAAGGATTGGTAGTAGTGGTATCAAGCGAAATAAAAGGAAGCAGGAATTACGAGAAGTTGAAACATTAAAATTGTTTCATAAACATGGACAGCAAGCAGACCCAAGAATTCTTACAAACATCTCAAAGGATTATCATTTTATTTCCATGGGATTATCCATGAGTCCATGAATCCATGTAAACGGATCCTAAAATCTATTATCATAATGCCCATAATCCCTTTCGCGTCAAGCTTAACTTATTAACGCACAGGTGCAAATGTGAATTCTTGATAAAAGGGACACATTAAAGCCCAACAAGCTCCTTCTAAGAACGGATGACTATTATCGAAGCATAGATATTTTTTATTAGCTGGAATTATTTCCCAAGACCCCCAAGGTTGGTTGAACTACACATTACCGGTGAAACATTAATATGCACGTACTTACACTAAATGATTTCGTCTGAGCCACTCTTGGGTTCAATAAGGATCGATTAACGTTGAGTTGACGTTGACGTATTTCTTTCTTGAGTCTGTAAGGTCTATCAGTCATGTAGAGAAATATAATTAATCAATGTTAAGCTTTCTCTCAGAAAGTTTGCAAATTAAAATGTATAGTATAGACCACGTGCACTTGACGTCAAAGCAGCTTAATTTGGAGGACAAAACAAAATAATTTCAATCTCTTGGGAATCGGAAACCTATTGTTTTGTCCTACATATTGAGATGCACTGAAGTGCTGCAAGGAGTCTATAGTATTAGTCTTTTTTTTATAGTTCTGGGAAATGGTAAAGGGCTGTCGAAAGGAAAGGAGCTGGTGATGAATTTGTGTGGGCTGGGAAGCCTGTGTTATAGTTGAATAGATAAAATATGGATAGTAGTGATTATTTATTTGTCGTGATGATGTATAACCCTTGCCAACTATCGTATGGAACATTTGAACGATTCACGTCATTCGAGATCTGTGCCAAAATACTACTAGTAAACGTAATAATGAATAGCAAAACATCATGTCTATCCACAGATGACGTCATTTTGTCCGACACGTTCAGATTGTGTTTTAGGTCCAATAGATCTTTTCGGCTTGGGCGTAATGTTTTCACATTTCAGACCACGTGTCATTCACTTGAGAATAAGATTCTTTGTTTGAGTTGTATCCATATTCATGTGTCTTTTCATGCGCAACCGTTAAACAAAGAAATGATACTCTTGGGATTGACACGTGGTCTGAAATGGGAAAACATTACGCCCAAGCCGAAAAGATCTATTGGTATGGAGATCTAGAGCACAAGACTCATTACAACTTTGGTTAGTTGATAGCTTTATTGCTATGGCAAATATATCAAATACTTTTGCGAAATCAATCAATTATCAACAGCTGACCTCCTCCCTTTGGTAATTGATGTGATGTACTTTACTGGGACAGCAATTGTGTCTGGTCAATCGCCTCGAGCTAAAACTAACACTCAAAACTATAGTGAATGTTACATACATAATGATTTTCACTGATTTTCCGTAGTTAATGGTGATTCAGTGCTGTGTGCAGGAACAGTACGGTAACCGTAATTAATATTTTATAGTTAAATGATATCCTCTCCCGACAACACTCAGATATATATAGAACTGTTTAACCTGGTCATTCGCCTCGGGCAAAAACAGAACAACATGTTTCGTGATTTTCACTAGAGTTTTTCAAAGGCTTTGGAATTTCGATTATCCCTCTACTTTGAAACAGTACGTTCTCTTTTTTTTTTTTTTTTTTTTTTTAGGGGGAGGGGGGGTAGAGCAGTTCATATGTTCTTACATTACGGACATGTTGATAGTTTCAATATAGAAACTTCACTATAAGTATTCTGCCATTGTCAATTTTACTCAGGTTTATTGTTAAAATGATACCCACGTACATCAAAATTATATATATATTCATTGCTTACAATGAAAACCAGATTCCCGCCTCTGTCAACTACTTCTTTCTCCCTTCTTCGCCCGACTTTTGACATCAGGCGATGGCATGACCTAACGTCTCTGGAGTTCATTTTTTCAATTCACAGTTGCAGTGCAGTCCCAAGACACATCTATTTTCCACATACAAACATCCTAGAATAGTCAGATATCTCTTAGAGCGGCAAATGTGTCACACACAAAAAGAATACAATAAGAAGAAGCTTATATATTCCGATCATCTGATTTTAATGTTGAGTTAATTTGAACAAAGAAATGGGACCTCACCTACAAATTATGTAATGTTCCTTATGAAATTTTAAATTTAAAAAAATAACTTTTTCCTACGCTATCGTCTACGCGGTGCATTAGGTGCATTCAATGAGGTCAGGCCTTGATGCGGCACGCTGCTACCAGACTTAGAGCTCACAGTACCAAAATAAAGACCTGGAAAAATCTATTAATAAACCAAAATGAAGAAGAGCACCCCCAACAAGAAATAATTCGCGTATATAGACTGCTGGGGCATTAATAAGCTACTTAGGAGCGCTGGATAAGAACTAAGAGTGCCGCAAAGTTCTTAGCAAGAGGTTTAATTCATCAGGTACTGCCTTGGTCCTAATGATAGTGACGGCAATTAAAAAAAGTGTTCATAGAATATTAGAGACTTGCCGAGGTACGTCTAGTCGTTATAATCAGTTTACTTTTCCTCAATGAAAAAAGGTTTTTTGCAAAAAGATCTTAGCTCGAGCGCTAGTTATAGGCACTGTACTAATGAGACGTCAAGAACTAATACCGCATTTCCGACTATTGCTTTTTATCAAGATTTTTAGTGTTTGTTATCATTCGAGACAGGATCAAATGAAGGCGCAATGAAAAATGAAACATTTATCATGTCTTCCCTTTTAGCAATATCGGTTTGAGATAATTAGTGTATCTCATTGGCAACCCGAGTGAATTAATTTTTTTCGGCTCATTAGTATTTTTATCGCCCTGTCTTTGCTATAGAGGGTTATTTTGGGACCTACACATAGTTCTAGTACAAGAAGATACTATTGTTAGTATTAACAGGCCATTAAAAAATAATCAATGCATCATCACTATTTTAGATTTTCTTTGCGCTGTATCAAAGTAGAGGCGCATTTTAATCAAGTTTTAGGTTATTTAGGAAAGCACTGAACGATAACGCAACATCTTTGCACGATAGCTGAAACGTAAACAAGGGAAATGAAAGAGGAAGAACGCGGAAAGAAAGAGGGAAAAGGGAAGGTACTAGTTTATAAAATACACACCCCTATTGCACAAGCAAATGAAGTCGCAATTACAATTTTTGGGTTCCTTTGATTCTAGAATTAACAGGGGCAGAAACAATACTATAAAATTTGGGAATCTTCTTGTTCTGTTCAAAGAACCTAAAAGCCCTTATGGACGGCGCAATTTCAATTTTTGGGTTTCTTTGATTTTAGAATTTACAGGGACAGAAAAAAGTGCTATAAAAATTGGGAATTGTCTTGGTTCGAGAAAAAACTAGAAGCCCCTACGGACAAGCGCAACTTACAATTTTGGGTTTCTTTGATTCTGGAATAACAGGGACAAAAAAGAATGCTTTAAAAATGGAAATTTTCTTGGTTCGAGTTCTCAGTTAATACCATTAAATACTAGAAACAATTATATCCTAGATACGTACATCGATAATCGGATTTTCGTTTAAAAAAAAATGAAAATTGAACTAAGGCATAAAGTACATACTAGTTTTTCCCGTGAAAAATTCAATTTCCACGCACACTCAAGAAAAACACCATTCTTTTTGTATTCTTTTATCCAGATTGATGAATAACCAAAACATGGCTTCTTTTTAATCTAAAAGAAACTGCACAGCAACAAAAGGCTACGAGTACCCAGCTGCTAAAAACCAATTTCAAGAAAACTCGCAATCTTTGTGCATAACATTAAAAAACAAAAGCGCGGGGAACAACAAACTACTGAACTAATGTTTACTATAATAAAGGAGTTTCTCTGGATACTGGAATATTTTTGTTTCTTTTATGTTCATTTGTTTTTCCATTACTAATAAGGTATCTAAATATCTGAGGCATCTTTTGAAATGAAATATTGGTTGGATGTGTTGGCTAGACGAAAGATAACTTATTACTAACGGGTTTTTTTTCTCAATCCTCCAGGCTAACAGTTAAATAATCAGGTGCTAGGATCTCACCCTTGAAGGGTAAGAGATTTTTGTGAGCAAAAGTATCATGAAGGTTTATTGAGATTTTCCGCCTTATAGTAGTTAGTGTCAAGTATATTTACTCCTTCTTGAGAAAAAATAAACTCACTTAAGATTCGGTTAAAAGATTTAATGGTTATATTGACATTCCTAAAAAACTCCTTGGTTACTCAACGACGAAGGGGTAACTTGAACTTGACCCCCTCCCCCCATAGCAAAAGAGGCACTACTAACCCCCCCCCCCCCCCCCCCCAATAGCAAAAGAGGTACTAATAGTTCCCAGGTAAATCAACGTGCAAATATAACTAATAATATTTTCTTAACATGGGGGAAAGGGGGGGTTAATTCTTTACAAGTTTGTAATACCCGTACCAAGATTTACAGAGATATCATGTTATTCTTATTCTTAACAGCTTATAAAATTTATAGTAATTTCAGTAATCAACAGTATTGGAAAGCCTCCTTTGTTATAAGAGATAGTTCCGGTGCTTGACTACGGATTAGTAAATCTTTTCAATAATTCCCTAGGGGAAAATTATATTGTGCAGTATGTTTCTTATTAAAGAAAAAATTACCAATGGATAACTGTATATTACATTAATCACTGCACACGCAAATCTAATCAACAATACCAAGAAATGCTGAGAGGATAACGGTAAAAATGGGTCAAAAAAAGAAATGTAAAAGGTAAAAAAGAATAAACTGTAGAGAAAGTCTAGGTTAAGTGGATAGCCCTGAAGCTTTTCCCTGGATAATATGGAATCATGAGTGGCTTTATCTAGAGTTAATGCAAAGCATATGGACCGTGTCCAGTGATATCGCGTCACTCATGCAATGATTACAATGTATGAGTTTCTGTTTGAATTTCGTGTTGGCAAACCTGAACTACTTAATTCATACGCAAATAATCTTCGAAATTTCTCGCCTGAAGGCAAATAGCTATCAAGTTACACATATTACAACGAAATTTTGTGAAAATATGAATTAATAATAACTTGGCTTCCGCGTTGAAAACTTAAAATGGCATATGGGTCGAAATGTTTGTTGTAACCTGTCGTCGCCTCTGTTTGGTAAAATACCATTGTCACTTGAGACGACCTAAATGTTCCGTAGACGCGCGTTGATTCATGAGTGAAGTTATTATTATGCTCCGGCGAAGATGTTGTCAGGCAATAAAATCCTAATACACTGTACTTTCTCCCTCAAAATGTGACGACTTTTGCCATCCTTAAAGTGTTCTAAAAAGGTATTCATCACTCGATTCTGTAAAAGTTAACCGGTCGGAGAATATTTGACACTAGTATAACTAAGGCGAAACTATAATTTAGTAGCAGGTTTTGTATCTACACAACACACGTGACCTTTAGAAGTAACGCACATTCATAATTGTCGAAGATCCGAACAACACGCATTTGTGGACGAGTACCGGATAGTCATATTTTGACCAGCCTCTACATCTATGCCCTAAAGCATCAGACCATCGAAACCAGTAGTTAAGAAGAAACGAAAATGGTAGGTAGACATAATGATTCAATCGACAAACGAATAACTAAAATTGCTTATGCTAGCTCATTTAAATTGTGTTTGTTTTGTTAGTATGGCTTCATCCACTGTGCTTTAGCTGATTTAGTCGTTGGCAAGTTCGGTGAAGACGTATGGCGAGAGATAGTGTATGTATTAAGTTCATTTACTCTTAAATAATACATTTTGAGGGGGTGCTTTTTCACGGTGAGTTGAAGTAGAGTGATTCTTAGTGCGGCGTGAAATGTTGACATTTGTGTTTTGTCAACTACAGCGCCAAGGCAGGAGTTGAACTTGGTGGTGGCTCGTATTTGATTCACAAGATCTATGATGACCAAGAAACATTAAGTTTGATAGCAGCTGCGTGCGAAACTCTTGGTAAGACTCTTCCTAAAATTCTTAGACAGGCTTACAACAGTATTTGTATTAATGTCAAGTCTCTGTCACTTAGTATTCTTTTATGTTTGTTATAACCAGGGTTAGAGTTGAATCCCGTTCTGGAAGTCTTTGGAGCACACTTTCTCGAATACTGTGTGCAGTCGGGATATGATCGAATATTGCGAGTTCTTGGCCGTAATTTGCGGGACTTTTTATGTAATCTGGATGCTCTCCACGATCATTTGCAATCAATATACCCTGGCATGGAAGCGCCTTCCTTCAGATGCACGGAGACAGATGACGGGATACTGCTGTTGCACTATTATTCCAAACGTCCAGGACTTTCTTACATTGTCATTGGGCTTGTCAAGGCGATTGCTAAGCAGCTGTTGGATACTGAAATGACGTGCGACATTCACCAGGATATGGATGAAAACAATGACCATGTTATATTTGCTGTTCGAGAGGTTGAATGCAAAAGCCCTACAGCGTCAAAGCTTGGTTTACAAACTTTCGACATGGTAGGTCGGGTAGCTAAAGAAGGACCCTCAAGGGATGCTTGCTCTACTACACGCAAGCCAAGTGAGGAACGTGGAGAAAAAATGAGCTTGCTGTCTTTCTGCAAGGCTTTTCCATTTCATGTTATGTTTGATCGTAAGTTGCACATTAAACAAGCAGGTCTATCGCTCATGCGTCTCATTAAATATAAGCCAAAGAGCACCCTGGTGTTTACGGACATTTTTGATCTTGCACGACCGCGTATGGATTTTAGTTTTGACGCAGTAATATCACATATAAATACGGTCTTCATAGTGACCACAAAACCCGGAGTTATCAACTTTCCTGTAATTGACGATCCCACATGTGAGACCACAGAGGATGCTAAGCAATCAATATTGCGGCTCAAGGGCCAGATGTTGTACATCCCTGAATCTGACTGCCTACTGTTCCTATGCTCGCCACGCGTATCTAACCTAGATTCCTTTCGAGAGAAGAGCCTTTACTTCAGTGATATCCCCATCCACGATGCTACCCGTGACCTCCTATTCATGTCTCATGCGCGGCGAGCGGAAAGAGAGCTAGTGGAAAAGCTCGAAGAGACGAGTAACAATTTGAAAAAGATTGAGAGTAAATTGATTGATCATAAAAAGAAAACCGATGACCTCCTGCACTCCATTTTGCCCAAAGAAGTGGCTGCAAAGCTTCGGCTTAATCAACCCGTGCCGGCAGAGAGCTACAAAGTGGTCACCATTTTATTTAGTGACATTGTGGGTTTTACTGCGCTGTGCTCCAATGATAGAGTTGTCCCAATGGATATTGTCAAGTTGCTGAATAAACTCTACACATATTTCGACATGCTCTCGGGGATGAATGATGTTTATAAGGTAAGAGAGTTCAAGGGTGTAGCCTGTGTAGTGAGTAACATTGGTTTTGTACTTGACCCTCAGCGTGCGTGCTCTGCATATTTCCGTCTATTTTCTATTTATGTTCATAACAATAATATTTTATCTCTAAAATATAAGGACGTGACAAATACTATTAAGGTTAAGCATGCTAACACCAAAGCATTAACGAGTGGTCTTTTAAAATACTTTACTCTCGTCCAATAACATACGGACTTGTCGGTTTGATGATAGATCCTTCAAAAATTATAGGTCCTTGCAATTTTGACAGCCTTCATTATTCTAGATGATAATCTAAGTGATCTAAGAATAGATCGATTTTTTTTTTCTGAAAAAAATAGAGGCCAATGATCAGTACCTCAGCTAACTGAAAATTCTAAGAATTGATCTTCGAATCCTCTTATCTTTAAATTAATCTTCAGTAATGACTTCGTATAGCCACTGATACACCGATGATGCCGCTAGACCTACGAGGACAAATATAACTCGACGCCGGTTGAATTTTAGCGATAAGTAGGATATTTTGTTGACAAACGGGGTTGCATAATGCAGGGTATACTAATTTTAGTGGGGATGGTGGATCTAGAAATAAATTTAACCGAAATTTTGGCAAAATTCCAGTCATAATTCTGTACGTTTGATAGTTTTACATTTCCTGTTTCCAAGTCTCTGTTTTCTAATATATTTTTTTCAAGCGCAAAAGTAAATGTCATTCTCATTTCCCATTTTGCCCCTGTAGGGCATACATAATAGAAAAAACATCTGCCCCTAGTTATACCTTAATAGCGATGAAGCAAAAGAATAATTCTAGTTTTTTGCATAGGAGTATATAATTCTATTTTATTATATGTCGGCCGAGTACTCGAGGCCTTTAACATTATACACCTTATATGAAAAAACACTAGAGATAATTTCTGAGGTAAGGTGAAAAGCCGCTTTCTTCTTGTGCCGAGGAAATTAGTTTACATAACGTTGATTTGTTATTGGTCCGTTCAAATTGAAAACCGCACCTGCTAATGGACTTGACTGGACTGTTAGGTATGAGTAAACAGTAGAAGATATTAAGATAAATTGTACTTAGGAAATGAAAAGACATATCGGCTCATTATAAGAATTACCATTCCTGCTTTTTAACTAGGATATTAAGGGGGAAATAGATAGAAAGACCTTTGGTATTTTATCTTGGTCAGTATTAATGAAATATCCAGTTGTGATCATTTTATCTGATACGGTAATGCTGTTGAGGTGCATTTTCCTATTTATTGTTTTATGGAATATCAGTCAGTACTCAAGTTTTAATTAAAGCAACCTTCAATGATTTTCCTGAAGGTAGCAATCTGTGAGTTCAAGACCCATTTTGAGGTTCCTTATTGACCTAGTATTCAAATGCGCAAAGTCAGTTTCTCAAAGTTTGCCTGGTATTCAAAAGCGCAAAGCGTTTCTCAAAATTGGCCTGGTATTCAAATGCGCAAACTGTTTCTCAAAGGTCAAAAATGAAAATAGGTAAAGACATAATCTGGAAATCATTACTACATAAAAACCAAGATAGATATCTTTTGTGCGCACCTTTTTAGCAAAATAACTGATAAAAAACTCATTGGGCTTGTCTCAATACTCCGAGGTACTAAATAGGTTTCCTGGCATTACAGATCAGATATTTTTGGAACAGGCGTAGCTGGTTAGTGTGCGGCCTTCGGGACTAAAGGTCCTTCGTTCTATCCTCGGGATCTCCAAATCTGTTTACTCTGTTCTGTATAGCTTTAGCTATAAATACTTGAAATAAAGGGCACTGATAGTTTGAGTGGGTGAATGCGCACTTTCGAACGCTTTATACATGGGACCCAGAATCGGGAGAATTGGGCAACTACTCCCCGCGGTTTTCGAATTTAAATATTGGTTTTAGATCACGCTGATCTAGCTTTGTCACCAGGTGATTTCCTTCCTTGTCAATATATAAAGTCTCTCAATAAAGATGGAATTCCAAAAATAATTAAAATGGGAAACCACCAAGTAAGGTTGATAAGGTCTATTGTTTAAACATTTTTCCAGGAATAAGAATCATATAAGTAGAATCCATTAAATCGGACTGAAATATCATCGTCGCCAATGCAATGAGAGATGGCATTATTCTATTAAGGAGATTTTCGTATGGAGCATTTTTATTGCAATTATCTCTGCACTTGAAACGAATTAGACCTAAGATAAACACTTCTAGAGCCATTATAATTTCAATGACTATTCTTGTCCCCTTTTTCCCCACTTTTCTCAAGTGATGTATATTTCAAACCATTCTATTTCTGTTGTTTTTTTTCTTTATATGAAGATCATTTTAGTCGATGTTTTTTTTGGTCAAAATTTATTTCCTCACTTTGTCATTTACTCAGTTCTCCGTAAGAGCTTTTCTTGTCCAACTCGGTAAACTTTGATCTCTACATCTAATCGGCTTTTTAATTAAGGGTCTTTTTATAGGAACTATTGCCGAACGTAATCGCTGATGTGAGAATCGATCAGAACCGCATTGATTAGTACTGTTCTTGATAAGTCGGGAGGAAAAGCCATGATGATACAACTGTATTGATCAAGTAGTAAAATATAGTGGAAAATCCCTCATAGTTTACGTTTATAGGATTAATATCCTTCTATACAGTTCGTTCAAACCTCATCGGCTTAAGTACTTTAGGCCTTGATAGATACTAATTACTTGGATAGCAGAGGCTTAACGGCTCAGAAATTAAACATTTATGTCAATTATGTTCATCTATCGAATAATGAGATATAAAGATTGGGCTTTGTTTTGAAATAAAGCAAGAAGTGTTCTTAAGGAAGAAGAGGAACTTTCATTTTGTCTGATATCCTGATGGTAATTGACGATAACTTTTTGAACCCTACATCTTTTCTTAACCTGGTTGGCACGAGTGTCACAATGATGTAATCCTTTTAAAATATTCATTTTTTTCATTTTCGAAAAGCGTAATTAACAGATGACAAATAAGATCGTAAACCCTTATTTACATAGGGTCATTTGAGAAGCTAATCTTATCGACAGCTATTATTGGTTTTTCTTTTCGAAACCTTGTGTTTATTACGATGGAGTGAGGCTTGTTCTTTCCCATTACTCCTTTAGAATTTCAACGAAATGCGCGAATGGACCAGTCGAGATCAAAATACCGTATCATTTCGGGCGCGCAACAAGAGAAAATTTTCACTTTCTCTTGCGCGCAACAAAACGATGCCTGAAAATTTCTCCTTCACACCTTCCTACGCAAACCCACATATTCAGTGTTCACTTAGAAAAACAAAATACGAGTGCCGTCATCTTCCAGGCGCAAATATATACAAAACGGAAACATATTTAAGACGAAAAGAAATGAATATCAGACGTATTTGATTATGCCATTATCTTTTACATATGTGTGTTTCGATGTATGTGTAAGGACTTGGCAATTATATTTCCTTTGGACAAATATATTTCATTCGTTATTTAGCCGGATCCTTTTTGACAAGCATACATATCCATTCTTTCAATATATATTTCTTCTAGAACTGTGTAAGTGTCAAGGGGTGATCATGCGCCAATATTTTGGAGTGTTGCATCTAAATATGTTCTCATGATATTCTCTCATTTTCGCGTCTAGACTGATCGATGCAAGCCATTTATTTGACATTTTAACCTTTTAGGCGTTGTCCATACCAAATGGCGCTATTTATATTCCACACAGAGGTAGAGTATCTGTTTTTAAATACCTCGGGCGCTTTCAATCCTTTCTAGTTACTATGTTACTATATGTTATTGGGCATGCAGTAGCTTTCTGCCTCCACTACATATTATGAAGGTAACATCAATTCCACGATCGGAATAAAACACGAAAAGCACTCTTTATAATCATGGTATCTTATTGAAAGAAAGTCAGTAACACAACAAACATTTCTCACACTTCAATTAATCGAAGGAAAGACTGGAGTATTCCTTTTGCCACTACTAGAATCTTCTGAGAATTTTAATTTTGCTTCTCAAATTTTCATTCCTTCATGAGAATAGCAAATTAAAAGAAAGTGTGCAAGGGGTTCTGGTAGTTGCAGTATATGATGCTATGATGAAACCAGCTAGCCTTTTCGTAAACGCATCAGTATTTGCACATGAAAAGTCATGATACTATCATGAAGCCTTCACAAAAATTTTCACAAAATACTGCAAGGGAGAAGCCGTCTAGGGAAGCCTATTTGTATTGAAGTCGCATCTTGAGAACACGAAATAGGTTTAAATCTCAAACAGTATTTTTAAGTCAGCCTGCTATGCAAGCACTACTACTAAGACTACTCCTTGATTTACGCCAACCGCATCCACACACGATTTATTCAGTCACAGGAACGAGCTCAAATAGTTCATTTATGCATGGTATATACACCTCCTTGGTTTCAGTCAGATATTAGGGGTCATATAATAATCCAGTACAAAAGGATTCATTGAACGAAATAACATGCTATATAATAATATAAAATAGATCCATTTATCTCATGTTTTTGTTGTTGTCGTACAGGTTGAGACGATTGGAGATGCCTACATGGTAGTTGGCGGGCTGCCGCACCCTTGTGAGAACCACGCCCAGAAAGTGGTAAATATGGGCTGCAGTATGATGGAAGCCACTAATACAGTGCATTCTCCAGTAGATAAAAACCCAATAACGGTAGGTTTTTAACCTGGCTAATGAAAATTTAAAACTTTCAATTTCAATAAGTAAATAGAATCTCCATTCAAGTAAAAGAATACAGCTAATTGTCCTACTTTGTACACTTGACCTTGAGAATGAGGTTAGAGAGGGGCGAAATGGAGAACCTCCTTTTGTCTAAGGTTCCCAAAAGTATTGCACGTTAAAGTTATGCAGTGTTAGGGAAGCACGGGTGGTGTACGCTGCTAATGCCTCGTCTCTCACCAAGGCGACCCGAGTTTGAGTCCCGCGGGCTCGGTGTCATGCATATGTGAGTAGAGTTGCTAGTTGGTTCTCTCCTGTGCCTCAAGAGTTTTTCTCCCGGTTCTCCAGTTTTCCTCCCTCTAAAAAAATTAACTTGCAAATTCCAATTAGATCAGGAATTGCAGGCCAGATTGGAAACAAGCTTCCGTGCTTTATCGGTTATACCCGGCCTCGTAAAAAAGGCGTATTTGTTAATTGTCATCGAGATTTGCTTGATTATGATGTCAGTGCAACTTTCTACGATTCACAGATCCGTATTGGTATCCACACGGGGCCTGTGATGGCGGGAGTTGTCGGTAAGAAGATGCCGCGTTATTGTCTGTTTGGAAGTACAGTTACTCTGGCGAACAAGATGGAGTCCGGTTCTCAACCAGGTCGCATAAACATAAGCATCGATACAAAAAAGTAAGTTTAGGCTTTTATATTTTTCTCTTCTCTAAGAGACATTTGGGTAGCTATACTTTGATGTCCGATTGGATTGCAATTTGTCTCACACTGATTAAAGACCTACGGAACGGATATATCGTGTCGCGTCATGACCTTGGAGCTGGTGCAGTAACCACAATTGCTGTGATTGGATGAGGAAGTCTTCATTTTTTTCATAATTAAATCCAAGCTTTCGTCACGCTGCGATTTTTTTGCAAATTCGATTCCACAATTATCATACTCTAGTAGAGTGCTTAGTCTCCTCCACAGGCACCTTATTTATCTTTCCTTTGGGGTTTAGGCTCGTCGGGCTTCCTGTGGTGAGGAGAGGGAAAACGGGAGAGGGGGAGGCTATAGAGTGAGTGTCAATATTTTCACTGGATGACTGAAGAGATGGTCAATAATGTTTAGTGGATTATATGAGGAAAACTCGTTGGCAATCTAATATTATGGCCATGAACTCAGATTAACATCAGAACATATCAACAATCCTAGTACGCACGAAGTCGTACCAGATTTGTGGAGAATTATTAAAAAGCAGTGGATAAGTGAGGTAATTAGTGTAATTTTAATTTGCTATCACATGTTCTATCGACAGGCTTGTTGATCCAAATGACTTCACCTTTGAAAGCAACACAGTGGTTGCCAACCCTCTTCCATGCTATTTTGTCAAGAGAAGTCGTATGGCTGCAAGACGAGCGTCTCTGGTGGACATCGCATCATCTGTTGCGCCCAACAGTATCTGCATGTTTAGATCACCCATTGGTTCACCCACTAACTCACCGGTACCACGCAGGCGCGCGAGCTCTGTTGAGCCCGCGGCAACTCCAAAAGAGACAGAGAAACAATTTCCAGTTTGTCCAATGAAAAGGCGTACTACGGTTCATAAAATGCCTGCGAGAATTACCAAAGAAAATGGTTTGGCTTCCATGCCCGAGTTGGAGTATGTTCCTGATGGTGTGGAATTCAACCTGGATGATTCCTCTGTCGTTGAAACGGAAAGAGATAAACTAGTAGCACTGATGGGTTTGCAGGATAAAATCGATGCCATCAAACTCAACAATGCCCATTCACAAGTCAGATCCAAAGAAATCTAACTCAATGATCAATGTATAACAACATATTCCTGGACTGCCGCTGTCAGTCCTTAGTTCATTTCCGAATGGAACACCCAGCACCACACTTTGCAGTTTACCGCACGGCGTTTGCAAAGATTTGATACAAAAAAAAACATTGTTCTTTCTCCACCAGTAGAAAAAATTAGCATGAAGAGAAGAACCATGTAGTCAATGTGTATGTCGCCAAAAAGTGTATATATTATAATCCATCTTTAACTTATAAGATTATATTTTGAAGACAAGCTATGCAACTCAACAAGCATTAGAAGTAATACACCTTTGTATACGCAACTTTATAAACTAAGTCTAATATATTGTACGTAGGCTTCATTTTGAGTAAGAACTTTGTGTTTCATCTATGTTCAAAATATATACATATAAAATATATACATAAAGATATATGAAACACAAAGCTCTTGTTCAACTTTATCAGAAACATTTCTTACCGGGCCTATAGCATTTACGCATTTACTCATTTTCTGGGAAAACAATTTCCAAAAAAAATGTTTGAGGAAGTACAGGGGAGGGCAAGAGAAGAGGACTTATTCAGCTGATCATTTTTGTATATTATTTAGAGTTCTTGCATATTGGATCAATGAGTGTTTGAGTCTATTATAATAAGTATTCTTATAATAAAAAGTAGATTATATTATTTGAGAATGCTGCCCGCGGCTTTACGAGATGAAAGAGATGTTTATTGAAAGTACCGAATTATGTCAGGAATAGCAATCAGTCTGCCGCAATTATTATTTTTTACTTGAAGGACGTACTGGTTAAAAACCTTTTATATCATTAATGAAAACATTAATTAACAATTATTCGTAGAAGGCAAAGTGAATATCGGTGAATATTCAATATTTTCGATGAGCCTGAGGTAATTCTTTTAGTATAATTTTAGACTTGAGTATCAGAGAAAAGAAGAAATTCAGGATAAAGAAACACCTCATAATCACCGCACGACCAGTGATCATCATGTCTCAATCACTGGTCGCTCGACCAATCACAGCGCGCGAAACTCTATATTAAAGTCTCAAATTATACTAATGTTTCTTAAAACCTATATGTCATATTTTATTGCGGACTGCACTTGTCAAAACGTGACTTCTGGAGTAGATCCACTCCACCATGTCATCTGATCACTACCAGCAACGCACTTTGCTGACTTACGTCATAGCTAATGCGGCCTTCATCATAGGAGGATCTTATTGCTCTTAGTGCTAGGATTACGCAGTCTATATGATAGGCTCTATGAATTCCAAGGGAACGTGAAGATTAAGATAAAGTATGTCACGTAGCACACTTTTAAAATGGCATCTGGACACCTTCCTTTAGAATATACGTTTTATTTCCCACATTCATACACAATACATTCGACAAATTCACTCACCCCCTCCCCACACCCTCAAAATCAATCCTCTACCCCCTACCCCACATTCATGCACACAATCAAGAGACCTTGACACAATACATTCGACAAATCCACTCACCACACCCCACACCCTCAAAATCAATCCTCTACCCCCTACCCACCATTCATGCACACAATCAAGAGACCTTGACACAATACATTCAACAAATCCACTCACCCCCTCCCCACACCCTCAAAATCAATCCTCTACCCCCTACCCCACATTCATGCACACAATCAAGGGACCTTGACACAATACATTCAACAAATCCACTCACCACACCCCACACTCTCAAAGTCAATACCCTCCCCTCTACCCCACATTCATGCATACAATACATTCGACATTTCCACTCATCCCTCCCCACACCCTGAAAATCAATACGTTGTCGGTATTTAACGTATTTTTTCAACATATTTTCAATTAAATGTTTTTCAACTATAATATAGCTATAATAGCTTTTTCTGGATTGTCATTTTCCCTTGTGGATGTTGTTTTTCTTCTTAGGAATTAACACAACATTTGTAATTATTATATCATTTATATATTAAATAAAGTTGTTCAGTATTAGTTTTTTTATACGTTGTTGGTAACGTAAAGAACAATCAGCGTTTTTCTTCTAATCTGGTCGACATGTCAGGAATTATGAAGTGGTCCATTTATCAAACCATTTTTTGACAAATTATATCCAAAACAAAACTTCATTTTCAGTTCGTGGATGGTTATCGAAGTATTTCTGAAGAACCTTACTCAGATCGTTTTAAAAAATTTTAATTGAAAACAAGTAATATCAAGACAAATATGTTTATAGCCCCCAATAATATGCTGTTCTATTACTCTTTTGTCTCACTAAACTTCTGGTTCTCTTTCAAGCCATTTGTGGCTTTAATACTTAACATAATCACAATAAAACTATTAGCAGGCCCTTTGTCACCGGCTCGCCGCGCACACCATAATAACTAATCTACAGGTTAATGCGTACAAGACTATTATTGGTCGACAGTCTTTGTTTTCGCTGTTATTTCTTTCTTTTTTAACTGTTTTGTGCTGTACATAATTTTCGTGAGTTTTTTTACGTATTCGTTTTGGAATAATGTTTATTCATGATTGGAGATGAGTTTTCCTGGTAATTTATTTTAGTTTGAACAGGGAGGTGGCTTGATCACGTAATACCTGTGTACATTTGGAAGTTCGAGTAGAAGGGGTTCAATAATTGTTGACAGATGTTTTCTAGGCGTAAGAACGATATGCTTACAACTAATTGAAAGTGAGGAACGGAAGTGCAGTATTCTTAAAGGTGGACAGGACTCGTAAAGATCTCCTAAACCGCCAGACCACATGAATAAAGGAAAAAGCTAGAATTAAGGTAAGGAAATGGTCTGAGAACGTCCGCAAAATATTGACAGTGTAATAACTTTACAACGACAGATTATCGGTAAAATCAAACTACTCGAGGAAGCAAGATAGTACGTAATCTTCTTAGAAATGTAACCAGAAAATCGTTCTTGTAATTTACCACCTAGATGTTTCCCGAGCTCTTTAAAATGCCATTACCGTCACCACCGTCATTAATATTTTGACAGAGCTCCTCTTGGTGTTTTGGGATCATATTGGTTCTCCAGAAGTAAGCTGGAGTTCACGCTAATGATGCGTGAACAAACCAATAAGCTCGTTGCGCGCTCAGCAGGGTGCCCATTTTGAGAGGTTTAGTTCTTCCCAAACAAAACCGATGTGATTTGATCAAACACGTTGTCATTAGTGTTGACATTTATGTCCCTCAAAGAAAACTATCTATATAATTAGATTTCTGTAAATAGGCCAAGTTAAGTAAGTGTTGCCTAGATACTGATTATCTAGCATTTGTCTCAGCCAGCAATCAGGTCTTCTGGGATAGAAAGCTGCAAAGACCAAATCATCAATCACACAGATTCATCGAGACGGGCTATGCACTGATTTGGCAGCATGCAGGTAAGGATTCTCTTTCTAATTTAAGCGCTCTATACTAGCTATAACTATAACTATAATATGATCCAAGGTTGTATGGGTTCTTTGGGAATATATAGTGCCTCTTTTGGAGCTGCTAAGAAAAGAAGGGAACTATGAAAGACTAACAAGATACAAAATCAAAAAATGCTCGAGTGGTGAAGCTAGTTCAAGGCTCAGTCCTAGATATATTTTTCTATAAATCAATGTTACACTGACACCATTTTGCGATTAACGAAGAAAGCAACAGCGAGATTTCGAGAACATGTGATATCAGCCGACCGAAATAAGATAGAATTCCGAGTCAATATATCGCCACCTGGAAGCTAGTAGGATCAGTATATCTGTCAACCTCTTTATAACTTAAGTCAAGAATGAGTACAATCGAGCGATAAAGTCGAATCGAACGCATGATTGTTCATGTGTGTTTTACAAGAACGACTCTATTATGTAGTGAGAGCATTTGTTATTTGATAGATACTTTCTGACACGCAAAGGGCCACATGAAGTCGATGAGCATTATTACTTGGTGTAACCAAACAATTGCAAAGAAGTGACTTGGTGTCAAACGTTTGACAGAATGATGATTCTGCGGTGTTCGAGCAAGCAATGTCAGATCAAGCAATCAACCTTAAACTCGGACAAAATTAACTTTACGACCAAATATCATTGAAACAAAGGAAATACTAAGTCAAACTTCTGTAGATAAAAGCGTACAACGTTAATAACTTTCATCCCCCACTATGTACATGGTTTACGTGTTAATATCAACGTTTGCTCCGAGAATCTACCTTGTGTAAACTATTACAAATACTAAGGTTGTGATGCCTACCAAAGTTCTTAAAACTTAACCTTGACAAAGATTAGACGCAAAATTAGAACCGAAGTACAGTTCTTTTTCTCTAAGATGAACTAGATAAGTGTACAAAAAGAACTGGCCTAATATTGTCAAATGTAATGGGGTCTTCAATTGGTGTTTATGATGTGTGAAGTGTACTCTGTATGGTAAGGCGGCACATACAGTAAGTGTCTACCAAGTGAACGATTTCCTTTCTAATAAAGGGTATTACCTTGATGAAGTAATTATCCGACCAAAAGAAATAATACCTAAACAAATTAGTGGAAGAAACTATTCTTGACGGAAAATGACACCCGATGTTAATTTTCTTAAATCATAATAGCTTTAACCACATTTATTTGCATGACACTAAGATATGAATCCGCCGCAGCAATGATTTTACCGTCCCGGCGTCACTGGGACCGACTTTTGAAGATCGGCCTCTAAAAAAAACCCGATCTACGTTTTATTTATACCCGTTTTAATAGTAAATTGGACATGAATCTTTACGTGTTATCAGAGGAAAACATTGCGACCTAATTAAACTATATACTGAATATTAATAGCTTTCAACTTGTATTATTAATGGTTAGCCATTGAGAAGGAAGAAAAAACAAAACAGAATCCAGGCCATTGAATTGAATAATGAACCGACCAATAGAAAAAGAACATGGCTACATGGCTATTCAGGTCGCCGCATGACTACAAATTCGTCTATAATTTATCTTCTGAAAATAATATTTAGGTATGTTTTCTCAACATCAACGAGTTTCTCTAAAATGACTTTAAAATAATATTTATCAAAAATATTTATCCCTCCAGCAACATCCTTCCTTATTTAGCATACGCTTCTAAGATAATGTAAAAAAAATGACGTCTTCCTTTAAATAACCTGGGACGCTTTTCGGTCCACATGGCCGCTAGACCTGATATCCCATCATCAGTTCCAAGATATGTAATCCATCAGTAATTATGCGGCTTTGATTTATCAAAGGATCAAGATGGTTGGAATAATCTTTTTGGCAAAAACAACTGACATCTTTCTTAATGTCGTGACAAAATAATCCCAGTCGGATCTGTTGGAGCTGTTTTCAGCCTGGTTTTGTGCACAGATATAACATTATTTTTGAAAGAAAAGATATCCCCCTTTCGCCTGATGAATGTTTTCATTGTAATGAAACTATCGTCACCAAGATTTTTTTTTAAATTAAAGACGCCACACACGCGCATTTATTGTAGGCTTCGGATTTTGAATCGTTGGCTGTTTTCCCTCGTTTTCCAACCCTTATTAGCAATCACAAGGGTTTACACTTGATCTGTGTATAAGTACAACTTATTTTCTTGAGCCTACTGCACTCAAATGACAAGAAACACGACAAAATTTTAGTTTCCAACAGTGATATCAGAACGTCCTAGCAAAGAGTCGTGTTTTGATTGGTTGGTGATCGCCGTATTGTATTCCAAATGAGACGGAAATAAGATATTTACATATTCTTTGAGATCCCTCACAACAACAGTTCACGCAGAGCACCGACCAAAACTGTTGTACATAATATGGGCCGGGAATTTCTGGACTTGATGAAACGAAGAATAACGTGATATCTACCCTGTTCGAGTCTTCAAGAATCCAAGCGGTGCTCTTTCTCGTTAAATCGAGAGCCCTTGACAGTTTTTCAGTCCAAGAACATGGTAACTTAAGGTTTTAGTTTGAGTTCGGTCACATATCATTTCGGAAATTGAGTCGAATCGCAGATTAACATTCATTCATCATTGAAGACATTGCTTGACGGATCATATCGTATTTTTTAAGACCAATCTATTTTTTCTTAATTACTAAAGTGTTGCTATTCTCGCCGATTCCTTTTTTTACAGCTCGAGAGGATAAACGATGTTTTACGACAGTTTGTCATTGACAAGCATGGAACAGACGCATGGAATAAAGCCCGGTAAGGCCAAGTTACAAGCATGATATTATATATACACTGGTGTCCCTGCAAAGATTAATAATAGAAATGTTCATCTTCTCAATCAGCTGGTTCCATAATATTAATCTTTTGACGTTTCTATGACAGAGCGAAAATTGGACAAGTCATCCAAGAAAAAACGAAACAGGAGGCTACGAATGATGTAACGAACCCAAAAACTCCGTTTGGCGATTCCCTTGACTTTGCGCGCGAAATCATCAATTCTGTGTCACAAGTACTTGGTAAGTCACATTGACTCATTCAATTATTTTTAGAGTTTGTTACCCGGCTTTAATCCTACTACAAGCAACACTGGACGACATGTCATTTTCCAAAATTTACAAATATGTATATTGTGATATCGTAGTTGGACAAATGAAGACATTATAAATATATTCTGCGTGCGACTGATAAATTTTAGTTTGTAATGTAATTGGTTGGTCAACGAGAATGAACGCTGTGTTTTAATTAGAGTTATGCGGTCCCTCGGGCGAATTTGTGTTTTGTTTACCAGAAGATAGCTTTTCGATTGCCTCCAGAAACTTTAGAAAACCAAATAATTCATGGCGAGTGTTTTAAAGTCGCAGTTTCTTCTGTACACAAACAGACATCAGCCAGTCACATTCCCATTAATCTTGTACATTGAAGAGTGTGAAAAAATGTCCACTTGTGTATTTTTGGGTATTTTATGCATGTATGTATAACGTAGTAAGGAATTTTGTTGCAAGGTTCAGTTCTGCTGTCGGAACTTCCAACTCATTTCATAAGGTTGAGCAGACATTTATTCCAAGAAAAACTTAAATAAATATTTTGAGAAGAAAATTAATGCGCTGAAATCAGCTGGAAAAGGTGAAACTGAAAATAGAGCAAATCATACTGAAAAAAATTCTCTTGTCAGTTATGAAAGTATCTAATCGTAATCCAAAGTAATATTACCTAGCTATTCAGACAAATCTATAGGTCAGAGGATTAAAGGGATGGGAATCTGAAGGTGAACATCCGGTCTATTGGGATCTTCTTGCGGTAAAAGTCAAGGTTCATTTGCAGAACTTAAGCGTTTCAAAGGCAGTCGGCAAGATATCGTGATGGGCATCTTGATGTGCGTCGCAATTCTTTACAAATCTGTCGATCATTTTTGCCTCAAGCCATTGAATCATAACGTTCTAATATTTACATACTCTAGGAGTACTTTTTAACCAATAAAATTAGTACTCGGAGACAAACGCCGGCGGCAGTACTCGAGTAAAAATTGAACTAAATTTCGTGTTTGACTTTTTTTATCCATAATCTGGATTACAGTTTGTTTCTGCTGTAATTTAAGGCGACAAAGGGAAAAAAATGAAAATCTCATTATTTTGTTGAAAATGAAGGCTGATTAATCGTAGAAGACGAAGTTGTGAGGTATGCGCTAGACACTGGGTGTTCTAATCAGTCAGTCAATACTTTTATCTCCTGTTGTAAAGGGTAAAAAGATAACTGAATACATCTACGTGACTATTCACTTCTTCCATTGAAACTGATTCAATGACTTTATTCGGGATGGATTAGCAAGATAGCCTAAGAACAGCTCTCAACATACCAAATAAATGCATATTAATCTGCACTCAGTATGACGCATCGCAGTATTTACTAAAATTCTTCACTAAGGTGCGACGGAAACAGTTCCTAATTTAGTGGCTAAAGGGCTGATACCATTAGGAATCTAATTATACTAAGATTTCAGGAACACTAGTACTTCTTCTCGTAATAACAAATGGATTGCTTTTATTCTCTAGTAATTAATTCTTTGCAGGAGAAACGCACTTTTTGATTTTTAATTTACGAAAGGAAAAGCACTTTATTTTGGCTTGGTAGGAGCCGTGTTTATGATAACACATTAGATCTTATTTGTTGAAATAAAAATACTATGATCTTTGCAGAATGCGTTCCCTAGTCTTAGTTCCAGGTGTTGCGCAGAGAGGACTTTCCATTTGAACTGTGCGGATTCCATGACAGCACGCAATGCACACTTTTCAGAATCTATTGAAAACCAGTTGACTAAGACCATAGATTTATTTATACTGAACAGTCACTATATAAGCTGTGTCTGGTTTGCAACATTGTACTGATAGGAGAAGATTGCTTTTTTTTCAATGGGATTAGCGACGGAAATGCTTAGATTTATCAAGGTGCAAACAAAGAGTTCGGACAACCTTGAGGTCTGATTTAGAAGAAGTTATCTAAAGCCCTTTCCAAATAGTTTAAAGTCTTGTCACGTTGAATCGAAATCACTTTGACCCTTATCGTAGTCTAGCTATGGCTTAGGCTGCTTATCGTGATGAAAATTTAAGCCTAGAAAACTTTCATCTACACAATCGTTATTTATATCTATTCAAAATTTTCTTTTTAAGCGTCGGCATGGGAGAAATTTATTCAAAAAAAGATATGCTGATAGCAATTAAATGGGAAAAATTAAAATAAATATGCCGCGGTTGATTTTTCCATTTTTCCATTTTTCATATTTCATTTATAGATGTCTTTACTCCTTTTAGATTTTTGGACAGCGGAATATGATTAGAACTAAAATCGCAGACATCACGAATTTTTTTTTCTTTTTTAAGTCTAGCTAACTTAAAGTTTACGTTAGAAGCTTCCCTGCACACCTGAAAGACGTCGTTGAAAAAAGAAAAAAACGGTCAATTAACAAACATAGCCCGCCGTGTATTTGTTTGGAGAAACAGACTTCAACTGAGTAATTAATTGTTGTTATTAAAACTTATTAACAGAAGAATAAGTGTTTTAAGTATATTATTGGTTACTCTGAAAATGATTTTTTCAACATTCTAAGAGATCCCATGTACGTAGCATATCAAGCAATCTAAGAGAGCAGAGCAACATTATTGGGTCATTAAAAAAAGCAGCAGGGTATGATGGTATGATTAACTGGGTAGAAAATAGAGTAATAAAGCATCCAATAAAGTACTATCTGTGCCGCACTGTGTGAGAATAAGACCGCAGATAACATAGACATCGGTTAGTGATTGTTTGTTATGATCGTAGGACTTATTATAGAAACAATACGTGATGATGCTGAATGAATGAATTTGACAAAAATCGAGCACGTACTTTTCGTCTCTAACATTAAGATCAGTCAAGAGAGGATAAATGTTTTCATTCATTTTCATTCATTCATTTGTTCCATCAATCCATAGCAGTATAATATATTCATCATGAATTCCACAATCCATTTATCAATCCATCCATCCATCCAACCATCCATCCATTTACCCATCCCTCCATTCATTCATTTTAGTTCATTCATTCGTGCATTCATTCTCTCGTTCGTTCGTTCGTTCGTTTGTTTGTTTAAATACCGGGGTATTCTTAATGCAATTTCCTTTATTGTTTTTTATTTCCTTTATCTCCTTCTTGTGTTTTGTTATTTTCTATTTTCGTTTGCTTTCCAGGTGATCTCGCTTCTCTCAGGCCGAAGGAATTAGCCAATTAGCGAACATCTTGTTCATAGCTCAATGTTTCCTAGTTCCAGGTTTTCGGCTCGATTTATGACAGCTTTTGCTCGAAAATAAAGAAAATAAAACTCATCCGTGCAAAAATTCGCCAAAAACCTTTTAGAAAAAGCATATTTCGTCGTTGTTGTTAGAAAATATTTCATTTTGACAAGAGATAATGGAAAACACTAGGAAATTTTCGCTGTCACAAACAATGCATTGCGCGTCTAGATTCCAAATCACCTGGTCCCGATTAACTGAATAATTAGCCAGGTAAAGTCGCTTTGTCAAAAACATAAAGTTATGTTGTATTTTCCCCCCAAAGGCCAGTCCATGTTATGGGAACACATCTTTTTCCACCGACGAACGCCGGAAAATAGCATAATTGTCGCGTTGCTTCACATCTCCCCCTGAAAAGCAGTCCTTCGCACATTTTTATGACGTATATGAAAACGCGCTCTGGACAATAATCTGTTATAGAGAGGTTTGCTTTCGTTTTGCGCCGTCATGTTCTATTTTCGAACGCTTGTTTTTATGTTGTCTTCCGCATGCATTTACTGATAGCACAACAAGAGCGCCTGAATCTAAAAATCAGGTATTAAATCATATATAGTTTAGAGAAAACAGTATAAAATATAAAACAGCTATTTTGACGATTACAAATTATACTGCACAGTAGTTGTTTCTGGCCTTCCTGCTGAGGCATCTCTTAACGCATCTTTCTCTCATAACTTAGCGGTTTTTAGGAGTAGGCATATGAAAATAAGAAGAAAGATATCCTTATTCAGCTAGCATATGCCTTTGTCATGTTCGAACTCGAGAAAAAGCTCTTAAAACTGAGAATCAGTAACAGTGGATACCTATTCATATCCTTAAAACTTAAAATAAAAATGCTTACAGAATCTCAAAAATTCAACGGTTTTATTTTTCTTATCAATGTATCTAAGAAATGTATCCAAGAGCAAAACTAGTGCGGAAACTGAAAACAACTTCCGACCTTCATCTTCCAAACCCTAACTTCTGCGCAAATACAACTGAAAGAGTTCAAAATTCAGGAAGTTTTTGGTTATCTTGTAATCCTAACTGTGCCAGGTTGTCGGAAGCTTAGGATCATTTTTCCATCCCGCAAAGTAAAACAAACCTATGGTTTTAGGGCCGGGTCCAAAAAGTTGCTATGGTTACGAATCTACTCTGATATCATGAGTTACAAACATTTGCGCACAGATGGCATGGAACTGTCTGGAATATGAAGGGAAAAAAGGTAGTCTGTTTTGGATTCCTTATCATGATTCATTAAAAGTAACGCGCATTAAAGGATTACATCTTTTGACCATTCTCAATCAATCAGCTTTTCCTCATCAGTGAAAACCATTTCATATCACTAAAAAGCCGACTAATAAAAAATTAAAAATCTAATAATCATTATCTGTTATCTCTTCGTAGATAATTTCAAACTACACATAAGTCAACTAGCTAGTGTAAACAATCTTAAATCATATGCTTTATTAAAGAAAAATCGGTAGCGAAATTGAAAAAGAATCCACACTCATCAAGGTGTGTTAAGGTTTTCAACCCAAGAACTAGTTCCAAAGCAATTTACAAAAAAATATTTGCAAGTTTGAATAACAATCGCAATATCCGCAAACCAACGTTGATACTTAGGTGTAAGGTTCAATTAATACATCTAATTGATAGTGAACACTAGAAATTACAGATTAAGCAATTTCCTCATCTTAAAAAAAATCGATTCTAGACAAATAGTCAATTAGATTTAATTCAGATGCCAGACATATAACTGAAAAGGGGTATAAAAATAGGTATTTGTTTTTAATATTTGGCCTTAAAAGAAGTAGGCTGTACCGTATGGGGTGAAAATCGGTTTCTTCCATTCATACATTGTTTGCTCGAGATTATCAAGGCTAACCTCAATGCTATCCGCTAATGAAGATAGCGCGTCAGGAAACTTCCTAGATTACGTAAACACGGCCAGAAAAATACCAACCCTTACGAAGTTGTTCAATTATCTGAGTCAAGAGAGAAAATTCGACTCGAAATTGTCGACATTCCAACCTCAACTGACGCTAATCGTCTGATAGTTTTGTAAACAAAATGTTTCTAGTGCATGATGCCAGCTTGGCGCACTAGATTGTTCATGATGAGAAAAATAGGAAAATACCTAAAAGATCATCCCTGCTTAAACAATTATTATGTGCATGACTTGTGTAACTCACAGGATTAAGAGTTTTGAAAAATTCTGATCCTTCTTAATTCCGTCGTGTGGTAAAGCCGAACGACGATGTCCAGTCTACTGGTCGCAAAGCCGAAAACTTGACCAAGTTACAGTCAAAACAGCTCAAGTGTACCCCCTAGGCTCCATAATTATTTCATTATTCGAATGTTGAGTTGATTATTCACTTTGAGATTTCACTGATTAAAAAATCGGAAGACTCCAAACTTCACATTCATCTCACAACTAAAATTCTAAAGGATGGCCTTTCTGGGGAGTTTTTCTACTTTGGCATGGCAATATATTTTCAAGTTTGGAGTCAGAGTGAATAATGAACTCAATATTCGAACAATAAATTCATTAATACTATTAATTAATACTATTCGTACATAGACTTCCTCTCTGGTTCTTATCTTCCTTTATAAAATAACCACAGTCAAAACGGCTCAAGCGTACCCCCTAGAATCTATGATATTCTAGGGGTTACGCTTGAGCCGTTTTGGCTGTGGTTATTTTATAAAGGAAGATAAGAACCAGAGAGGAAGTCTATGTACGAATAGAAAAGTGAAAAAAGAAAAGAAAAAGAAGAAAGCAATAGAAAAGGAAAGAAATAAAACAAAACAAAGCAATAATTGGAACAGGAAAGAAAAAAAGAAGAAAAGAATGGTAATGGAAATAAATGGAAAAAAGAAAAAAGAAAGAACGCAAAAAATGCAAAGAAGCAAAAAGAGAACTACCCTCTAATTGTTACCAACACTAGATAATTTGATAGCTAATACTAATTCAAAATGATATTTGTTTGTGTTCAAAATAACCGAAAAATTAATTTAAATGAAAGGATAAAAAACATCATTTTGTGGTTGACCATCTTGCATACAACAACAAGAATATTGATATCGATATTTGTATCAGCCTGCTCTAGAAATAAAGATATTTACAGAATTCTTAATTTTTTTTACTATAAACTCATTTATCCATCGTATTTATTCTTTTGGATTTTTAGTCAAATGGTAACGCTTCCCTGCATTATGGAAGATGCAGTATTTCATGATACATATATAACATAGGGCATAACTACACCTATAATAAACCTCTTTACCTTCGTATGCAAATTGCCCATTTCAGACCACATTTCATTCCCTTGAGAAAGGTTTTTTTTTGCTAAAAAAATCGCACATGAAAGAATCAACTCCCAAGAGTGGCATCACATGGTCTGAAATGTGCACAACAAAAAGCTAACGAAGGTATAGAGGTCTATAACATAATGCAAGTCAAAAAAAAATTAATAAATGAAATCAGCTCACGTTGTAAAATAACTATACCATACTGTCAATTTTGCGTGTGAAGCTATTCATAAGAGGTATAGGTTAGAGGAACTACACTGCATATATGCATCCAGAATACCTTCATTTTCTCTTGATTCTTTATATCATATTTACATAAGCAGAGCCGAATTTTAAAAGTAATAAGATCCACAGCTGTACAGCTAATAAGCAAGCAAAATGATGTATTTTTTTAACTCAGTAAAATATATTAAATGTAACTGTTTTTCAATAATCTGCTAGCTAAAATATAGCGGACGCATCCAAAATATCCGCACATTTTCATATGAGAACATTCAACAAACCGTTGCCTACTTCGATCGAAATTAATTAACCACCAATAGAGATACCCCTATCTTTCATTACAAATGATATTTATATTTGCCAGTGTAATATATAGGCAAGTTTTGCTCATCTTAATTTGTTCGTTTTGATCAACACAGGTAAAAACATTAACGATTTTCAAGAAGACTTTGGACGTGCCGCCTTCATGATATGTTTGCAGATGCCCCAAGGAAAAGTACTACAATCCCTGGGGAGTTCACTATGTGAGTTCCTTAACAACCTTGACAACTTTGTGGACATCTTTATTCAATCGCATGAGCTACGCGACGCCAAACCACCATCGTTCAAGTGTATTGTTAAAGATGATGGACAATGCTTAGAGTTACATTATTATTCCACGAGACATGGATGGGAATCGTGTGTTACTGGTGCTGTCAAGTGCGCGGCTAAAGTACTTTTCAATCTTAATGTAACTATGAAACTAATAGAAGATTCCGACGTAGAAGATCATTCACATGGGAAAATGGACCATTCAGTATTTGAAATAAGGAAAGAAAGAGAGCCTTTCGCAGTAAGGACACACGCCCATTCGACAGTTCCAAATGATTTGAAAATTAGCGTACCAACGTTGTGCAGTGCATTTCCTTTTCATATAATATTTGACGAGAACATGGAAATTCAGCAGCTCGGTGCTGCACTTTTAAGACTGATAGGACATTCACTTGTTCAACATGGTACTACCATGGCCACATATTTTGAACTCGTTCGACCAGAAGTCAAATTTACATTCGAGTCAATACTCTGCAGGATTAATGGATCGTTTCTCTTACTGCTTAAATCTGAGACACAATCTGAACACGTTAAAGATAAATTAGTGATGGAACTTAAAGGGCAAATGATACATCTTCCAGAGTCGAACTGTATCCTATTCCTTGCGTCGCCTCTCGTAAAAAAGTTAGAGCAACTCAAAGGGCGTGGTCTATTTTTGAGTGACATACCAATACACGATGCTACAAGGGATCTAATACTTGTTAGCGAGCAGGCTCAAGCACAAGATGGACTTAAAAAGAGAATGGAACAGTTGCAAACCGAACTGGAACAGGCTTCAAATGAGCTCGAAGAGGAAAAGAAAAAGACAGAAGATCTATTAAGTTCCATATTTCCTCACGATGTGGCGACCAAACTTATCGATAAGCAGCCCGTCCCTGCTCGCTTCATAGAGAATGTAACTATGCTATTCAGTGACATTGTTGGTTTCACGTCTATATGCGGTAAATGTACGGCTATGGATGTCGTAGAAATGTTAAAAGATCTGTATACGAAATTTGATAAGCTCTGTGGAGAACTGGATTTGTACAAGGTAAGAACAAGAATATGAAAATAAGCAAATGAGAGAATAACTTATTACACGCCTTCCAATTAAGAGATAAAAAACTAGCGGTCTCAAATTAACCAAGGACTCAGAGTGTCGTCACCAATTTTCCTCCTGTTTGTTTGTCTGTCTCTCTTAGCGAAGATTCTGTCTGTCTTTCTTAGCAACGATTCTGGCCAGCGGTACACAGGAAAGTTGTATCATGTCACCGACTGCCAATGACGTTACAGGTTGTGTTCACACTGAAACTTGTTGCGCGCAAGGTTGCAGAAGGAAATCTCGATACTGCTTCTGCAACGTTACGTGTAACAATAAGCGCAATAACAGTTGCAGAGTTGGACAGACGGTGAAATTTCGTGGTTGCTTGAGCGTTGCGCGCAACAATGCTGCTAAATGTTCGGACCTAGCCTTTAGAGCGTCTAGATTTCTTTGTGTGAAGTAAATCAACTACCTAATCACTGGACAAAGTGAGCGGATATGCCTAAGAATGCATTTTCGATTTTCTTCTCTCTCTCTCTCTAGGTTGAGACGATAGGTGATGCTTACGTGGTCGCAGGTGGGGTAGAGAGCTTGTATGGCACTGCTGACGATGGATACAAAGTTGCAAAAATGGCCTTAGGCATGATGGACTTTCTAGAAAATGCACTGTCTCCTGAGGGACTGCCCCTTAAAGTAAGTCTTGCCAACTACATGCCATAATGTCAATGCATTCCATAAACAGACAAAACGATCATGACCACTATCCCTTATTTCTATTCTAGATGCGTATTGGTATTCATACAGGTTCGGTGCTGTCCGGTGTAGTTGGGACTAAAATGCCACGGTACTGTTTATTTGGCCACCATGTCACCCTTGCAAATAAGATGGAATCCGAAAGTGAAGCAGGTCGAATCAACATCAGCCCAACAACTTATGAGTATGTTACTACACGTTGAAACTTTTAGCAGAAACTTGTGTGCAACGGGGTTGCGAGACAAGTTTCACGGGGGTGTTACATGGCGAACTTTCGTCCTGAAACTTGCTCGCAACACAAGTTTCGGTTGCACGAGTAGAACTGCTTTCGTGTATATCTTCAATTTCGATTCCAATGGAATAACGTTCACATAGGGGGTGTCGGGAGAGGAATGGTCAGACAAACCCAAAGTTATTTCAAAGAATCATTTGTATCAGTGGCGTATTCAATGTGTTAACATTGGCTGACTGACTGTAATGTATGTCTTATTTAACTAAGATTTCATTGTATATTTTCATTGCCAGATTAATCTGTCACGACAAGGGTCTAAAATTCATTCGAAGGCCAAAATCTTCGCTTCCTGATGGGTTCAAGATGGATAGTATCTCTGGAACGTGTTACTTCCTGGAAAGGTCAACGACTTATCCTACCGACGAAAGCCCTCTATGGAAAAAGCTTGAATCTCCAAGATTTTTAAGGAAAAGATCTACACCTTTGACAGGGAGCCCGTCTGAGCGTATTTGCAAATCGGATTCCATCAAAAGCCCCATTCTGAGCAGTAAAGCAGTTTCAAAGCCCAAAGCCACTGCAAATGGTGGTAGTTTTTTGTATGACGATAAGAATGGAAACTGTATAAAAACTCCAACGAAAGAACAATTTTCTTCTGAATGCTTTAAAGAAACATCGGTATAGAAGTCTTAAATTAAGACAAGACATCATCTTATAAGAGTTATATTTAAAAGTCAAAGTTGCAATTTTGCAAGAGATCTTGGCTGGCCAAGATATCATATGCTTTGACAGCGATGAGCCCAACTATAAGAATATATGAGACATTCTGCAAATTTTTTTCTAAAATGGCAGATTCATAATACACTTAATTCATCAAATGCTATCATAAGAACCATAATCACCATAATATTATAAAAATTTGTATTAAAAGATGAAATAAAATTTATTTGCAAAACTTAACTGACTACAATAACTTAGTATTTATAGATGCTCTGAGTAACAATGAGAGAAATCTAGACTAAATCTAGAAGATGAATAGGGTCTGGGGCAGATCCAGGATTTTGAGTAACAGGGGTCACAAAATTTAGAAGATGCACTTTTTGCTATACTAACCAACTAATTCCAAGCAAGGAAGAGGGTTTATGGGCACCCTGTGACCACCACCCCTTGGATCCGCCACAGAGGGTTATTGTTTTACTTTCTGCAGTAAATCCATAATATCATATCTTTTATCAGCTTACAGCTGCAGGATGAGCATTAATATACAACCATTACTTGAATATCCCATGCAAACCTTAATTCTATACTAAAGTTTGCCCTAGTATTGCAAAATTTCTTTTGGGATTTGAAAGGGCCAGACAACCAGTTAGAGCATTTAAAGCAACCCAGTTATTTCCATATATCTACCATGGCACACGTACCTGTTAAAAGACCACTGACAAATCCTTGCATGAAGTATCCCAGCATGATCCAAAACTCCAATAGAACATAAATCAAATAACCAGTTCTTTTAGAGCTGTGATTCCTATAAATAGAAAATAAGGTCAAATGAAGGCCTTGGAACCCAGAGTATGTGAGTATACAGGGTAAGTGGAAACAATAGCAAAGTTCCCTGGGAGTGATGGCAGTCATCTTGATATGCCCCCACCCGCTTTTTTCTCTTTTTCTTTCTGTTTGTTTTGTTTTGCTTTTGTTTTGTTTGTTTGTTTTTTGGTCTGCTTTTTTTCCAACAAGACTGGCCCTGGTCTCGTCCATCATCCCGATAAAGAAAAGAAAAATTCTGTGCTTTTCATACAACACACAGCCTTGTACCGTAATTGAGTAGAAACTGCGCACTTTTTTTACTTTTGGTTGCAGCAATCATTAAATCGTAAGTTCTAGTCATTGAACCTTGAAGCCACCAATATTGTTTTAAACAGCGAACGACAGGATGTCCCAAAAAAAACAAATCCGAGAAATAAAAATGTGAAATAGGAAAAAAACGTGCGCACAAATGGAAACAAACGAGAATTAAGTCAAAAGACAAGAAAGCCTTGCTGAGATATTTGGTTAGGACTTCCGAGATAACCTCATTAAATCTTGGATAGGGGAATGGGGACGATAACAGTGTTAATGTAATTAAAAGTCGCAACTCGATGCCTACTAAACTTAAATAGAACCACCGACGTTTTGAATTTCAAGTAGCATTTCAATCATTCGTTTAATGTGCCGATCGGACACTGAGGCGAAACGATCGCACACAAGCGGATTATTCAGTGGACTATCTGTAACCTAACTCTTATCAGTTATCCTTTTTCTTAAAACATTTCTTTAAGAAAATGTACGGATACATAAATCGTGCGCTTCAAGATTTGGTTGTTCGGGACTACGGTTTTGAGGCTTGGATAAATATTTTGTGAGTTGATGAGGCTGTGTGTTGGCGAACTCATTTATTGACCGTTCGAAAAAAAACAACATTATTCCAAAACATGGTGTATTTTTTCATTTGTAGGAAAAGAGCAAACGTAGATCTTGGTGAAGCGAACGAGTTCAACGAGCGGAGGATTTATGATGACCAAAACACGTCCGACTTACTGACCATAGCGGTTGAGGTTTTAGGTAAGAAGCCAATCAACTTAGATATGTGGTCAAGAGTTGGTTGTTCATACGAATGTTGTTTTCGTGTAATTTTTACTGGGGAGAATGGAAACGTTTTTTCTCAGCAGGAGTTATGATTTACGGAATAAATTTGGAACCTTGATAAGAAAGCCAAAGTAAATATTTTGCGTTTTTGTCGCTCGCAATTTTAGATTTCTCTAACAAAATTAATTGTATTTGAAAATGTTTTTCTTAGCGTTTACAAAAAGGTACATTTAGCGAAGTTAATGATTTATCCTTGATGTAACGTGGCTAAGAGAGTCGAAATAATTTACTATTGTCATAAGATCCTTGGCCTGTAACATGAAATAGACAATCACTCAAGGATCTGTCGTCTACAGTGGCCATTACATACTTAATGTACTGTATTCGTTAAATTGTCTCCATAGTAATTTGTCACCAGTATATACAGTCTTGAAAACAATGTCAAAGTCTGTCTTTTAGATAATGAATATACTGCTGATTTTGCGGCATTGAGAATTCTTTGCAGGATAAATGCATGTGCAAAATGAATTTTAGCAAAGGGAATCCTAATATCTTACGGTATTTTCAACTCCGTATTTTTACACCTTTCAAGGAGCGGTGATTTGTATTCAAAAAATAACCTGTTTCGAAACTGGGTTATTAAATATTAAAATGATATTGAGATAACAAGATCATTTTTTTTTTTTTTAAATACACTTAGATTTATTATTCAAATCTAATTATGTTAGGAATACTCAAAGTTCAATGCCATCAAAAATTCTTTTCATAGGCGTGACGAAGAATTCCATACTAGAAGGTTTTGGTACAATGTTCTTTGAACACTGCCAAAAATCTGGTTATGACCTGATGTTGCAAACCCTTGGAGGGACACTAAAAGACTTCTTTAACTCCTTGGATGGCTTACATGAGCAAATGTTGCTTCTTTATCCTGGCATGCGACCACCTTCATTTAGAGCCAAGGAAAGCAAGTATGGCAGGAGACTTGAAATATATTACAGTTCAGAAAGAACAGGGTTAGAGTATCTTGTTGTTGGTCTGATAAAGACAGCTGCAAGTAAACTCTTTGGTATCAGTGTGAATGTGAAGGTGCTATCAAGTATAAGTGCAGACAATCCATGGTCAAAAATCTTGGTATTGCCTCAAAGTGATCAAGATCTTGAGTATATTCTTCCAAAAGATGCAATAATGCAAATGAGAGAAAAGGAATTGAGCCTCATAACATTAGGATCCAGAATCAGTAGTGCAACATTTTGCAGAGCATGCCCATTCCATCTCATGTTTGATAGCAACATGGTAATCTATCAATCAGGAATATCTGTTTGCAGGGTTTTACCAAGCATCAAAGTTGGACACACAAAGTTTCAAGGTGTATTTGAATGTGTTAGACCACCCATAAAGCTCACATTTAACAACATTTTAGATTTCATCAACAAAGTATTTATTGTGAAGACAAAGGAAGGATTACTGGATTCAGCATCACTGACAACAGTTACAGAAGATGATTTTGGGAAACTGGAGTCACCATCAATGAGATTTAGAGGGCAAATGCTTTATCTTCCTGAATCTGACAGTATCGTCTTCCTGGCATCTCCTAGTGTTGTCAATCTTGATGGTCTGAATGAAAAAGGTTTGTTGATTCTTGTAAGCTTTGATAAAATATGTGCCAGGGCAAGTCAGCTATAGGCAAACCAGAAAACTATTCAGTCTGATCCACTCCTTTACAGCTTCAATGATAAAATATATGCCAGGGCAAGTCAGCTATAGGCAAACAAGGATACTATTCAGTCTGATCCATTCCTTTGTACACTTTCTGAAATATGCCTTCAGGAGTTATGTAAATTGCATTGGGTCTATTTTGTTATCTATTTTGCCATTAGCCGGCATGAATACATAGTTAACAGGATTAGTGGTAATGCTTTCTATGATAAATTAAGGACATCTGGTTAAACATTTCATAATTCCAGCAAATAAATAATAGCAATACTTCAAGTGATGTAAGGTTTTATCATTCATGTGCCAACCAGAGATGGATTGGCTAGTAAAATAAAGCAACTTGTGAAGAACTGTCATGAAAATAGTTGGCATATTAACATCACTGATTCACAATTTAATGCTACTGTTAGTAAACATGAAGTATCATTATACAGCCATACAAGCTTTGCAACATCTGTGTAACTCTATAGTGAACAAACTTTTAGCCCCTTTGAGAACATCAATGTATGAATGACATTTCTGTATATTAATTTTGTCATTTTTCAGGTCTCTATCTCAGTGACATCCCTATACATGATGCAACAAGGGACTTAATATTGTTATCAGAACAACATAACGCTGAGTTCAAGCTTTCACAACGCCTTGAAATCCTAACAGACAAACTACAGCAGACATCCCGTGAGCTTCAAAGTGAGCAGCAACTAACTGACAGGCTTCTCTACAGTATACTGCCAGCCTCTGTGGCAAATGACCTGCGTCTTATGAAACCAGTTATGGCAAAGAAATATGAGATTGTGACTATCCTGTTCAGTGGTATAGTTAATTTCTCATCATACTGCAATGAGACAAAAGAGCCTATGGAAATTGTTGAACTTCTTAATGAAGTGTACGTTAAATTTGATAGTCTTGCTGATGACAATGATGAAGTATACAAGGTTAGTGGGAAAAATGCAGGCCTTCTTGGGCCAATGATAGAGGATGCTTAATTGTGCATCTATATAGGATTCACATGAATTTTCTTACAATTCTTAAATCTACGTCTTTCAGGTTGAAACTGTTGGAGATAAGTATATGGCAGTCAGTGGTTTGCCAACAAAGTGTGAGAAGCATGCAGTAAACATAGCAGAGCTTGCACTTGACATGATTGATGTTGTTAAAGGAGTAAATGCCAGAGGATCACAGTTACAGGTTAAAAATTGACTTAAATTTTTTTTCAAATTTAGGATAATAAAATAAAATTCCATTGTCAATCAACTAATTTTGATTTTTTTCTTATCCAGATAACTATTGGGATTCATTCTGGTGAGGTTGTGGCAGGTGTTGTTGGACAGAAGAAGCCTCGGTACTGTTTGTTTGGAAACAGTGTCAACTTAACAAGCCGAACTGAGACAACTGGACTCAAAGGAAAGATAAATGTATCAGAATATGCATACAGGTAACTCAAATATCATCAGTAGCAATTATGTTATTGTAAGAGTTTGTTATCACTACTTACCACCGCAAAGTACAGCAGTGGTGCAGCTCAATTGGGTCATACTGAAAGCACATGTAGGGACCTCTGGTAGCCCCTATACTGTCCATGTATGATGCTGGAACACAGGTCTAACCAGTTTGAATTAGTTAGGGTTGGTTAGAGAGGTGGAAGAAAAAGAAGGAGAACCAGAAAACACTCAGAGCCAAAAAAATGCTCAGAGTCAGAAAGCGAATCAACCAAACTCAGCTCACATATGGGAATCAAATCCCAGACCTACCGGCTATATAAAACAATCTTAGAGGCGAGAGACAAGCAAGTATGTTACCATATGTAACCTAAAGCCAGCAATCAATGACATCAATGATCTAACTGTGTTGAAAGCACTGCACATTTTTTCCAAAAATAAAATCATCTGCTGTGGGGAAAAACTTCTTGTTGAAGATTACATTTTTATGTTTTTACAGTTACTCAACAGCCAATAATTATTGATAGCTGCAGTAACTCCAGAATACTCCAGAATGCTATTAAAATTAGTGCCAGGGTATTCATGAGTTCTATCTGATATCTTACACTACCTTCAAAATAACCTTACCATGTGGATTAATAATCTATCTTTATCATCAAAGGTGTCTTCTTTGCCAGACCCAAGACAGGTTTGTTTTCAAGAGAAGAGGACCTGTTATAATGAAAGGAAAGAAAGAGCCCATGGTCACTTTTATCTTAACAGACAAGAAAAGTTGAATCCTTATAGTTAATGTGTGAACTTACAGATATGTTTCTTAATTCATGGAACGGAGAAATTAGGATTGATGTTGGTTGTATAAATTATAAGATCCTGCTAACAATAATAATTATTAGTCACTCCAAGTGATATTAACTATAGTGAGGTTAGATTTGGCAACCTTTTCTGTTTTGGTAAAAGTGCTAAGATGAAGGTCAAAATTTTGGATTAATCAAAAGTTTATACTGTACATAAGATATGACTTGTTTAATAACAGCCAGTCAATGGACAATGTCTGGACAGAATTGGAATTTGTCCAGTCAAATCTTTTGCAAGCCGGTCATCTTGCATTGACCAGTAATGTTGAGGCAGAAAGTGGGTATGACCAGGCTAAAACTAATTTGGCCAGTCATCATAACCAGCTGTTATTCCAAGCCCTGCATGAACAAACAAAAACTTGGTATCATTTATCATTGATAACTTTCTATTATATTAATATAGCACTTGTCTATAAATCATGTTAGGAACTGAGGACAATTTGGTCTTAAGTTCTAAAAATATTTATGTAGAAATATCACTAACTTTTATATTTCATATATGCAATGAAAGAAGAGGACTTACTGATTAATATTTTTAGCATTGGAAGTATTGCAGAGGCAGTGGAACTAAGCACCTTTAGCCCCTCCCATAATACATGTTAATGGCATGACAACAGATGTCGATAGATTTTTGCTGTCAACTTTTCTATCATCAAGAAATTGTTTTTGCCATCTTAGTTATGCAAATACATTGCTCCTATCTAAAGAAATATGGTAGGCATTCATTCCCCTACCCAAGAAGTGGTATCAAAAACACTTTCGAATAACTTTTACAACCTCCCCAACAGGAATTTATACATTCCTGTGTCAGGAGTTATTAGTATTTTCTTAAATTCCTAATATGTAAAGAGGTTTTGAAATCAATTGAGGCTTATAACTACTGAGTTTTACCTAGTATGTGTTTTAATCAACAGTATTAGTTTTATTAGCACTTTCGCATATGATAGACATTGTAAAGTTTTTACAGTTTTCACTTGATAATGATGACCACTTGATGTTTCAGCTGTTATATACTGCATCTTAACCTTTCTTCCTCCAACACTCTGATGAAGTCAGCCACCAGCGCAGCTAAAACATCAAGTGCTGATCATTATTTCTATGCCTTCACTGCAAAAACTTTAGAATGTCAATCAATTTTATTGCTTTAATATATTGCTTTTTTTCTTTTTGCTTTGGACTTGTAGATGTAATATTATATCATAACTACATTGCAGTCATACAGGGTTCCCAATTATCTGGAAAAATATAATTCCCTGACTTTCCCCTGACAAAAAAAAAACATTTTTCACTGACAACGCTGGGCACTTATTTTATGAAAAATTATATTTATATGGTAGTGCATCCAAAAGGAAGCCCAACTAAGAATTCTGAATTTAAAACAATTTATTTTGTGAAGGTTCATAGAAATTTGCTGATTTTTGGGTAAATTGCAAAATTCACTGAACAAAATCAAAATTCCTTGACAATTGCCTGACCTTGAAGAAAATTCAGAATTCACTGACTTTTCCATGACCGTGGGAATCCTGTCATAGGTTTGAAAGTACTAAAAACCAAATAAAGTCATATGTATATATTATACCTTTGAAAAACAATTATGATATTTGCACAAATAGCTTATTCTTTACTAGTATATTTTTATATATAGTATAGTATATTCCATACAAAATCAAGTTTAGCCTAAGCAACAGAGAACTCAAAACTTGAGTATTGTGGGGAAGAAAATTATAAAAAGGATGCTGCCCCATGGAAAAGGAATTATGCAGACTGTGATCTTTGTGATATACTTATAAACCATCACATCATCCAAAAAACCATCCCTGTGGACAAAATTAATGAGGATTGTTGATAAAAAACTAGGGGTGTCTGGAACCCCCCCCCCCCCCCCCCAACCCTTCCTGAACCGCATGCACTTGTTACTGTAATAGTATACACCTATTTCAAAAAAGGTTGTCAGAGCAGAAGGCAGAAGACAGAAAGGTATTATGGGTATACAACTAAACACAAATAATCGAGGCCTTTAAAATGGTTTCATGGACTACAAACAACACAGAATATCTCAACACTAACCTCTGTGTTCTTGACGAGAATAAGAAGCAGAAACACACGTTATTCCAGCTATTCTTAGATCTTGGAATAACCTATTTCCTATCACCTATCACCTATGACAACCTTTTTTGAAATTGGTATATATCCAATCAAGCTGGTGAGACAAGTCATTCAGCCATATAAAATCTCAAAAAAATTGGAGTAGTAATCCTGAAAACCTTTTTATAATTTTGTTTTTTTTCGTGGTGGGTTTCCTCCTCCAATTTTAGATGGACAGTCCATGTCATGTTCTGACATGGGTTGAAGGTTGACTTGATGTTTATTTCCGCTTTAATTATGTATAATTTGAGGAAATCAAGAATGCTAAACTGCTCAAGAATAAACCCAAATTAAGTAGTGCTCTTTCTTATCTACATTTCGTTAAAAGAATGAAAAAAATTGATAAAAGGTTTGTCTCTATAAAGACTCAACGAATGAAGTTCTGGTCGGACAGGAAGCTTAAGCGAGCATTTGATCGGCTTACTTTCTAAAGAATGAATAATGACAAAACAAACAACAAAAGCAAAATAAGAGTAACTTACCTACAGAGCGAAGGCCGCAAAGTTAAGTCTCTTAACTTTTAAATTAGTCTTGAAATAAATAAAATAAAGAAGACTTTCCACACTTCCTCAACTGTTATAGGAGCAACTGTTTAGCACACAAACTATGGGGCCCAGGTATGCACGGCCAAGTGAAGTGCGCGCGCGCGCGCGCGTATCAATTTTCCCGCCATTTGCACAGGTATCCCAACTGATATATTTAGTGAAGAATGTAACGCAGTGGACTGTGATGGATGGGAGGATGGGCTTTAATCATGAAAAGGTGAGTCTTAAAAATTACGATATTACGTCTTTATCCCTGGTTTTAGTTTGTCTTGATTGTAATACTGTTACTACGATAGAGCAGTTCCATTTCTCAGAGTAGTAAATTTGGCAGATGCTCACATTAGGCAAGTTAACAAAATCATGTGCCCCTCTAGATACAGTAGATATGAGGGACATGGACTCACTCCGATCACTCCACAAGTAAAATGTAGCATAAAGACAATCCCTTTCTTGCTGCAACACTATATAGCACTGCTCAGCATGCCATATACTGCTATTTTCAGTCTAGATTTTATATCTACTAAAGCTGCTAAAAAATATTTTCTTTGAAACCATCTTTATACCTCTGCTCAGCCTAATAAAGTATTGTACAACCAAAAATCCAGTTCAAAAAGCATGCTAACCTTTTCTAAAATACATATAAATTAACTTGTAATTTTAGATCTAATATTTTTATCTTTCTTCTTTCTTACAGGATATATTACCACACCACATGTTTTTAACTTAGGCGGCCAATAAGAGATTTATTATACAACTATGTTGCAATCCATGAGATTGTTAATACTTCACCAATTTTTTCACTTTAATGTGTTAAACTACATTTCTTAACAGCAAAGTGTGCATATATGTGTGTGTGTGGGGGGGGGGGGGGGGGGGGAAGCAAACAAAGAAAGCAAAACATAAAATTATTGGTGCTCCAAAACGTAAAGTGGCCAAGTTAAGGCAGGACCAACCAAAAGTACCTTAAAACCTCTGCTATTAACTGCTGATGTTGCATGGCTTAATGTTACAAAGGTCTAGTTCCAAAACCTTGGGCATATAGGTATGTAAAAGGTTATTCTAAAAAGTATTCTTTCTATGAAGGGCTGTTGATCACTCTTCACTTTATTTACCTTGTATTGAATAGTCCCCTTCACAGTTCCCTGCACTATCTTAAAAGGTACACTCATGAGTTGCTAAAATTTCCACCAAAGCAAGACTTGAGGTGACCTTGCGATGATAGAGACCTTTTTTTAAAACACCTTGGACCATTTTTCACATCATACAAGGCCACCTCAAGTCTTGCTTTGATGCAAAATTTCTACTTGAATATCAAGGGTGGTATAGTGGTAGTGCACTTGCCATTCACCTCTGGGGTCTTGGATTCGATTTATGGATTCTACATTCTGCATTCCCTTGATTCAAGGGTTTTTCTCTCATTTTCCTCTCCGAAACCTGAAAATGCATGAACCTGATTTCTGAGTTAGGCATCCCCTGAATTTGAGTAGCCAAGAGGTTGTTTACAAAGGGGGTATCTCTAACATTTGAAGGCTTTTACTCTGCAAATCCTTCTAATTTTTGGTTCCAACCCAATTCCAGATAAAGAACAAGCAACAATACCTCCACTCCAATAATTCCTGATGTCAGAAAAGTGAAGCTGACCAAGAGGGAAATGTTCTTTACCATCCCTTCTTTGAGGGACTTTTGTCTGTCGATCATTAACTTGAGGCAAGTAACACTATCCAGTGTCTGCAATGATAAATAAATATAAGAATAAACAATAACAATATTCTAGTTAATAAATAAAAATGTATTTAAAAATATTAGAAACCTTTCATGAACAGAGATGAGAACACTGGAATGTTCCTTCATTACTACTTTTAGGCCTCTTGATCATCATGCTGTTCCAAATGCTGGTATATCTCTATATAGATACTCTATATCCTTGATTCCAGGGTCAGCTGCATTCATTCACATCGGCCAAAAGGACGTTAATTGTCTTATAAAACAATAAAATGAGGCAGTATCACAATAGATCTTTGCCTCATTCTATTGTTTTATAACACAATCAAAATCTTTTCGGCCAAATTTGTGAACAATGTTGATAAGGTTCCAAAGGTTCTCTCACTGCAGTGCTTCTAGCTCACGTACACCATGCATCCTCCTGCCTTGCACTCCTTGGTGCCTGTGATGCCGTCTGCCAACAGAGTGAGAGGACCTCTGGCACCTCGGGTATAATACTCAACTGATTCAAAAGTATTGGCTCATTCATGAGAATTTGCATATCATGATCATAATTGACAGTAAAGTTTAAAGCAGCAGTTAGTGGAAAATTAGCTCCTAATTTCCAAATAGAAATGAAGTGTTAGTTTTTATCACTGCGTAAAAAAGAAATCATAGTTTTATCTGCCTTTTTGTTTTGTTGTCACATTAAATTATTTTGCAACATAAAATACCCATACCTCTCCTCGACTCCTTGGAGAAGAATCACAATATTTTCAAAAATGTTGGAATGGTTGAACTGAGGGGTCAGTTCAAGCACTTCATTGAATGAATTTCATGGTGACAAGAGGAGTGTAAGATCAAATATTCTTCTTTGTTTTGGCAATATGGATATTTTCAGAAATTACACTTTAATGTGATGATATTACCCCAATCTATAATTATTATTTAGTTTTTTCCTTGAAGCTCAAGTGCAACTTGTATTTTTAATTTCTCATGATTTATACAAATCTTGCCAAGTTCTCCACTAGAATAAAAAGCTCCAAATATATTATAAGATTGGCACAACAGGACTTTGTCTAATGTCTAATATAATATTGGTCAAGCAAAAGATAAAGCTTTTTATTGTCTGCCACTGCTGTTTGCAGCCCACTCCGCCCCCACATTCATAAAATTAAACGTTCCAAATAATCTTAATTAAACTTTAAAAAAAAAAACATTAGGATTCAGATTTTCTGTTAAAGCAAATGAAAACTTCGCTTAGCAAAAATAGATTTTTGACCTTTAAGCCGGGATGTGTTAATTTATATCGACCTATTGGGTGTCAAAAAAGCAATAACACTGAGAATGAGGCTCCCCACTGAACAAAAGGTGTTTTTAATTACCCTGTTCTCATGTTCTCATTTTTCAAAACACTAATCTGGAACTGAAATAATGTTGTCACGATGATCAACCAATCAGATCGCGCTTTGTTTATTACTAATTGTGCGGTTTGTTTCCCTTAGCGGGGACAGCTCGCCGTTCCTTCCAGAGCTAACATCTCAACATCAAGCAAGTCATTTGAAATGGTAGGCCTGATTTTATAACATTTACTTTAGAGTGCATTGAGTCAAACTAATGATAACTGTACTGTTATATCTCATTGCAGTATGGATTTGTGAATCACGCTTTAGAGCTTCTTGTCGTTCGAAATTACGGAGAAGACAAATGGAAAGAAATCAAGTGAGTATCCCAAGATATTTGTTACGCTCTAAATGTGATCTATTTAAGCGCGTATTAAATTGTATATTTTTTTCTGTTAAAGGCGTAAAGCTGAACTGAATATTGAGGGTCAATTTTTACTGAGGATCGTCTATGAAGATGAGCTGACTTATGGATTGGTAGGGGCTGCCAGTGAGATTTTAGGTAAGCAGTCAGTATTTCACTCGTTTGAAGAGATTTTAGTATTATAACTCCCATAGATTTTATCCCGTTTTCATAGTTACGATATTTGTTGACACTCTAAGACACTCGGACTTCTATTCTATAACGGTGACTATATCGCTCTAAAACGGTGGTATATCTGCCTAATCAGTTAGCTCGATAAAAATACCCAAGTACCTAGCTAAGAGTAATATAAAAAGCCTTTTATGTGTTCGATGAACGCATATCTTTATCAGTTTCGTAATTAATTACTTTCAAATTTATCACACTTTTTAGGGATAGAACCAAGTGCAATTTTAGAGAAATTTGGAGAGATGTTTTTCGATTTTTGTCAAGAATCTGGATACGATCGAATTCTACAAGTCCTTGGGGGAACGCTTCGTGACTTCATTGGCAACTTGGATGCTCTTCATGACCATCTGGCTGCTATCTACCCAGGAATGAGAGCGCCTTCGTTTCGTGTTTCTGATCGTGAATCTGATGGCGCTCTTATCTTGCATTACTATTCTGAAAGGGATGGACTCGAACCCATAGTCGTTGGTATCGTTAAAACTGTTGCCCGTAAGCTTTTGGATACGGAAATAAGCGTTGAGATATTCAAGCAAAAGGAACGCGAGGGAGATCATGTACAATTTGTCATCAAGGAGATCGACCAACGCGGCAGTCAATTCCCGTTGCAAGTGAAGCCGTTTGACCCGATAAGGGACTCCTTTCATTTATCCAATGAACCAAAAATATCACCAGCCACGTTTTGTAACTCGTTCCCGTTTCATTTAATGTTTGATAGAGATCTTAGAATTACTCAAGCGGGATCATCTGTCAGTCGCATTGTTGTTGGATTAAGCATCGACAATGAAGCAAATATGACTGAAATTTTTGAGCTTTTTCGACCGCAGATGGCCTTTAATTTTGACACTATCTTGGCCCATATCAACACAGTGTTTGTACTAAAAACACGCGAGGGCAATATCATTGCCCCTGTGGACAGCAAATTTGAGCAAGGAGAAAGAAAGAGTTGCAACGTTTGTGGTGATGCCTTGTCACTGCGTCTGAAAGGACAAATGATTTACATAGCTGAGTCGGAGAGCATGCTGTTCTTGTGCTCTCCAAGTGTAGGGAATTTAGATGACTTGAGAGATCTAGGACTGTACTTAAGTGATATCCCTTTACATGATGCCACTAAAGACTTGATACTTCTTTCAGAGCAGTTCAAAGCTGAATATGTTCTAACCCAGCAACTGGAGATTTTGACTGACAAGCTGCGGCAAACCCACAAGGCACTTGAAGAAAAGAAGCAACTGACAGATCAATTGCTTTACTCCGTGCTTCCAGCTTCTGTAGCAAATGAGCTAAGGCACAAGAGGCCAGTAAATGCAGAGAAAGTCGAGATGGTCACACTACTTTTTAGTGGCATAGTTGACTTTGCAACAGTTTGCAAAAATTCAGAGCCCATGGAAATTGTATTGCTTCTTAGTAATATCTACACTAATTTTGACAGGCTAACTGATCCAGAAATAAATGATGTATATAAGGTAATGATTTATTATTATTATTTTTTTTTTTTGCAGTAAATATATTAAAGACAATACAAATTGTACATTGAAGTACAATTTTGTCTCTGCTCAAACCAAATGACAACTGCTATAGAAAATCTAGATTTTCTATGCATGAGGTTTTGATGTTTAACTGTGAAATAGTAATTAAAAAAATGAAAGACTTGAACCAGCGACATCAAAATTGAAGCTTTGGCTTGATTTCCAGCCCCCTTACAGCTGTCAAAAACTGAGCATATTGGAAGCTTAGATTAATATAGTTTTGTTGTATTTTTGTGATTAAGGTGGAGACAGTGGGAGACAAGTACATGGCAGTAAGTGGCCTCCCAGAAAAATGTAGCTGGCATGCTCGTAGTGTGTGTAACATGGCACTGGATATGTTGTTTGTTGTCCAAGACATGAAACACAAAGGAGAGAAACTTGAGGTGAGTAATAGACCAACCTTTTATTTAAAAAGTATCTGCTTATAATATATTTATAACACAATATTTCAAGGCCCCTGCAGGTATTGAACTGTAGGGACTTCACCCCTTCCCCAATATTTTGGAATTTGAACAATTAACCTCCCCTCCTCAGATGTTGAAGTTAGAGCCCCCCACCCCCCTCCCCTCAAAAAAAAATTCGAAAAAATTTATGGTGACTGTGGCATAGGTTCAACAGCATATAAATACACTTAAAAAGCTTTCACAACCCTCTTATGATTTCTTAGGCTTTGTTGAGCTAATTTTCTTTATACTCTAGATAAGGATTGGCATTCACTCTGGTGAAGTTGTGGCTGGTGTAGTAGGTCACAAGACTCCTCGCTACTGTTTATTTGGTAACACTGTCAATTTGACCAGTAGAACTGAAACAACAGGTGCTCCTAATAAAGTAAATATTACAGAGTTTACCTACAGGTATGTCTGTCTTTCTGTCTGTCTGTTTGTCTGTCTGTCTCAGTATACGAGTATACGTTGGCGAATGTCTTACTGATTGGCTGATAGCAAGTTGTCTTTCTTTTCCATTTAGGTGCCTTCAAGAGCCTGTGAACAATGACCCTAGTTTTGTATTTGAAAAGCGTGGTCCAGTACATATGAAAGGCCGAACTGAACCAATGATAACATTCTTCCTCTCAAGAGATCCAAAGTTTCTATCAGAATCATATATTAACCGCCTTAAAGGAAAGAATTCGCCCCAATGGTGCGGCGGAAACTCTAATGGAACTCCCCCGGTCCCAGAGCCACTGGCACAAAAGTTCCAAGGTGTTCCTGCCATGTGCCCTTTTTCAAACCTTCAAACTCAAAAACGCAGCAAGATCGTTACTCAAGTATAGAAAATTTTTTCAAAATATTAATATTCCCAGAAATTATATCCATTCTCTACTTTGCGACTCTCATCCTTCATGGCCCTCAGTGTTTTATGCCAAGGTGCAGGGCACGGGCAGTTTCATAGGCTGTCGAAAAAGAAAGAATGAAAAATTTTCCAGACGCGCGCGGCTATCAGTGTGCGGTGGCTAAGAGCACAGAGGGGCGCTACGCTGGCTACAACTCACTCGATACAAAATAGATTACTATTCTTTGAGCAAGATTAACTCAGTTTTACTGATGATGAAATTACGATGTGCATGCATAAAGCGTTGTCGTACGTAGCAAAAGATATTTTATATAAGCCGGGTTGTCTGTGCCCGATTGTACATTTTTATATAAATGGGAAGAGAGTTACGGCTAAGTATGCTAGCCCTGTCTTAACAAACAAATATACATAATTATTTATCATGGAATCATGTAAAAGGGGGGCTTGGTATTATGAACATTTTTAAAAGTCCTAATGCATCTTTACTCAAAAAGTGTACAACAAAAATTAGCATCTAAGCAGGGAGGTGTGAGGGTTCTAAGGGTGTGGTATAAGAAAGGGGAACAATTGCGTTACAGCAGTTGACAGGGTATTTCAGTTTTTAGAGTCCCTACAAAAAGTATCTGGCTACATTTACCATATAGGTCCCTCGCTCAGTACTGAGCATATTAGACCTCTGATATTTATTTATCAGTTTATTATAGATCAGATTTCGTATGACTTGAAAACGGTTCGGATTAAACCATGACCGGTCACGGCGCGCGAGAGCGGACGTACCATCGTCATGGTCACAGCAACGCTCATCCGTATCGTGAGTTTTTAAGCCGTACGAAATCTGCGCTTACTTAGTCCATTTCCAAGGAACTGTGCAAGGAAACATATATATTTATCCCACACCATAGAAAATACAGAAAGCAGGAAAGCCGTCGTATATTCGTCTGTATTTCACTTTTCCTTCCCATCATGCACTGCGCGTTGAATATACGCATTTGTATTTTCTATGGTGTGGGATAAAAGGGTTATACCTTTTTTTTTGTCGTTGCATCAGTAGGCGTGGATATTCCACTCGTCACTCGTATTTTCTTTGTATACACACTCGCCTAAAGGCTCGTGCGTATATTAGAAACTACGGTGTGCCACTCGAAACCATTGTATAACTAGTATATATTGTTATCTTCAAAAGGGTAAAACGGAGCAGTGCGGTCGAATTTCAATAAAATATATTCGTCTTGAAAGACCATATGGTGTTCAGTTTGTGTTATTAAGTTTGGCCGTGTTTTTGGCATGTACCTGTAAATATAGGGATGAATTTTTTTAGGGGAGGGGTTGGCACTCTGCAGTAAGCCAGTAAATTATCTCAATATAAGTTTGGACTATTTACACAGACCTCGTATAAATTAAGCCAAAGATTGATTTTTTCCGCAGACTTGATAAGTCTCATTACAAATCACAGAAAGGAATGTATGGGGAAAAGTAGACAGTAGGTGTAGAAATTGTACATCCCTCCCGTCACTTCCAAATTTAATTTATTGGCGCCCGGCTGTGAAAATCGAAATTCAGCGGGCGGGTGACCGTGTACTGCAGGTAAATAAATTGTACATAAATAGCATTTTTCCTGCTTGCAGGAAGTTAAAAAAGACTGCGCATGATTGGAAAATCTTTGTCTCTAACGTCACAATTATGAAATGTGCTTGCCTTCCATGATGTCTCAGTGTCCTCATTGGCTAAGCCGCTGTGAACTATCAAGCTCCAGGGATATTGAAGACGAGCTTTACCCTGGGGAAGTTGACTTTTGGCAGGATTTGTGATAATACTTAGTACCCCCGGGTTAGGGAAATCTTAGGTGTTCGCCATTTAAATCGAGACTTTTAAGTCTTCTGCTTGTGACCACAGAAGAAAAAACATGAAGGGGGAGGGCAGGGACCGCGGAGCATAGTTTTAATTGTAAGTTATATGGGCGGTCCGGTTTACTACCCCCCTCCCCTCCCCAACCCGCCTTAAAGTTTCGAAATTGAGGCTCTCGGAAATGCAATTTCCAGTATTTTTAGGGGAAATTGCTACATTTATTGCATCAGTCATTTCAAAGCATTAGGCAACTCGCGATCCCTGGAGGGAGATATTAGAAATGCTTTCTTTAAATCATTGGTTCTATATAGCCGTTTAATACACAAATTGTGAACACTCCTTAGTCGATTGAAAAGATTGAGGGCCCAGAAAAATTATACAAAAGACGAAAAAAACTGAAAATAAATCACCTGTTTCTCTGAAGTACAAGCGTAAATCAAAAGCATGCTGGATGACTCGTGTTTGAACAGCTTCGAGAAGACTTCGGAAATCCATTGTTCTTAGGGGCTTCTGATTGGTTTCCGAAGTTTTGCCGATGATGAACTTGCGCATGTCAAGTAGCCGAGTTTGCCACTGAAGAGACCTCTTCTTTCTAATACAAAACCACATGGCGAAGTAGTGAGCAAAAGCTGTGTTTTCTTACGTATTACTCGATTAACAGTCAGTCGAAGGCTGCAAGAAACCTTCCTCGACACAAACTGAAAGGCCATCGAGGGTATCTGTGTGGGTTTTCAGGCTTGTTAGTCGGCAGAAGGTTCCTTGTGGAAGGGTTAGTTTGACTGAACACGACGTAGTCACACGTTTCGAGTATTATGACTGAGGTGGAAAGCGTCTCTAAACCTAATACTGACTTTACTAAGGAAGAATCTTCTGTCAGTGAGACCCAAGATGTTGTACTAAACAGTACAAACAAGGAGAACCACCAAGAGACCGAAAAGGATGGTCAAGAAACTGGGGAAGACAGGACCCTCGACAAGGAGAAACCTCAAAAGGGCAAAAACATCGCCCTCGCACCTCCCCCTCCAACTAATCCATGGACTAGACATTTGAAGCAAGTCGAAGAGAAAGGTACGAATTAATAACAGTCTTAAATACTAAATAATCAAATCTTCTTTCTCTTGACCGAATGTTCATTTGTACATGATCACAGCTGAGCCAGAGAAACCAGTAGTAACCAAAGCCAGTACTACCACGAAACGAAAGGCTAAGGTACGTCTTAGGGATATACTTGTAAGGTGAATTTTGTTCCCCTGTTAAGCTCGTAAAGTTAATGAATTGGAACGAATATGCCGTAGAAACATCGTGTTTTTCTTTATGTTTAGGGAAGTGAATTTAATGACATAACGAACTGGCCTACCCCAGGAGAGCTTGCCACGTCTGGTCCAAAGGAACCAAAAGTAAGATCCAACAGCCACCTTCAAATGTTGTGTGTTTGTCGATACGTTGACTTTAACTTACTAGTCCTTTATTCTACTAATTTTGTCTACAACAGCCTCTTGTTACAAAGAAAGAAAACACTGAAAATGAGCAAAAGCCAGTTGAAGAGGTCATCGCTAAAGTCGATAAGGGAACGCCGAAAAAGAAAGGTAAATGAAACGAACGAAAATCTTGACCGCTAATACCATTTCACTAACTGGTAACCCTTGCTAAATTTCGTAGATATTCTTCCAAATATTATATCTAGTGATAACAGCTAGTAATGTGTCGTTATTTGTGTCTTCGTGGTTTTTAAGAATTAGATTATGCCAAAAAGGTAAATTTATAGTTGCCACAGTTTTTAAAATGAGGACTTTGCATGATACTTAGTCGGGTCGGAAAGTCTGACGTGTTACATAGAGTTTGGCCATTTGTCTGATTGAATCTCGACAAAACTGAATTGCTAAACAGTATTAATATTGCTTCAGTTTTAAAGTTATCTGGATATGTATATGAATACATGTGGTTTATCTACGTTGTAACTTTGAATATAAAATCAATGATGCATGCTTAAATTATTGATTCAAAGGAGTGAAAAAATCGAGGTTGCTTGGTGTTCAACCTGTCATGGGCTGAAATATGGTGATAGTTCAGCTACCATCTTATTTGTCCAGATGTATAGTATCCCAAGTAGCTCAAAGTCTAACTGAATTTTAAACATCTTTTCTTGAAACTTTTGTGATAAGATGGTTACAAAATCGAAAAAAAACAATTTTATATGATCCTGCTCTCAAATTTACACATGGCTCATGTCCTTTATGGATACCCCTAGAGACAAACTTTGATATTTCTTATAGATAATAAATTATTATTATTTCCAGCTGTGATATTTACTACAGTCAATGGATTGGTTTTATTAGTGCAAGAGTAGTTCTAAAAATAAAATTAACAAAGAAACATTTTTCAATAAATTGAAATAATGAGAAGTAAAAAGAACTGCAGGTGCTTCAACCTAGGTTATAATATATTAAATCTATGTTTTCCTTTTTGGTCTTTTTTTGACTATTAATTGTCTATCAAAAATCTAATTTGGTAGCTATAGCCATCTAAATTTAAAAATACATTTTCCAGTGCAATGACCTTTATGCTAGAGGATGAATTGAACTGCAGAATCAATAATTTTATTATTCTATTCCCAAAATATTTCAGGAAAATGATTAAAATTCAGAGCCTTTGTTCCCATAAATTTTGTAATTCAAATCATTTTTGAGAACTATTTTTAAGTTGGCAGAATCATTCTCATCAAATAATAATATTGAATTGTGTGAGTGTTCTTCTACTTTTTGCATGCAGTAAAACAAGTGATTTGCTATTTTTCTAAAAACGTATTTCCATCAGAATTGAACTAGTGAAACTAGAAATTTCATAATTATTTTGATTGTTGGTATTTTACACTCATCTAATTATGATATTTTAATTCCTTTCTTTAAACTATCAATGATGCTGAATGTTAATGGATAATATTTCTCACACTTGTAAAACTAATACGATACATCAGTTTTATGTCCCAGATATTATTACGGAAGCAAATAATTGTATAATGAATAAATAAATGCTAAGTATTAACATCAAGTAATACAAATAGACATAATTAAATGTGTTTTCCTATTTTAGATCATTTAAAATCAATTCCTTTCTTTCATATCTTAGGGCTCGAAATTAACACTCACAAAATGCTAGCACTTTTTCGGAATTTGCAAGTGAAAAATATATGCACTAGCAAACACTTGCGAATACTTGCAAGTAAAAATCAAGTATTCCTTCAAAACTTTACCACTTTGTAAAGTATATAAAGAAGAGTAAGATGGATCCCAGATAATTGAGTCTATTTTACGACTTTCTAATCATAGTTGGCTAGAACTGGAGGATCGCCAGTGTTCTTATTATGTCTAGGTAGATGCATTTGTGGAATCCTAATATACCTAACTATAGTTAGCTTGAGTTATAACTACAATAAAAGCTCTTTTTAGCAAACACCACAGGAAATTGAAAAAGTGGTTGTAACTAGAGCTGATCACTAATGAGAATGGCTTTCATAAGTAACAATGCACACGGTTTTAAAACCGTGGTCCTTACTAGAGCTGGTTGCTTACAAGAGTGGTTGAAAGAAGAGTTTCAACTGTATATTACCTTTTTTTATAACTGCGGTCCTTTCTCTGTGATTATGTCTAAATGTATACATATACATTGTACTATGGTTATTTCAATGATTAGAATAAGAACTATGAGTATTAATTGGTATTTAACATACAATAGATAGAATTTATTCATTCATATAGAAAATTAAAAAATTGGAGGAAAGCTATTATATGAAAAGAAAAACAGTAATTTTGCTAGTGATGATATAGAATACACAATATTGACTGTCAGGAAAAGATATCAAAAATGTAAGAACTACTTCTTTGCTGGTCATGGATTATTGAAATATGATTTGCATTTGATTTAACATTATTGTGAAACCTGATCTTATAGTTCTGCATTGTTTAAGGCCAAACAAACAAATTTTTGTTATGCAATAATTGACAGATAAGCTCCAGATTGATTATGTTAAAATTATAATAAAGAAGTTTATATGAAGTGGGTGCTTTATCATTGAGAACATTCATCTACAAATATTGGGGGGGGGGAAAACATTTATGCTGCAAAATTCATTTATTTTCTCATTTCAGCTCGTGTAAAGTTATATTGTGAATGAAATTCTTTGTCTGATTTTATCAATGTTTTTACACATTTCCAATTAATAAGGAATATTGATGAAATTAGACAAAGAAAGACAAAGGGCATGACATGATCTCGAATAGGAAAAGAGTTTATTATACCAGTCTATTCTAGATTTTTCATGAAATTTCTTGAAAATTCTTGTATTTTTAAAACTTTGGTTTTCTTTGTTTTCAAGGTAATTCAGGGCCCCGTCAAAAATGGGTACCGCTCAATCTAGATGGTTCAGAATACGGTCCTGAAAACCAGCCAACAAATGGCAATGGTGGAAAGAAATCTCCAGATGATGGGGCTCCTAACAAAGGCTATAAGTCCCCTAACAACAGGTTTGGCTCCACAACATCCTCAACAGAGGGCAGGTCAAGCTCTCGTGGAGGGCGAGGTGGGAGAGGGGGTACCAGAGGAAGAGGAAGAGGTGGAAGACAAAGATCCCCAAGAGGTAAGCCTTCCTAAATTTCACTGCTTGATGATAGGAATTATAAAGATCATGAAGTTCTTTAAGCTGCTAAGAAACAAAACTTGTTATCACTAATCACCACCCCAAAGTATAGCAGTTTCGCAACTCAAGAGGATCAAACTGAAAGCATGTGAAGGTGTCTCTGGCAGCAGCTGCTGTACAGTCCATGTATCACCCTGGAGCACTGCTCTAACCAGTTTGAATTAGTTACATGCAGGGTCAGTTTGAGAGAAAGAGGCTGAAGAGTTTGGGTTTCTCCTCTATTATAACTGCACTGATAAATTTATACCCATTATTTTCACCAGCTTTTAACCATTATTTTATCAGTACCCACCTGCAAGTAATATCAAGCTGCCTGTAAATTTTTCCTGAGTATCATTATAATAACCTTTGAAACAATGTCTGACAATTTCTTTTTCTAGACCATCAACGACCATTCCAATACAATCAGGGTTACCAGTTTGGTAGTGGTAGCTACCAGTTTTTTGATGGCACAACATACTTCCAGAACCAGCAGAATCAGAACAGTGGACAAACACCATATGGAATGACGTATTATTATAATACACAAGACACTCAGTCGCAATCTTACATGCCCTCTACTGTGGAAGATAATACCGTGCTGGAATTCCTCAAAAAACAAATGTAAGCAATATTGTTTTATCCATGCTCAGGCTCTGTCCATTACCTGTGCGCATACTGTATTTGTGTTTTATGGAAAGCCCATGATGTTTGTTCAATCAATGAAAACTTGGGTTTACTTCATTGACTTTCAGTTTTTTCAACACCAAACAAGTTTCAAGTTTCTTTTTTAAATAAAAAAAGCCTTTTTCCTGCCTAAAAGTTCAATTATAAACTCATGAATAAGCCTAATTTATTATTACTTTATTTTTCAAGTGAATACTACTTCAGTGAAGAGAATTTACGCAAAGATTTCTTCTTGAGGAAACAGGTAAATACCTTAAAAGTTGGAATATTAATCCATGAAGCTAATGAATAAATAGGTTGAACAGGAATGTTAAGGTGAGGACACAAGGTGCAACACTGACGCAATGTTGCTGAAGTAGGTTCAACTTTAGGGGCAACCTCAAAAGTATTTAATACGAAGCAAACTAATACTGATGTCACTGGCAATAAAGTGGGGATAGGATTATCAGTCTGATCAGTGATGTTAGCAAAACTTCTGTCACACCAAATTCAACTGAGAAGCATAGTAAGAAATGCAGCATTTCTCTTGCACATTGTTAGTTGTTATGAGTGATTATTTCATCATTTATAGGCAGGTTTACCATTGCTAAAATTAAATGGTTTTGTTGTCTTGTAGATGGATGATGAAGGCTTCATCCCAATTGCTTTGATTGCTAGCTTCTACAGAGTGCAGGCACTTACACACGATCCTAATCAGATTCTAGAGGTAGGTATATGCTATTTAGATAATTTTTTGTCTCTGCACACAGAAATGCCCAAGATCATTGTTTGTGCTTATATCTTGTTTGGAAGGGAGGGCACACCTTCAAATCTTTACCCTTTTTTACAAATAAGACTTTGAATACAAACAAACTATTATTTATTGTCATTGATATTCTATTTTGTTTTACAAAGGCAATGAAAGAAAGCGAAGTAGTAGAAACAATTGAAGGTAAAATGAGGAAAAAGGAAAATCCAACAGTCTGGCCACTCCCACCAAACTCACCTCTAACAGGTATTTACTCAGAACAGAATAGCCTACTTCCAAGATATGCTTCACTTGTTGTGTACAAAGGTTTCAGTACAAGACTCCATGCTAAATTAAGTTTATTTTTTTCTCCTGTGAGGAATCACTGAGCATTATGTTCAAAACCTCACATTAAAACCTTTGTGCGTGAAAAGCGAAGCATATCTCAGAAATGGGCTATTAGTGGCTGGTTTTGTACTTATTCAGATTTCTCTCCTATGGGGAAAATACCATTATTCTAACTTGGATTGTATAATGCTGGTCAAAACCCAAACAGTATAAAAATAGAGCTTACTTGCATTTTATGTTCTGTGTTTTAGTGAAAAATGCATCCTCATATATTGTACAACCAAGCTTTACATCAGGTTAGTTGGCTTTTACAGTATTCAAGACACAGTTGACCTTTTTTTGTGAAAATTAGTACATAGGATGTAAATTGTAAACCTGAATTTTAGGAAGGGGCACTTGTACATTTTGTAACTGTTAAGTAGACTTTATACTAACAAAAAAAGGTTTTGTGAGGCATTTGTAAGTTTATTGATAAACATTTTTGCCATATTTATAACAAAGTTTTTGTTTTAGATGCAGAACTTCATGACCAGTCTATGAATTATCAAGACATTCCGAATCAAGAAGTAGTTGTTGATGTCTCAGCCATGGAGTATGAAGACAATCCTGAAGAGACGTCGATACCACAGGCTGAAGAAATCAGTAACAAGGAAGAGGGTGTATCAGAACAAAAAGTAGAACAAACTCAAGAAAAACCAGTAGTTGTGTCAAGTGAACCTAAACCCAAACAAGGTTGGTGATGAGGGTCTGAAATGGCTATATTATAGGCGAGATTCATGTGAATTTGAGCTCAACTGCATAGATACTGGCTATCGATATTTATTTATAAAGAGCAGTTGTAACCAAGTGTTTTGACCTTTTGCTGCTTGGATTCACATCACCCATACTGCATTTTGGGCTTGGTATGCAACATGCATTCCAATCCTTCACAAACCTTTTTAAAATAGCTGTATTTTAAGCATTTGCTAAAGGAAGAGTACAGGTTTAATCCTTTGATTTGATTCTGAGCCTCCCATCTTCCCTGTTCCCTAGTAATAAAAACCAGATTTTCTAAAATAAAAAAAAACATCCTTACTACATTCTTGGTGTTTTTGGAGGAAAAACCTTATAGTTTTAATTTTCTTTTGTACCTGGTATTAGCTGTAACAAAATTAGAGGATGAGGAATGGAAAGAAGTTAAAAGAAAAAAGCCAGCAACACCCAAACAGACATCAGGCTTTGAAAACACAGATCAAGAAGAACTAGACTTCAAGTTTGATGAGGAGCTTGAAACACAGGGCATTAAGCCATCATTGTCATCCAAGTACTGGTGAGATTTTGCACACAAGTATCAATAGACCTCTTTACCTTCGTTGTTTGTTGTGCCCATTTCAGACCACGTGATGCTACTCTTTGGAGTTGATTCTTTCATGTGTAAATATTTTAACAAAAGAACATTTCTCAAGGGAATGTCATGTGGTCTGAAATGGGCAATTTGCATATGAAGGTAACGAGGTCTATTATGATAAATTAGCAACTTTTCTACATCTTTAGCTACACCTATATTTATTGTTTATGAGAGAGTTCCCCATAACACTTAATATATGGATCACTATGGTTGATGACTCCAGGGTGGGTGGAATATATATATATTGTATGTACTAGGTACAATTTATCTACCAAGTATCTCAGGAAGGAGAAAGAAAGTTCAGCTTACATATCCACCCAGTTTTCTCTTAACAAGTGTTGTTAAAAAGGTGTTCTTAAGTTTTCGGCCATCTTTGCCTCTTGTAAATTACAATCTCTAAATAGTTAAGATTACCCTTTCCCAAATTTTGATCATCATAAAAATATTATGATTAATGCTGTTATAGGGATGATGACTCTGATGATGATCTTGATGACCAAGATATTCACAAGATCATGATATTAACCCAAACACCACCACCCAAGAAGCATGACAGAACTGGAGACTATGTACCACGGTCAAAGCTAACACATGAACTGTCTGCTGTTATTAATGATGGTCTCTTCTACTACGAACAGGTAATACTACACAATACTTTTGCAAGGGTATTCTCAATGCGGAAAGTAAAATCCAATCAGCTGAGAGATTAATGACTATGTAGCATTGCAGGTGTTAAACTGCAACACAATCTCAGCTACTCGAGTGACTTGAAAAATATGCCTTAAAATTACAAGAAATTAAGTTGTTGGAGGGGTGATACACTTTGCCAGTTGCTGCAATCCATTACAAAAAGTACAATGGAGTTCTTTTTCGTGCAATGCTATGTGCAACAACAAAAATTGTGAGACATCTCCTATTACACTGTGCAATTCTCCAGCAACTGGGGAAATTGCACAGTGTAACGGGACTTTTAGTTGTCTAACATTTTTCTAAATTTTTTTTGTTTTTATGCTTATTCTTGTCCATTTTGTTGTATTCTTAGGATCTATGGGATGATGGTGATTTTTGTTATCTCAATAGAAAGGTAAGACAGTTTCACATATTTGTAAGTGTCACAAGACTAGCTTTCACACATTGCCACACAATTTGATTATTATAACAGCACCTTAATTATTGGTTATCTATGTTAAACCAAGGGGCTCACATTTTTTCTCTATGAAATTTCTAGATGGAACTTACTTCTTCCTGGAAAAGAGTAGATATCATCAGCCAAGACCAGTTCAACTCCAAAAAGGATGCCCTGGAAGCAGCAAGGCCAAGGTCTCTTACCGAAATAGACAAAGCTGGTAGAACCCCTAACATCCATGCTGTCCCACATGTATCACTATCACCAAATGCTGAAGTATTCAGGCCTCGGTCTAATACTATGCCAACAGAGCCATTATCAAGGTCACTACCAACAACTGTACCAGAACCACCAGGTCATCTTCAACATACAAGAAGACAAGGTTCTCACACACCTAAGCGCAAGGATGCGAAAGCAGCTCCAAGGTTCTTCCCGGCATTTAGCAAAGAAAAACTAAACCAGGTAACTTCTTATAACCTTTCTAAAAGGCTGCCTGAAATGTTCTTTATTTAGAAGTAAGGTAAAAGTGATTAGAACAATTGTATAGTAAATGTGAATAATTTCTCATAGGGACCACATAAGAGAAAGACAAAGTATAGTCCAAATCCTCCTGTTGAGTCTCATATTGGTTGGGTTATGGGAACAAGAGACTATCCTCCAAGAAGGTGAGTGTCTGGCAGAATTGGAACTTGTCCATTCAAATCTTTGTCTTAAGTCATTTTGAGCAAGAAACGGGGTATGGCCAAGCTAAAACTAAGTTGGCCGGACATCATGGCCGGCGACTGATCAGCCATCATTTCAAGCTATGACGTATTGCCCAATTTTCTTGTCGCAACTTGTCTTGATCAGCACATAGTAATGAATCCAATGATAATCAATAGTTATATTGCTCAGTGTTAATAGATGTTATTCATCATGGTGTAATGTTTTCCCATCACAGACCATGTGTCATTCCCAAGAATATCAAAACTTTGTTTAGCTGTCCACATCAGAAGATACCTGAATGTGGATACAACTCAAACAAAGAATCTTATTCTCTATGAAATGGCTCATGTTCTGTAATGGGAAAACATTGCCCCCCAATGAATACAATCTATTCTAAGTGACTTGTCCTCTTATTCTTTCAAACTTTATTTGCAGTCATAGCCTGTCTGAGTCCTCGGATGTTCCTCCAGGTGTAACTGTATCAGTTGGTAGTTATGGATCAAATCCTCAGTCTATACCACACTTTGAGCATCCTTCTCATAGATTACTCAAAGAGACTGGCTTCCAGCAACAAATTTATTCCAAATTTCATCAAAAGTGCTTAAAAGGTAAATCCTCTACCAATATAACCACAGTTCTCAATTGCTCTTTTTAGGATTGTAACAGTATTCTGTGCGCTCCAAATCTTTTTGAACCATTTTTATACATCTTTATTAATGTTAACTTTTATTTAGAACGGAAAAAACTTGGCATAGGACAATCACAAGAGCTCAATACACTCTTCCGCTTCTGGTCATTTTTCCTTAGAAACAATTTCAACAAGTAAGTCAAGTTTACTGTTTATGCTATTATGAACAGTATCCCATAATGGAGTACTGTAGTATTCATAAGATGTATTCATTATTTATTTGTCTTTTTACAGAAAAATGTACGAGGAATTCAAACAACTAGCTTTAGAAGATGCTTTAGCTGGATACCGGTTAGTAGTTTTCTTCCTTCAATTATGGACCCCTTGAAGCACTTTGGAATGCAGCTCACTTTGGAGGACAAAACAATAGGTTTCCAATTCTCAGGAGATTGAAATTCTTTTGTTTTGTCCTCAAAATTGAGCTGCTTTGATGTCATGTGCAAGGGGTTTATTCTTTTTTATCTATTGATTTTGCTAGCTAAGATCAAACAAATATCTCTAACCCCACATCAGATTCAAATTCCTGCTAAATACAGGAGTCCTTTACATGGGGCAGTGTTCTTATTTAGATAAAAATTGCTTTTCCAAATTTGCAGGCTATATTGAACATTTTCAAATTCACACAATACTGCTGTGGTCCTTGATAACAGACTCATTTACTCAAGGTTACTCTCATTTCAGTGTCAGAATATTCACAATTACCAATGATAAAGTAAAGAATGCACAACTTCAATAATATAAAAACCTTGAAATTCCACGGTCCTTCACTGAAACACATAGATAATCTACACATGTTCCTTGAGAACTCCAAACTGGAGTGATATTCATGATAAAGGATTTACAAATCCAACAAGATGTGTGTTTTGCCCAGGTGACCTAAGACAATTTAACAAAGATACATGCTGTTAAATTAATTATTTGTCATTTCTCTCCCTAGGTATGGTCTAGAGTGTCTGTTTCGATTCTACAGCTATGGACTTGAGAAGAAGTTCCGAGTAGAAGTGTTCAAGGACTTCCAATCTGAGACTATGCGAGACCATGATCAAGGTAAAAATAATCCCCTTTTTTACTGGTACGTTTTTATGTTACTAGAGTTTTTTAACACTGATGCAATACGTCTCCCTCTTCTCATTAATCTAATTGTTTGTTTTACTCTGTTTAATTTCTTAGGAAATCTCTATGGTCTTGAAAAGTTCTGGGCATTTTTAAAATATTACAAGGTAAGTAACATCATTTGGTTGGACCATTTCAAATACTGCTACAGTAAGTAGAGTGCATTAAGTCACACTGTCGAATAGTTAGATAAATTTATCTAACTTAGATAACTATTTAGGTAACATAAAATAGTAAATGTGCGCCTAAGGAACAGTTATGCGAATATGGGGGGGTTCACTTTAGCAGAGAATGTGTGAAGAGACAGTCAATTATATCATTGTTTTTTCCCCCTGATCTCAGTAGCCGTTTACTCATAGATTCAAAATTATGTTAGTCCACCTAAAATAGTAAACAACTTACGTAATTTAGGTGACATCAACTGTTCAACAGTGTGACTAAATGCACTCTAACTCGACATCTGTTTGCAGTATACACATATACATACAGAACATACGGCTTATTTTCTAAATATTTCTCTCACAGGGCAAGCAAAAGTTTGAGATAAATCCAGACTTACAGAAAAGATTGGATAAGTACAAGACGATAGAAGACTTTAGGAAGGATGTAAGTATACACACTGCTTTATAACATGTTAGATGATGATGGATAATGATGTACTACTAGATGTATTGCCTTCATAATCTCGAGAGGGTTCAAAGAAAAAACTGACATGAACTGGATCTCACATTACATCTGATATGTTAATGGTTCATATTTTAGAATTTAATTTCAACATTGTATTATCTAAATTAAGCTCTGTGTGTTTTTCTATTCTTTTTTAACAATATTGTTCTTGTTGTCCAGCCTATGAACCAGTTCCCTGTTGATCCATATCACCATCATCACAAGCACAAGAAGGACCATCATAAGGATGGCAAGGATCATCATCCAGGGGATGATTCTAGTCATGATCACAAGGATCACAAGTCTGGTAAGGGGCACCACAAGGACCATCATCCTAGTGGTGATTCTAAACAGGACCACAAGGACCATCATCCTAGTGGTGATTCTAAACAGGACCACAAGGACCATCATCCTAGTGGTGATTCAAGTCATGATCACAAGGACCACAAGTCTTGCAAGGGGCACCACAAGGACCATCATCCTAGTGGTGATTCAAGTCATGATCACAAGGACCATCATCCAAGTGGTGATTCTAGTCATGATCACAAGGACCATCATCCAAGTGGTGATTCTAGTCATGATCACAAGGACCATCATCCAAGTGGTGATTCTAGTCATGATCACAAGGACCATCATCCAAGTGGTGATTCTAGTCATGATCACAAGGACCACAAGTCTTGCAAGGGGCACCACAAGGACCATCATCCTAGTGGTGATTCTAAACAGGACCACAAGGAACATCACAAGGAGCCCCACAAGGACCACAAACCTAAAAAGGAAAACTACAAAGATGGTAAGGCTCATCATCCAAGTCGTGAGTCTAGTCACGGCAACAAAGACAAGACAAGCCACAAAGACCCAAGCAAGCCTTCAGAAGGGGCAACTAAAAAAGATGCTGCAAAGGAAAAGACACACCATGAAAAACCATCAGGTGATGGAGCCAAAACATCAGATAAACCAAAACACTCCAAAGAAACGTCACCTGCAAAGGAAAAAGACACATCTGCAAAACCCAAAACTGAATCGCCAAGCAAACCTAAGGAAAGTACGCCCACCAACAAACAGGAATCATTGAAAACAGGACAAGCCAAGGACAGTAATAAGGAGGAGACAAAGGAAGGGAAAGATAAGAAGTGAAAAACATTGAATTGGTTCTAGAACCAAAACCTCCAACAAGTGACAAAAAAAAAAAAAGAATATATTAACCAATAAAATTGAAACAAAAAAGCTAAAAGAAAGCTAAAAGAATTCCAAAAAAATGAAACCACTATTCGGATCATAACCAAATTTGATGAGTCTTTGGGCCATTGGAATCTTTCTCGATGAGGCTTGATGTCTTAAAGGAAGCAAGTCAGTGAAATAAATTTTCTTGTGAGAGCTATACCAAAGTGGTAAATGATTGAAAAATACTGAGCCCGTTAAGGATTCTACTTGGAAGTGTCTAATGTCACTTGACTCGTTAGATATACCTGTTTGAATATTCTGATGACAGCTAGACTGACTCAAAGATATGGAAAACGTCTACGATTATCCCTCTAATTCGAAAATCACAGCTGGTAAAATTCCATAGAACATGACAATTTCAGAAAGAACAGCTTTTAACTTACGGATCTGTGACATACACGGCATGAATCAAGATATCCTCACTGATACAATCAATACAATATGCTGATGATGCAGGCGAGCAGATGAGGTGTTCTTTAACACAGAAATTTCACAATGTTGCGCAATGACCGTTCATTTGGATTCAAGTGTAATACATGGACCTGATAGATAGAAAGAAATGGAAAAAATGAACCCAGAATGAAATTCCAAGTGAAAGAAAGTGGAAAATGCAAGATAAATGTTATGAACTTCAGTTGTACCAACGAACTTGCATTAGATAACAATTTGACAGGACTTTGTCAGCGACATAGGACTCTTGCGTAGAATGGCTAGAAGAACGCACCCATTGGAATCATGACGGGGTATGATAACAGAAGAGCATACAACAGGTCCAGAGAAAGGCCCAACCGACACTTTAACGATGCAGCCATACTTTTCTCAGTACAGTAGATGGTTCTCTGTAGCTGCATATGGCACTCATAGAAAATATTTACGGAACAGTTTAACCAATTGCATGCCGTGTGATTATGGCATTTAATGAACTTTGCGTTATTCCGCGTATAGAATTCACTGATTCAGTATAAAACATATTTAAAAGGGAATAGGTAATATTTTTCTAATTTGGGTCAGTGATGACAGTTCAGTCTTAGTTATTTTAGACGGTCTTGTTGCTCGAGGAGGGTTAGACAAGCTAAGGTCCCCAATGGAGGTCGATTTTAAAAGTGTCTTTGCAACCCAAGATAATTTGAAATTTTAAGCTGCATTTTACACCTGTATACTTAGGCACAGAGATAGTTCTATACATCTGCTGCTGTTCAGACTAGTAAGACATGATTCTTCATTCCACATGGACGGACAAGAGGCCGTCTTATCCTATCTTGGATTGGGTGATTCCTCAACTAACTGTACTTGCTTCGAGCGACTAGGCTCAGATCAAAGCTGTGTCATACAGTGTATCAAACTATAACGATAAACCAATAGTCTATTTTAAGAATCGGCGTGAGAATGCTTCAAAAGATCGTTTGATCGTAGTGTGTGACCAGCCTGAAAACCAATGACCCTAAACTCTGTTACGTACATCACTGATTTGATTGGACGGCACATACTAAGGGATAGGACGCGAGGACTTATTATACAGGCGCAGGTCCTTTTGTGGTGGCGCACGAATTCCAACCAGGCGACGAGCCAGAAGCGAGTCACTTTTTAAATAAAGCTGTTAAACTTAGGCCAGTGTTCCATGGAAGCTGTCTCGCAATTTTGTTACGTTTCTATAATCGGCAATCGTTGCGAGAAATAGAAACGTGTTCTACTTTTGGCAACGATTGCGACATATTTGAAAGCGTTTCTAAAGTCGGTGCAACCAATGAGGAATCTTTTGGCTTGCAACATTACGAGACTTGTTCTAAGGGATTTTGCCTAGCAACGTAATATAGCTCTTACTCGGCGACCAGCGTCATGTCTTCGCGACCTATCGCTTAATATTTGTTGGCGAACGCGCATAAACACAATACTATTTTAAAGATTTGACGTAATGACTTGCTCATGATAGATAATTCGGTATAAACATATTTACAAAGTGAAAGGTTATTGTAGCCTTTTGGTTCTAAGTTCAAAAAGTCATTTCAACATTGATTTATTTTAGACTTAAAAACGCGTTCAATTCGACAAATATCGAGAACTGACTAATCAAGAAGTTTTTAATATATCTACATCATTGTTTATTAAATTAAGGAAATTATCTGGCTGTAGTTTAGAACAGTCTTTAATCGTACCCTAGTATTTTAGAACCTTAGATTTCGGGGATTTTGTAAATAGATAGTTATTGTATTCCACATTTAAGTAGGTTAGATTTTGTGTCGTAAAATGGTAACCAATTTATGTATTAATATAAAGTGTGATGTCAAAGAAAAAAGAAGAAAAATTCAGAGTTTTGTTATCATGAATTTTTAAACTCTAAGAAATTAAGATTTCTTAGAGTTAGTAGACGGGAGAGCAGGTTGATGAAGTTGCAAGCACCCTGGCTGGGATATCCAATGGCTACCTCTTGACTCTTAAGCCGTGGTCGCTAATCCGGGAGACAGGAAAATTCCTTTAGATTTATTTGCATTATGCTACACGTTGGTAAACGCAAAAACGTAGATTGTCCCTGCCTGCAAAACCCCGAGTAGTATTCGTCATTCCGAGGTTGATGCCGAAAAAAACTGGGTCGAGTTGGCATGGTAGTGCATTGTGGGACTGTTGTAGGGGACGAAATAGATGCAATCTTGAAAATATTTCCCCTAAATAAAGTCACATTCACTGCAATGCCAACTCGACCCAGGTCTTTTCCTCAACCTTGGAACGGCTGTCGGAACGGCTAATAATATCCAAAACCCCAAACACGCGAGATCATACGTACAGGGGGTGGTAAAAGGTCTTGTACATGTTCCCGGCTCTAGTCTCATATTCAAGACGTCTGTGTTTTTGGCATCTGTCAACCAAAAATTACTAACTCGGACCGGACAACTTTGGCCGCATCGGTTGCGTAATAGTCCCTTTCACGCTTCTCTGCGCCACCTTGAAAAGTAGCCGTTCCTTTGCATCGAAGCAAGACGAACGGTGAGCTTACAATGATAGAGACCTTTTTAACACCTTGGACAATTATTCACGTTTCTATCATTGCAAGCTCACAGTTCGTCTCGCTTTGATGCCAAGGCACTGCTACCTTTCACGATGGCGCAGGGAACTTTTAATCGGACTATTCTTTCATTCTATTTCTATCAATCTGCATAGGTTTCTTAACAGTGATATTGGATGCAGTATGCAAAATTGCGACGACGACCCCACACGCACAGGCCAACCAGAACGCATCAATAAACAACTATCATGGTAAAGAGTTCAACACACTATTATGCTTTAGTTCTGTTCAATATATTTAACAATCAAATAGATACTAGTACAAGCACCACGGAGATCCCATCCACACGTGTCCAGATATTTTTGAAAACGCAACATTTCGCTTTGTGTCTTTGCGTCCACAAACATAGGCGACTTTAAATCTTCGAAAACGATCCTAAAGACGGAATTTATTGGAAAACGGGGAAAAGGCTACGTTTTCAAGAATTCTCACATACGTATGGGCGTGGCCTAAACGAGTTATATTAGCGTTGATGTAATATCTCAAATTCATATCTCAAATATATACCATCTCGATGTGACACCTAATTGCGATATATTTCTGCTACATTCAATGTTCCTGGTGAACTTAGGAAGTCCATATATCAATTTTTCAGGGGCGGATCCAGAAATTTGGAAGGGGGTGTCCGAAATAGAAAAAAATGACGATGTAGTGACATCATCAATGTTCCTTATTTGTATATTTAATTTGTACTTAGATTTATTTGAGGGGTGTTCGGAGCACCAATAGACAGACACCCCCTTGATCCGCCCTTGTTTTTAGTGGCTTTTTAAGTTAATAACTACATTAAATTTAAAAAAAAATTACTTCAACAGCAAAGCTGGCGTAAAAAAAATCTACTTAATATATTACTTAAATATATTATACATTAATGAAGAATAGAAAAAAACTGCTCAAACGAGTAATATATTTAAAAATCTAACCCCCTTGTACACTACAAAACAAATACTGTTCTTAAATTAGCAAATGAATAAGTGCATTATATTCTAGTTAACGTAACTAGTTTGATTATAACTGGTTTGTTTTTTTCCTTTATACATTTCTTAATTTATTCCTTCAAAATGTTTTTATTTAAAGCTTTGGCTTGTACGCAAATGAAGCCAAACAGGGTCATTTAAGTTAAAGCACATTTGCATCATCACAAAATAGACTTTTCTGACAATTTTGCCTCGGAAAAAATAGGCTCTGCTGCCAAAAGTCCAAGCTATTATAGTAATTTTCTACAAAATTCGTCACTACAGCAGTATCTCAATCATCAAATTTTATCGATACCCTGAAAAAACCTCTGCGGGCTGTTCAAAGACAGGGCACGGCTGGACTGATGAAAGACAGGGCACGGCTAATTCACAGATTGAATTTGAATTTATCATGTGAATGGACTGCTTCAAAACTGATATAAAGCAGTCACAATAGTCAGAAAAATCTACTTCGTAAGTGAGTTTGATAAATATTTAAAATCTACAAGTATAGTAGATATTGTGTTTTAAATTAATTTCATTTCATTGTCTTCATAATGATCTCCCATAACTCTTAACTAAATAATGCAAGTTAATTATCAGTGACGTTTTTAACCCCTTTATGGAAGCGATATCCTCATACTTCATACACACACATATATATACTTCTCTGTGTTGTCGTTGGTCTAGTATCTTGGAGCTTTTGCTCCTTATAAAAATCTTCTCATGTTTGCGTGCAAACCTAATCTGAAGAGACAGGTAAGGAAGGGCAAAGTAACATCTTGTCAGAGAAGTTGATGTCTTCTGAAGCATCATCGTCCAGTACTTGACTGCTTCTTTTCTAAATCCCAGCTCAAAAAATCTATTCAAACGCAGGTTTCGTTTTGTTTGTCTTTTTTGCCCTCAGAATTTTTGACTTCAACAATACTGGGTTTTGAATTTGGTGCATAGTTTCGGAACTTTTGCGATCTCTGATCCTGTGTTGTTGAGCCGGGTTTTGGCCGTGGACGCTGATGGTTTTCTTCGCTATCCATGTACATTGCAGAATCCTGCTCCACTTGAAATCTCTGTAAAAGCGGGACCCAAGGAGAATCGGCTTGGTGCCTGCCAGAATCATTTGACAGAGGGGGTGGGGGTGGAGGAAACTCATGAATGTCACTGTTACTAGAATTGTTTTTCGAGTTCTGTACATTTCGATGTTGTTCAGGAGGTGACCTTGATTTAGGAGAAACCCAACCTTCTGATCCAGCTCGCTGCTTTAAAGTGGGTACACTACGAATATGCTGGTTATTCATGTCTGAAGTAGACACGGGTCTAGTTCCTATGGGTTCACTCTTGTCCGAAGATAAATATCGGATATCAGTGCTATAAGATTTTTGGATGCCACTTCTGCTATGGTCAGGAAACATCGTCGATTGTGTACCCGTGGATTCGCTGACCGATCGAGGTGAAGAGGGAGGATTACTTCTGGCATCTCCAGTGGCTGGTTGTTTAACAGACACAGCGTTTGTAACTGGGCCATTTTTGGCCATTGTCAACACGATGGGCGAAGGTCTTCCAATTGCCTTACTTCCTTCTACGTCTGAAAAAAGCCCGTTTTTGGGTGTGGTTTGGTCAAGTTCTCTGTTTTCCTCAGGGGTTATCTCGCAGGTACATTCCATAGCTCGAATAGTTGGAGGAGACGGGGGTGGTGGGAAATCTGCACTGCCAGTAGAACCCATGGACGAAGTTCGCGGTTTTTCCATTGGGATCCATAAGTCGTCTTCATAGCTCGTTCTCGTACACTCCTGGTCTTTTTTAGGATGCCCATTAGACTCACTAAAGAACATCAAGTCGTGAGAAGCACTACCCTTATTAAGCGTAGTACTTCCGCCGTCAGTATTATCAGGTGGTGCAGGAAAGTCTTCTTGTTCTTTGAAAAATAATGCGATCGGTGGCTGAGGTGTAAATGATGATCCATTCTTCTCGTCATCTGTTTCGATATCAACCAATGTTTCCTCTTTCTTATTATCAGTTTTTTGAGATCTACTATCCATCTTGTCTTCAACAGCACTAAAACTTTTTTCCTCTTTAGATCTTCTTTTTTCTTTCGAGTATCGCCGCAGTTTTGTTTGTTCATGGTGGTCATCTTCGTCGTCTCTGTTATTTTCAAGCTCCGTTTCTGTGGTTTCACAGTTGTCTTCTTCTTCAGTGCCTGGTGAGGATGGTGGCTGCAGAATAATCTGTGGTACACCGTTTTCATCAACGGGAACTTCGCCACTATTTTGTGTGGCCTTGAGTTCATCTTGTTGTGTTTCTGAAGATTCATGATTATTTTGAACGCCTTCGTTTTGTTCAGACATTGCTAGACTTTTGGGAGATCCCAGGATGTTTCCTTGGTCCCAAACACCTGAAACATAGAACGAAAAATTCATGTCACTGTAATGTTTAGCTCGTGTATGGTCTTCAATGCTAGCCAAGCCATGAGCCACCAGCTCAGACAGTCAGATATGCAAGAAACAATAATGCATGCAATACAAAACAAATGAGATTTTGAGTCAAAGGAATAAACACAGAGGAAATTATCACTCATTTTACGATTATGTGAATGTAATTTATGCTACTTACCTGAAGATGATGTCTTTATTAACTGACATTGCATTTCTCCGGGACTTACGCAGCGACTACCAGGATGACTAATGAAATAAAATGAGCGGTTCATCATTAACTGAATTAAATGAACATTTTGGGAGAACGGTCAATTCTCACAGCGGACACCCTCAAAACCGTCTCTTGGGTGTTCATATAACGAGCGTCCGTAATAACGAGAATTAATTACGGTCATTTCTTTGTCAATATTTTTCGCAATAGCGAGGTATACGTAATACCGGGGTGTCCGCAAGGCAAGAGTTGACTGTAATGATCTTTTTTCATGGACTGCGGAGCACCCTAAAAAGTGGTGGGACTAAGATTGGAAAATATAAGAGACTAGTATGGGAAAATGGAAAAGTGGTAGCCCTACCAGCCCCTCTCCTCGCGCGGTCCCTGATTTTAGACCACATGATTGTCATTCCCTCAGTTGAGTAACTCAAGGCACGTTCGTTGAGAAGGCACGTTCATATGAATTAAACTCAAACAAAGAATTTTATTCTTAAATGAGAAACCGCTGCGAATATCTCCTATTGTCGCAGATAGATGTGAGAAGTGATTTTCTAGACTTCTATCCAACTTCCATTCAAAATTCTTCAGATCTGCATGTGATCTTCTGCATGTGCATTTTCAGTTCGACGTCTGAACTGAGGCTAGGCCTAGTATATCGATATAGTCCTATTGATCATTGACATAATTTACGTTTTTTATAGATTTTATTCAAAATTGCTTAGATTTTATTGAATGATTTAGAATTTTGCATTTTTATTAATTTTATTCATACTATTTTATTATATTATTATATTTATTCGTTTTAGACTGCATATCATTAATTTGTATTGAATCGCAAGAGCCATATTATTTTAAATTCCATACGTTCTTATTATTATATTGTATTGTAAAGCGCATTAGATCATATCCAAATGTATAAAGCGCTATATAAGTATTAAATTTATTATTATTAAACTGACTTACCAGCTGCCACATTCTTGAGGGTATCTAGCCTTGATAATCCACGCTCTAAATAGCTGCCAATCACCAAAAGTCATCCCCATAATCTGACTCAGTTCACTGAGATCACAGGTAGCCAGGACTTTTCCATTGATATTGTTATCTGTCACAACCTTTTGGTAAGTAGATATTTGCTTTTGATCCAAACCTTCGAGCTCGGATAGCTAAAAATGAAACGCAGTAAAATATTGAATTTTTTTAAATCTTTAAATAATTGTTATAAATCTCGCTTTCTGATTGGTTGTTAGCGCGTGCAATAAGAGAGCACACAGCACGAGCGCGCATTTGTATTTTATAAAAGAAATAAGAAACTTGCTTGCTGTGCTGTGTGCAGTCATAAAGCACTTGGGTATTGTCACAGTCAGAACACTCGATACCACTTCTCTCGTGTTCTGCCAATCCCCGCGTGCTTTATAACTGCACACAGCACGCGTGCGCGTTTTCTATTTCTTCGATAATCATCTCAAGAGTCTCATTACCAGCCTAAAATAAAAAGCAAGGACTGCGCAAATAAATTTCTATATAGCTTTTAAGTGTGAAGTCACTCGTATGGAAAAACGACTTCCGGGTCCAAAACGTAAAACAGTTATATTCCTTTTTCTTCACGACATGATATGCTGTCCAAGGTTCTAACTGTACCAGGTTGAGGTTAAATAATCTATAACTTTTTTCGCTTTATTTTAGCGGTTTTTGTGAGAAGCTGGACGCGGAAATACGTCACAACTTAAACGCTCTATTGCAAACTTGCCCTTCAGCTGGTAAAAATTCTAAATGAGATGGGAAATGACATCTATTGATAGCAACCTATATTCATTTTCTGTATACCTGTTTGCAAATATCATCGATGGTGAGACTGTTTAAGCTGATTTGTTTGTCCCTCAAATTGTATGTGGTTGTCAACTGTGAAAAAGGTAAATGTGATTATTGAAAACAAACGAACAAAAACAAAATCAAATGGAGGATGGAATTTAGGAATTTAGGAAAGAAAGAAAGGGGAAAATGAAAAAGGAAAGGAAGAAAAATTGAGAGAGAACAAGGGCAGATGCAGGACTTTTCAACCGAGGGATTCTCATTAGTAACATGGGCCGGGGTGAAGTCGGGGGAGGGGAGGGGCGATATCACACTTGTTCAAAGTAAGATCCTTCGCCCATGCCTCTCACATATTCTCTGAATTCAGATTTTATATAACATTTAACTTTTCTTTTTTCTTACCTGATACGCTGAGCTTCGTTTTCCTACACTTTCCGTATCAGATTTTGCGTTACTTCCACCAGATAATCCAGCATGAAGACACTCGACCATCTGCCGCCGCAATGACTGATCCAAATGAACCGTGCTCAACAAAAACCGTCTCACATCTGCTGCTCTCAAAAGTGGTTGATGCGACGAAAGGAATGTCTCAAAATAGACAGGGTCCCCGTCAACCATGCAATCAACCTCATTGATAACAGGCATAGCAGAGAGCGTTGCTTCGTAGAGATCTTTCAGACAGACATTATCCCGAATATGGGTATTATTATCCTCGACAAGCAGAACGAGCCAAGACGTTTTGTAGGGCCATCCATCTACAAGACTCACCCAGGCAGCCAATCGCTTCCAGGAATACTCGACACTTCGAGCTCGAAGAAGCCGACACGTGAGAGAGACTATGTTCATGAGACGCTTTACTCCAAGAGGATTCACTGTCTCGTTATCAGCCAAAACTTGCGCTAAGTCAGCAGATATTTTTCTTCGCTCTTCTAGTTCAAGCTCCTTTTCTAACATCTTTTGATGATCAACAGCTAAGCAAGGGTCACGTTCGTTTGGCTCATAAATCATGGACGAGTCTAGATTCAGATCGGGATGCATACGTCCTGGAACACCGCCATTACAGTTATGAAAGTCTCTAGTATGCGCACGCTTATCGTTATCATATTGCAGCATCTCACCATCCCATTCCATATCGTCATGGACAATACTGTTTGGACGCATGTCAACATCCTGTTGATGATCACTGTCGTAGTCAACATTGCGAACGTCCTCCAAATGACCCATCACGTTTGGAGGAAGGACTCCGGTGTAGTTAGATTTTGGCTCTGGAAGATAGAAAGGGAGTTGCACAATACTTTTGAGGTAGTCCGAGGCGCTGATATGAGATTCCCGCAAAATACTGCTGAAGCTTTGATCGATCGCACGGATGATCACTCTTGGGTCTAAAGCCATAAGGATGATAAATGGTGCTTCGGGATCCGTAAATAGTAGATTAACAGAGTCAAGCAGTTGAAGAACTTTGGACTGTTCCGAGTTATCTAAACCATCGATGACGATGACGATACGAGTTTGATGTCGGGTGAACCCGTCCACACAATTTACAAGATCAGTAAGCAATTCCACTTCTTGTTTCAAAGCATGAATGAAACCTTCCTCTTTTAGACCTAGTTGGGTCGCAACCACTGAAATCCGCTTCTTCTGAGAAAATGCAAGCGAGTACAGCATAGAACAAAGCGTTGGAAAGTGCGCAAGCACAGCCACGCCGACCACAGCTGCAGTTGCTATTTCTATTCCTGTTATAACGCTTCCTCCTTTGGTACCATTCACCGTAAACAACGTGAGACTCGTTAGACCGCAAATAATGACGAATAAAAAGATAATAAAGGTTGGAATACAGCAGCAACAACGCTTCCACCGAGCTTCGATGTAATCCGTGTCTTCATACTCAGAATGTGGAGTCCGAAACACACGATAAAGACGGCTAACAAAGAAACCAAATTCTGATTCGACGACGTCGCAAAGCGTTTCTATCATCCCAACCAACGAGGCGGCTTCACTTCCGCTACATGTCAACTTGCTGAAATCTGTGAAGAAAAACCGTACTGGCAGCGAAGGCTTCATAGCTCTAGGTGACGGAGGAATACAGAAGATGAACTGCAAGAGCAACTTAAGTGTAGAAACTGAATTGGCGACGTAGCCACCAACTGCACAGGGAGTCTCCCCATTAGTATATCGTCTGTCCGCCACATAGGCGCATAAAAATAACGAATACGCACTAATGAATAGGGCAAGACCAATACAGACGCCTTCTATGACGCCTAGAGCTGCCCACATGATTACACCAAAGATAATAGATACTACGAGCACGATAAGGAAAATGAAACGAGAAAATTGGAAAACTGGACGCATGTCCTGGTGGGCGAATTCTCTCATCTCCTCTGTTACAAAAAAGAAAATGAATTTGTGTTACTTTTTCAGTGCGTGTACATATATTTTTTTTTATCGTAATTTTGGTATTAAAGATTGAGTGTAAAAAAATGTACGCAATGTACACGGACCGCATTATTGAAAGGCGAGAGCTCATTAGAGCAGATTTCGTATGGGTGTGAAAAGTCACGGCACACGGCACGGTTACGGCGCGGCGCGGACACGGCACCGAATGTCGAAAGTTTTTATACACGGCACGGTACTGACACGGTCACCGCAAGGCACAGTCCGTGCCGTAAGTTTTTCATAGTCATACGAAAACTGCTCTAACGGAGTGGGGATTCATGTAGATTGTTTTACACACCTTGAAGTCTTTTTAAAACAAATGATTTGCCGCTACCCCAACGCGCATACATCCCTACGGTCAGCGGCATACTAAGTGAAGGCTCACAAAGCACATCGGCAAGAGCGCTGGTGTAGACGTCGTAACCCATGACTTCTTCGCTACACTTTTTACCACCTACAAGCAAACCTAAAGATACAGAAAAAAAATTGTTTGTAAGTGTATACCAGGTCAGGGGTGTGTCCAGGGGGGCCAAGATGCCTGCAACGTCCCCCCATTCCATTCGCAGTATATAGTTGTAACGTGAAATTTTTTCAGAGGGTTAGAGACGGGCTTTTTTATTGGGGATAATTGGAGTGATCTCCTGAGAAGTCAAGGATACGCCCCGACTAGGGAATGTGGAATGAGTGCGGGATGTTAAATGAAGGTAAAGGAAACTGGATGGTAAACTCACCGGTGCCAAATATTTGTGTTAAAATGCTTGTGCGGTGTTGCCTGTCGATGTTATAGGGCGTTTCTCCAGCTTTATTGGGTCGATACAAAAGTCTTGCGTCTTTTGGGTTTCTCAGTAGTAATTCACAAATCCTTCTGAATCGGCCTCGAACAGCTATATGCACCGCTGTATCTCCTCTCTGCGAAAGAAACCAATACAATTTACTTTGGATTACGTGATATGACTTGTTATATAAATAAATTAAATAAACAAAAATAAATAAATGGGATTTAGCAGTGTCTCCTCTACAGAGTAGCTATTCATCCACTGAAATGCCAATTGGAATTTAGAAGTTGAAAAAAAAAACAACCAGAAAACCCGGAGAAAAATCCTGGAAGCACATGAGAGAACCAATAAGCAACTCTACTCACAACATAACATAACAAACCATAACATGCGCGAATGCTATAGTTTTCTTTGGTTCGCGTGTTGTTTTGTTTCATTTTAATTAAAGACCCTGCTTCTCTCCGATCAAAATACGACACATGACAAAAAGTAGAAGGTCAAGTTGCCAGTCTTAAGATATTTTAACTATTGTTCGTCCACTGAAATGCCAATTGGAATTTAGAAGTTGAAAAAAAAAACAACCAGAAAACCCGGAGAAAAATCCTGGAAGCACATGAGAGAACCAATAAGCAACTCTACTCACATCATAACATAACAAACCATAACATGCGCGAATGCTATAGTTTTCTTTGGTTCGCGTGTTGTTTTGTTTCATCTTAATTAAAGACCCTGCTTCTCTCCGATCAAAATACGACACATGACAAAAAGTAGAAGGTCAAGTTGCCAGTCTTAAGATATTTTAACTATTGTTAAGTACCCTGTCTGCTGCGCATACGAGCGCTCCTTTGTCCAACAGCAAAGCAACGATTTCCGTGTGTTTCTTTACAGTGGCTCGTATAAGGGGAGTATCGCCGTCCTGAAACAAAATATTTTAGACAGTTCATTAATGCATTTTCTTATCCTGTTGATATTTCAGAAAGATGGCTTCGATTTATTCTTAAACCGGTGCATGTTCCTCTAAGTTCCCCTCCGCTATCCCGCATCAAGGATCGCTACGCAGACTACATGCTGAAGCATTAAGATGACTTTCCATTTTTGTATAATTCAAAGCACACACATTCTGTGAGAGAAAAATGCGCAAAGGCTACAAATGAGCCTTACGTTTTCTCGTAGGTCAATTCGTATTTTAAGGAAAGCAAAAGTTCGCCATTTTTTGTATTTCACGAATGCACTATTTTGGGCGTCGAATATAACTGTTCTCGTTTTAGAGACATCGGTAACTGTCAAAAATATCATACTTCACCATGGAGACACGTTACTTACTCTGTTTAAAATTTCTGTTTTTGCACCAGCATCGAGAAGTTCCTTAACTATCACTATATGGCCTTGTTCTACGGCATGGAATAGCGCCGATTTTCCTTCCTTTAGGTATAATTTAAAATACAATTACAAATCAGTATTCAAAAGAATGTTATACCACAGATTTACTAACAACTCGAAACCTTTCAAGGACCAGAATAAAAAATCCATTTACCAAGTGGAGGTGTAAATTGTGCGACTTAAAAGTGTGATTCTTAAGGGGGGTTGTAGATGATAGATAAGATAATAAAAACTTTAACGCTTACAGAATCAACAGCATCTACTTCAGCGAACTTGCTAAGTAAGGTTTTGACAACTTCGAGGTGACCGTCACGCGATGCAGATATCAGAACTGTCTCACCCTCCTAAAAAATCAAAAGATAAGGATTCAATTAATAATGGTAATAGAACTGAGTGGAGTGCAATTTGGGCTGAAATCGCAAGAGTGATTACAAAATTGCACGACCGCGCAGCGGGAGTGCAATTTGTTAATCACGAGTGTGATTTCTGCCCAAAATTGCAAGACACTCAGTTCTATTACCTATTAATCATTTCCATTTTGAAACTTAATATATTAAAATACTCAACAGTTATATGTAGCTTCAAAAGTGATTGGTTGACAAAATGATGCAATTGATGATTCAAAATAGTGCAATTAATAATGGTAATAGAACTGAGTGGAGTGCAATTTGGGCTGAAATCGCAAGAGTGATTACAAAATTGCACGACCGCGCAGCGGGAGTGCAATTTGTTAATCACGAGTGTGATTTCTGCCCAAAATTGCAAGACACTCAGTTCTATTACCTATTAATCATATCCATTTTGAAACTTAATATATTCAAATACTCAACAGTTATATGTAGCTTCAAAAGTGATTGTTTGACAAAATGATGCAATTAATGATTCAAAATAGTGCAATTAATGCTTAAATCGCACACTTTGTAGCCAATCAGATTGCAGGATTTGCTAATGATTTCAAAATGGATATGATTAATGCTTAAATTGCACACTTTGTAGCCAATCAGATTGCAGGATTTGCTAATGATTTCAAAATGGATATGATTAATAATGTAATAACCCATCCATAAATCCATTTATACATCCGTTTATCTGTTCGTCCATCCGTCCGTCCATCTGTATGTCAGTTTTTCCATACATCTAAATAATATGCTCCTTCAGTCCCTATACTTGACGCGCTAATGCATCAAACAGTTTATGTCGGTTTTAATGCAAAATAATACATAAAAGGGTGTCTTACAACACATCTTTTAAAAACATTACGTCAAGCCCTAAGACAAATTTGAACCGACAAAATATCTCATCATCAACCGCCGCAAGGCAAATAGCAATCTTAGAGTTGTATTCAAAAGGTAGCCTTTAATATATATCAAGCTTAAAACGAATCTGACTCCAAGAAAAAAACGCACTAATGACTGATATGAAAATAATATATGGAGTAAATCGACGCGTGACAGAGTGCATGAGTCGACCAGAAAACGTTTTCAAGAGAAAACACCAACGTCAGCCTGCATGGGAAAAAAGTTTTAGCAGTGACATTACGTAAGGGGCAGTGATTTGGATGATGCTACAGTATTGAATACTTCAGTGGAATAAAACCATGTATCCCGACTGATAATCGTTTTATATAACAGTTATGTATGCCGCAGAAAAGAGATTATCACTCTACAGTAGCTACTAATTACTCTTCTTCTTATATTCGTTCCTTTTATCTCATGAATACATCTCATGAATACATCATTTCCCGTTAAACTAGCAAGATAAAGATATATACACGGATTGATAACATGCAGGAATTGAATTCATGAGAAGCCCTTTTTTACCGGTTACTATGGACGTTATCCGTGTTAGAATCTTCTGCAAATGGACGCGTGACAAGTGAGTATTCATTTGTAGGGCGTAAAACTTTGTCTGGAAAAGAAAAGACCTGCTTGATGTGATGCAGGATGTAATAAAGATCAGCAGCCAAACCGAACTAAGTAAACTGTCATGAAGTTCCTATTTTGTCGTGCGTTGCTATAGTGCAGGACGTTATTGAACTCTACCAAGACCAATACTATGGTGTCATGCATAGATCTTCATCATTTCCCATATATTAGTCTGTATGAGAAGAGTGCACGTTATATCTATAGCTCTGCCAAGACCAAACTATGGTGTCATGCATAGATCTTTATCATTCCCCATATATTAATCTGTATGAGAAGAGTGCACGTTATATCTATAGCGCTGCCAAGACCAAACTATGGTGTCATGCATAGATCTTCATCATTCCCCATATATTAGTCTGTATGAGAAGAGTGCACGTTATATCTATAGCTCTGCCAAGACCAAACTATGGTGTCATGCATAGATCTTTATCATTCCCCATATATTAATCTGTATGAGAAGAGTGCACGTTATATCTATAGCGCTGCCAAGACCAAACTATGGTGTCATGCATAGATCTTCATCATTCCCCATATATTAGTCTGTATGAGAAGAGTGCACGTTATATCTATAGCTCTGCCAAGACCAAACTATGGTGTCATGCATAGATCTTCATCATTCCCCATATATTAGTCTGTATGAGAAGAGTGCACGTTATATATATAGCTCTGCCAAGACCAAACTATGGTGTCATGCATAGATCTTCATCATTTCCCATATATTAGTCTGTATGAGAAGAGTGCACGTTATATCTATAGCGCTGCCAAGACCAAACTATGGTGTCATGCATAGATCTTCATCATTCCCCATATATTAGTCTGTATTATCTCCTATAATCAGCTAAGTAAACGTACTATGGGACTTTATCTCGCTCAGTCAATATAAATTGTCATAATTCCCCCTCTGTTCAATAGTAGCCTCAACAAGAAGGCATATTATGTGTACTGCAGGACCAATAAGTGTTGTTATATCCGTTCGTCTTCCGCACAGTGGTAGTTTTAATAAGACCTGCTTGGTTCGCTATGGGTTATTATCACCTGATTAAAAAATCTTCTGGAGTGACAACCATTTTTTCCCATTTTGTGTCTAAAAACGCTAGATTCAGGTGTTTGGAAAATATCTTCCACAGAAGCTCACATCTATAGGCAGAATCATCAACCTTGAAATTTTGTTCAAAATAAAATGGATTTTGTTTGCAAAAATTAAGCACATCCGTGCGACTTTTCTCGTTTCAAATAATCATAATTCAAATATTCCAAATAGGCACAACAAAAGGATTTAATTTGGGGGTTTTGTCATCCAGGTATACCAAATAAACATCTTGTAAGACAATAATTTTAGACGGCACGCTTAAACTCAAATTCTTGCTCAGATGATACATCAAATTTTTGCAGAGTATAATTTACAGATATCATCAAGAAATCTTTCATTTGCTAAGTATTTGTACGACCTGGTGCCCTTAGAGCAAATATGCTAGTACCTTAATATAATAATTCCATACTAAACAGTTATTATTGAATATCTGTGTCATGAATACATATAAGGAAAGCCTCATAAAGCATGATGATCACTTCTGCTTTTTTTTTTGGCTTAGTATTGTGTAAGAAGACATTTGTGCTGCTTCAAGCAGGCTTCAAGTATGGGGTTGATAATGTTGACGGTAAAAAGCAACCGTATAGTATACACATATATATATTCCTAAGAATGCATGCGCAAGTGTATTTTGGGGTTATTTACCACCATATTGTATCCTGCAATCATCTTTCGGACTTCAGAGTCGTATCTCTGTAATGATTTTGTTGACTTTCTCGACTGGGCTTTGCGTTGTGTTGATTCCATTTGAGTACAAATCCGAAGACTCGGTCAAGCTTAGTAAAACAGCACCTTGAGATGAATTACCCCTTTGTGTATACTACAAAACTCGCACAATAACCTGGATTAAGTTGATTAAAAATCGTATTTTAAAGACGCTTATTTCGAAAACAGAATAAAATCAACACCATCACAAACCGTTCGCAATCACATTCGACATCTCCTGAGTACCAGGCCTAAAAGACATGCGCGTCTACTATCGGAGAAAAAAAAGATCAATAAAAAAAATCATGAACAAAGCAACATTTAAATTTTGCTAGGAGCATCCAAAAAAAACTTCAAGAAATGAATATGATATTATCTTAAGCTAGAAAAATATTGTAATGATGATATTCTGAGATACATATTTTCTACGCACACCTCCCCTGTAAGAAATGTTCTAACAAGTAACGCTTCGTTTTAAAGCTTCTTAATTATGTTATCTATGCCTTGTCACGAATGGTTATATGGTCATTTCTTTTACTTATGGTATCATTCATTTTATCATTAGGATTCAGGCTGCTGAACATTATTCTGGTGATTTTAAGACATTTCGAAAGTACAAAATACGTCTACAGACTACAGATAATCAAAAAATAACGACCATCTGTTATTACGAATAATCAGTATAAAATATCCTTTGATCTATTTTAAGCACACTAAAAAAGGACTAGAAGATATGCCACTCTCAATATGGGTATCTAAGACCCACATATAGCCACGTATAATGGTGATATTTTTCCATATTCAAGAACATTTAACTCAAGTGTCTTTTTTCCAAAAAATAAAAAAATAAAAAAATAGGTACATACAATGAAAACCGCAACAAAAAAGTCTAATGACCTTGTTCATGAATATCAAGGTAAGAAAACCTTGACCTTAGTCATGATGATCGAGCGGGGTTACAAAATTTTGAGGTCCTTGGAATTGTAAAAGTTCAAAAACCCATTGCGATTCTCCAGTTAGTAAGACGAAGACGTAATTGCAAGACTGCATCGTGATTTATTTAAATTTAATGAGTCAATCAATTCTGAATGTCATCTTACTACGGCCATTAGATTCCCGTCTAGTGTAAACATAGTCAAGTATATATTGTGCGTCCAGTGTTAAAAATAGGTTTGGGTGCCTTATTGTTCAAATACAGCCAATCAGAATGCAAGAAAGCCGTTGTATATTCGTCGGTATTATTTCACTCTTCCTTTCCAATATGCACTGCGCCATGGAATATCCCACGTGTTACTTGTATCTTCTTTTCTCGCCTTAACGCTCGCGTGTAAACATGGAAAATACAAGTGACGCGGGGGCAAGAGAATATTCTCGTGGCGTGGGATATTCAATAGTATACCACAGGAAACCATTGTATAACTAGTATATATCAGTATATTGATCTTGTGTAATTCGGTCAATGAAGCAAAGGTTCGACCAGATAAGGTTCGACCAAGGTTTTCCTGACGTCAGTCACAATAAAAATAGCTAGATTATTGTAAAACCTCCCCTGAGTTACCTTGTCTGTTAAATTATAATATGCTCCCTTAGCGATGAGTTTCTTGACTATTTCATCGTGTCCTTGTTTGGCTGACCATGCTAAGGCTGAATATCCTTCCTTTAAAAAATAAATAAATAAAAAAACGGCATTAAATTTTGTAAACGTTAAATTACATACATTGTTGAGTGTTAACGCATAACAAAAGTTAGTAGATTTAAGCTAAATATAAGAAAAAGAAGATAGAGAACTGTGCATAACGATATGGTGTCAGTGGTATCGATAATAAAAAATATCCGTGGATCACGGAAAACGATAATGATTTTTATTGCCTTTTTACTATATTTAAATGTTTTTGAATTGAAAAACAAATATTTTAAATAAACTTTACTGAGCCATCAAAAAATAGAATATAAAATTAAAAAAGAAAAGGGTAGTTTTCACTGTTACTCGAATTAGAAACTACTCGATATAAGGTTGAGATGAAAGAAACGAGTGATACAATTAGCAAAATACTGATGATCTTTAGTTTAATATGGCATACCTCTGACAATCGATACATTCTTCAAATAGATACTGACGGAGTGCATGTACATGGATATAATCGCAGCTATTTTCAAATGATTGAAAACCTAATTTTTTATTAGTTAATCAAAGAGTAAATCAAAGGCAAAAAAACTTTTAATTCCATAAAACGATCCTTATACATGTAGCCGAGCTAGATACTGCAATATAATAAAGAGAAAATAAAGCTATTTTTGTATAGGGTTTGAGGCTAAATTTTTCGATCGATTGAATAATAAATCGCTATAAGGCAAATACCCCGAAGTCAAAAAATATTTTTTTCAAAACGTTTATACTGATGTTCTTGTTATTTTCTTTTTCGAAATTATTTTCTTAGTATCAACTTCGATCTATGCATTCCTACATAAACTATACGTATATCGACCAGCTAGCTGAAAGTTATACGTACGCGAGCATTTAAATATGGCGGTGATGAAGGACATCTCAACAGGGCAAAGGTGGAAAAAAAGATCAAATAGATGACTTACAGGTCTTACAGTACGTTCCAACAGAACATTCTCTTGGACTAAAGGTCAAAAGTATACATTGACCGGGCTTTAGCACAGGTGTAAGCTCGAAGCCAAGGGATGAGATTGAAAGATATGAACACTCTATCGAAGAAAAAAAACCGCGAGAAAAATACAAAAAAGAACGAATGTGTCATGATTTTGTCGTTTCTTGAATATTAAATATTTTATAGTTTGGATTCGTTAAACAAAAATGGGACTTTCATATGAAAGCCTTAAGGCTTAAGCAGTTTCTAAACATCAAAACGCTGTTAGTATCTCGATTCTTCGAAGCGTCAAGTGGTTTATGAAATGAGACGCCCAACAAATGCGTTTCATTTCAGTAGCAAAGTGAAAGTTGTTTTTCGACAATCTTATCTTATTTCGTACTTACTTTCAATTTCAACGCAGATCAACTACCTTCAAAACGAGGACTTGGTAAATGAAGTCGCAAACAGCGCAAAATGATGTAGTTGGATTCAATAGATATCCTTGAGAATTTCAATAATTCTTCACGGTAAATTACTGTCTTTGATTAAAATGTAATCGAGTGCAAACGAATCAAAATCATCTATTTATAATATCTAACAAGCAAAGCAGAGCAAGGTAACAGCTGCTTCTGACTCTCTTTCTGAATTCATTTCCTATTTTAAATATTTTTGTCCTCTCAAAATCCCAGCCCCTGCGATAACATCGAAAAAATTCAACATCCTAATTTCATCAGCTAAAGAAATGATCACTTCCATATACAAAGTAGTTTTTCAGTTTTAGTGGATGTGTTGTCTACTTGTCTACGTCTGTATTGGCTTGTTAGTAGACGCGCCAAAAAAATCTTGAGAAGCTCTTAAGGATTTTGGGATGAGTGATAATAGTTATAAACGCGGCTTTGATTTGGCATTCTCATCTTTACTTTATTGTCGATGTTTTTGATTTTCAAGTACTGTTTGCCGAGAATGAAGAGAATGAAACAACGGTTCCTGATACTAAAACAAAATGGGCGTACAAATATAAAGATCTCTCAAATCAGTTCAGTTTTTTTGTAGCAGCAGTTAAGTGATAAATTCCGACTAATGAGCGTCTATCTGAATTTCTCAAGTCGGATTTTCGGCAATATTAGGAATTCTTATATCTAAACCACGCGCGCTACTCATAGTATCAGTAGTCTGATTGAAATGCTCCGGCCATAATGGACTATAAACAAAAGAACACAAAACATAAACGAAGTATAATTTTCGTACCTCGGTTTACCGTGTCGCGGTAATTGCAATCACACTGAAAATATGCTTCATGGTTTTAAGAGTGAGATCTTTAAAAGCTTGAGGCAAGATAGGAATAAGTGCGATAATTATAGATAACAACACCTGGTCAGTAGCGTTAACGTTGGGATCCCTGTGTAGTAGATATTCAACAAGGTCTGTGTAGCCACCCTTTGCGGCCATGATAAGTGTTGTCCAACCACGCTGTAATAATGAATAGAAAATAGCAATGTAATTCAGTAAAAATTCTTTTGGCCAGTTATATATAACGTATTCAAAACAGGGCACAACCAAGATGCATTCCACCTCAAAACTCATATTATTAAAGGGGGAGGAGGGGGGGGGGGGATTTTTTGGTAAAATCTTCTCGGCAAGCAACTTAGTGCACTAGACTAAATAAATCCGATTAACTTGTAATATCGTTTTCATGATAACATTAGCCCTTGAAGTAGAACACAGATCATTTTTTAAAGAAATGTTTTCTTCGGACATTTAGATTATTGGAACTTCATGTATCGTATTAGACTGACAGCTACAGCCAGACATCGCCATGATATATCGTTGAAGTGTTAACAAATATCGGACCTGGCTTATTTGCGTACGACGTCACTTCTGAATATTATAAATAAGGAAATTGAAGAGGTAAATACTTATGAATTGCTATTCTCATCACGGACATCACAACTTGTGACATCACAATTTATGTGACATAAATGAATTCAAACCGTTCTACAAGAAAGAGAAAGAAAAGAAGGAGAAACGAAAAGGAAAAGGAAACTGAGGAATTCCTTACCGTTCCAGCAATGTTGATATTAGCACCCTTTTCGACTAGAGCCTTCACGACTTCTAGATGTCCTTTTCTGGCCGCCCAAACTAAAGCTGTGGTTCCGTACTGACAAAAAAAGAACAAAATACACGTTTAATCCTTTAATACTCATTATATACACTTCAAAATTCAAAATCATGGTTATTGTATAGATATCGATTACAGAGTAGTTCTAATCAGGCAGTTTTGAAGACGACAGCTGTTAATCAGAAATTGTCAGTCAAACGAGCTGATTGTACCTTATCTGCAGAATCCGCAAGTGCTCCAGCGTCTAAGAGCTCTCTAACGCATTCAATATGTCCTCTTCCCGATGCCCATATGAGGGCAGTCATGCCATGCTTAAAAAGAACAAACATCATAATTATTTAGAAAGCTAAACATTATTAGAATACCTATTAAAATTAACATGAAGTTCTGAAAAATAGAATATACTTTATGGTGTTACCATTATAAATTATCACTGTATTCAGGGGCGCCAAACATTTGCAAGGAGGGGGAGAGGGTGGGGGTGTGCGATATGGAAAAAAAGTAGCAATGTAGTGACGTCATCAATAATCCTCATCTGACCTATCTAATTCACCATTCCCCTTATTACGTCTTGATACCACTAACACCAGAATCCTCTTCGAATTGTTTTTCTTATTCAAATGTTTGAACTCCTTTGGGAGTCGCAAGATAATGGTGTTAATTAGGCCAACAAAAGGAACTACGAAAAGCATTCTGGTAGTAGTGGTATCAAGCGTAATAATATCAAGGGGAATCGAGAATTTGTACTTAGATTTATTTTGGCGGAGTCCAGTGCACCGAAAGACACTTAATTTAATAGTAACATGAGTCACAATCCGTTATAAAACAAGTTTCACATGTGTTGTAAATGACTTCCGCCAATACTCAAGGCACAGGCCTTGAATGGAGGGGGTGTTATCGTCAATAAAATGTTTACAAACGTGTTACGGTGCAAAATCACTAACTCAAAAGCGCACGTGATATATAAAGATACATTCGACCACAATTAGGTAATGATGTTACCACTAGTGTATTTACATTGAGAATAAACGTTATTTATTTATGAGCAACAAGCTATTTTGACTAAAGTTAACTAACGATGGCTGCTTGTAATACTTTCACGCCTTTCTTAAGAAGTAGACAAAAAAAAGTAGAATAAAGAAATCAAAATAAAGAAATTTGGACAGTCGAAAAAGAATCAAGAAAAAAAGTCAAGCACCGAATAAACCTTTCAGCATGTTTATAGTATCTGTGTTCCATCCATCATGCATTTATTCGAGTTTTGATATAAGTTTTATGCTGGAAGAAATAATACCCAGGATGGGAATGACACGGTGCGGGGAAAACATCATTCACGCCCAAGCTTAAAAGGCCTACTGACCGTGGTTGACACAAGAACGGGTACGAGAAAGGAAAAATCTCAAAACATGCAAGTTGCAAGCGTTTTGAACTATAGAACAAACACTAAGCATCAAGATGAAAACAATCACTATTAGCGTATTGATTCCAACTGAAATACTTTTATGTAACTCATCATCATCCTTCTTCTCCTCCTCTTCCTCCTCCACCTCCTCCACCTCATCATCATCATCAAAATCAACAACATCATCATCATCATCATCATCATCGCGATGCTTAAAATTTGATAGCGCTACTGAAAAGCATTAAGATAATCTAAAGCGTTCTACAAATACACGTAAAAATAAGCATTAAATATTTTACAAATAGTGTTTTATAAACAGGTGCCTCTTTGCTAATATAAAGATTTGAATTTTTCGATATTTATGTATTTATGTATATATACATACACATTTCTTAGATTTGATTACATTCATTTATATTTTGCTTAGTATTTATTTATTTATTTATTTAATAAATTTTCAGCATTAACGTCTGTTTAAAGTATCGTAATAAAGACTATTATTCAAAAGCAAAGACGCAAACAAGCTAAGGTAAAAAATCGATGGAGTTCTGTTCGGTGTAGCTAAGCAACCAGTTAGCCAATGGATTATGTTTAAGATCGGTTTGTTGGAATAATATCGAGTTTTCGATTTCAAGAAATGAAAGCAGTTCTGTTAAGCGAGCAGGAGGCCTATTCAAGAAAGTATAATAAGCATTAATTCTCTGGTTCCAAATCGCTTAATTTTATATACATTTTCTGGCAGGCATATAGGAAAAATAATTCTAAATTCCAGGAAAAAGGAGATTAAAGAATTAGCAGTATTCATGAAAAAAACCTGACTGAAATTAAAATGAAGGAACCAAATTGACTAAAAGGCAACTGACTGAGTTGAGAAAGATATCCTAAAATAAAGTAACATTAATGATACAAATATGCTAGAAACCGACGATGCTGAAATTTTGGGTAAGATATTGACGGATATATTAATTATTAATTATTTATTATCAAGTGATGTAACCTCTTCTTGGTAAATGTCCCCTTATAGTGGCCTGAAATTGGCTACAAACATATGGATATACGTATTTCTTCTACAAAGCACGCCTTCCTTAATAATAATCAAATTCCAGCTAGACATCCTTAAAATTTATCTATAGATTATTTTGTTTCTTTTAAAATAAAAAAGCTTGGAGCATCTGAAGCAAGACTAAGCTTCTGCAACAACACATATTTTTCCACCTTCCAAAAAAAAAAAAAACATAACAGTGCATAACGTTAACAACAAGTGTAATGTAAGATAGCCATAAAGTTAAATAGCTCGATAATTAATAGGATATTTTAAAGTGCATCGTAAGTAATAAATCTATTTCATTATACACACTGTAAAATTCTGCCAAAATCATTACCCATGGCAACATAGGTCTAAAAATATCAATAACGAAAAGGCATAGTCCATGCTCGTCTGTTTTAGCAGTGTCGGATTCTTCTTAGCTTTTTTCCAGAGTACGGTACTGTATATAGGTAATAACTATTTTTCCAAAGTAAATATCATATCTTTGCGGCTTCAGTGTACAAAGCAAATCTTCAAAGATTCTTACTTAGTGTTTGTTAGTACGTACTTGTTAAGTGTGTTACGAACTTCCATACTCAATTGCAGTGTTTTTAGAAAAAAAATCTTAAACAATGACAATAATCAAATACCTTGATGCATTTGCTATCCTGAGAAAATTAGGTTTTTCCACAAGACTATATCCATGTCAAATCCACCTGCTGTGGTTAAGCGCTTGTGACTTCTCAATGTATTCTAAAAACTAGCCAGTAAAAATTCAGTACATTGGTGACTGAGTGCTAACCGGACGTAAATAGTTATTTTACGGTGATCCTAATTATAGCAACAACAGATTGCAATGGAAGTGAAACAGAGTTCTAAATCCTTTATTCACTCGTTAATTACTTTTTTGCAACATAAAGATTTGCTACCCTATGGATTTGCTTGAGTATATCAAATATGAACGAGTAAGTTTATGGTCGACTGAGAAAAAAATTGTTTAATAGGGTTGTCTCAGTAAACTCACCACGCAACCAATTATCCGGCAGAGACGCTGGTGATGTGAAATAAAAACCATTAAAATTTGGCTCGTTGTGGATAAATTTAGAATCCGTAGACGAGGGGAAATTCAGAAAAGATACCAATTAAGTTTTTTAGAGTTTCAGCGGGAAATAATTGTTTGTTAATTAGCCATCGTATGAAACATAAGTGATGAAAAATTTAACATTAACTGTACTTCGTCTAGAGATGTATGTAGTAAGAAGAAGCTAATTATTTCTTGTATCCGGATCCATATTGATGATATAATCCTTTAACTAAGATCTTCATCGGAAGTACACATGCTCTGGATGTTGAATATTAGAAATACACACATCACTTTTGAGATGCGAATGTTGGTATTAGCAAACTGAGAAATATGAAATATACTGAAAAAGCGTCATCTGTCATTTCATATGACTGAAATTAATTTTGCGGTCTAGTCGCACTACAATAACAGCGTTTTGAAATCAGATTAAAAGAAAACTTGTAAATTATGCAAAAGCTTTCTTTTTGATGAATGTACCAGCCGTAAAGGCGGGGAAATAAAAGGAAGTAATTATCGAACAAATTATCGATTTAACCAAGTCGTCGGCTATATTTTTGTACTGTTTACTAGGCAAAGTGTTGATGATGATTCAGTGTATCTGTCCGATTGTCCGGTTTTCTAACCAATGTATTTGTCCAGTGGTTGACTACAATCGAATTACTGGATTACTGGCAAAACCTACCGTTCCCACAAACCCGCAAAGTGAATTCCAGTTTTCTGAATAATATAAAAGTCATCGATATTTTTGTCGTTACAATCTGCAAGTCCGCAAGACTCATAAGAAATTAGTTTTGGCTAGCTTGCTATTATGTCTATACTTCAAATACGAAAATACTAGAATGCTTCCCCTTCCCTTGAAGGTGCTGTCTGAGGGCCAAGAAGCATAGCATCATATCGAGACTGATAGGACATATGCAGACTCAGATATTTAAACAAAACATTAACTTATTCATCCAAGGTTGGTTTCTAAGACGAAAAGCATAGCTTTCGACAGCTTTAACGTAGGTTTTTACTTCCAAAATTCAACGTTGATTTTCTTATTATTGCGTGGATGACTCGGATTTTTTTTATATTTAGCAACGATCGTATATATTACATAGCTAGATTGAAATACTAGGTGTTTTTTCCCTCTGTTAATTACATAACAATGATCCTTTATATTACATAATTAGGATGTTTTCATAAATTTTGTATACATCATTATATATTTTTTTAATTGATGTAAAAATCTTCGAGTTTTTGAAATGCGTTTTTAAGAAATAAATTATTATTATCATTATTATTATTATTATTATAATTTGATAAAAATCTAACTTGAAAGGAAACGACAGAATTTCATGATCAGTTCATCTAAGGATTTAACAGTTTGAAAAATCAAACATCAAATGTATTAACCATGTGAATCTGTGAATCTAAATACCTGTCCTTTTTCGTTTGGATCGGCACCGTGCGCCAACAGATCCGTGACAATTTCTCCATGACCTTTGTAGGAAGCCCAAACCAGTGGAGTCCATCCCCCCTACAAAAAAAGTTGCAACAGCAGTTAATAACTGTAATGACTTCAAAGTTCACCATGGAGTTCAATGGACCACATTAGTTAAGGCGTGGTATAGGGTCTGTATTTCACTAACTCTATAGAGATGGAAGCAAAACAGTCAAGAATTCAACGCCTTTATTAAAGGAAAGAATCGGACCACAGGGGAGGATCATCAGCGTCATAAGTACATAGGTAAAAATGTATTGTACTTCTGACAACTTTTACGAGTAGGCACCTAGGTGTGCAACTGACAATTAAAGGCTCAGATACACGGTACAACATTGCTTGCTACATTATGATTACTGAGTACTATTTCAGCAGCCAAATCAGAGAAAATCTCCATTTTTTCGTTAATTTACGAGGAAGATACAAATAACATAAAAATAAAGACAGACGTTCATATTTTTATATTTTAGTGTGATGTTGCATGCAATGTTCCGTGTATCGGAGCCTTAAAGCTAAGCCATTTGCGTATTATCAAAAGACGCCTGAACTAAACGAAAAATGCCATTAACAAATTAAGACCAAGGAAAATTGCTAAAATCAGAAACTGTCATAATTATACAAATTATGTAAGTCTACTTCAGTTTGGTGACCTTTTGTACTTGAAATAAAGAAGAAGAAAACTACTATAGGTAGAATCTTTATCACGATTAAATACCGGGAAAAATAAAACAGCAAAACTAAAAGTAAATATATCTACAGTTCTTACTACTTTTGAACATCCTTGACAAGATGTACAGTACTTTTCTGGACCCTTCATGTTGAATTTAAATGCTGCCAAGTTCTCTTTTCGTTTATTCCTTTTATTTCTCTTCACAATATTTATGTTCTCTTTCAAATTTTGGCGCGAGATATTCGACGCGTCTGCGATTCAATTTTTTTAGCTGGAAGTACTCGATCGACGGGACGCGCCCGCTATTTCATCTTAGCGGGAAAAACGCGTCCGTGCTTGAGCAGTGTGAAGGGATTGGGCTTCCTGTGTTGGACTAACTCCAAACTTCATCCCCTGACCCCTGACCCCATACCAATCGTGTTTGGAGGAGTTTGGAGGTGTTGTTTGTAGTGAAAGATAAAAAAAAACATAACTAGAGACAAAATACTGTTGTTTGCAATGAATTTCTTTGTGCCAAAAGAAGAGAAGAAGTTTAAAGGTATGTTTAGTTGTAAGATACACGTTTACTTTTACTTGTTTTGATTTAGTGGCTGTTTTCTTTAGCTGGTGTTAGTTTGTGAACGCCATTATGCGAGAGACAAAGCAAATCAAAATAAGCTTAAGCTTATAAAACAATTCGTAAATAGTAACTAAAACTATAAATAAATGCTGATAGACTATTTTAGATAAAGTCACAAGCAAAAAGAAAACTTACCAAGTCAGATATATGTATTATCGCTCCATATTCTAGCAACTCCTTCACAACATCTGCATGTCCCTCCTTGCATGCTGCTATAAGTGATGTCCATCCGTCCTGTTATCAGATTAAAAGTTAAATCTGTTTTTTTGTAGCAGTTTTGTATGCTGTTTAGATCTTTATTATTCTAGAAATCTATATGTCATATAAGGATGTTTGCATGGTGCTAATATTGCTGAGCCCCACCTATTATTAAATATCAGATGATGAAAGTGATGAAATACAGTAGGAGCTTGTTCACACAACCCGTCTCTGAATTTTGGTGTGGGTAGTGCCCAGCAAGAATTTTACTTTCGAGCATCTTGCTCAGAAACCAAGTGTGAGCATTATTACTCTTAATTTGCCATCCACAATCATTTCATAGCAAAAACTTACAGAATGATGTGGTCATTTGAGTTTTTTTAAACATTTTAAACTTACATCATCTTGGGCATTGACATCAGGATTTCTCTTGAGAATTTCATGCACAATTGGGACATTGCCTTTTTCTGCTGCTATTATGAGTGGAGTTTGGCCATTCTGAAATCAAAATTAATCAAGAATATGCTAAAATATGTAGAATCATTTAGAATGAGCTTATTCTTATCATAATTAAAAAATAGATTTGTAAGTAAAAAATAAATATGAAATAGTTTTCCCAATGAGAAAATTGGGCAAGTTTTGCATCATACTAAAGGGCTAAAAATAATGGCTGGTCACTCACTGGTCAGGATGACTGGCCAAATTAGTTTAGCTCAGTCATACCTTGTTTCTGGTACAACATTTCCCAGTCAAAATGACTGTCAAGACATGGCAAGATTTGACCAGACATGGTGAGATGACTAGCCCTTATTTTTAGCCCATTTGCCTTGTTTGATTATGTGATCTTTATGATAAAAACAAATCAATAGACCTTTTCAGCTTCGTTGTTTGTTGTGCCCATTTCAGACCATGTGATGCCACTCTTGGGAGCTGATTCTTTCATGTGTAAATATTTTAACAAAAGAACATTTCTCAAGGGAATGTCATGTGGTCTGAAATGGGCAATTTGCATACGAAGCTAAAAAGGTCTATTGGCCAGAGGCTTAACTTTATTAATCTAATGGCTGTTAAACTCATGAATACCACCTGTAATACTGAATTTAGCTTTACAATATTTCTATTAAGAAAAACAATTTTTATTTGAAAAAATGTGAATATTAAAAACCTGTAATATTTAAATATGACACATAAAAATGGAAAGCTTTTATTGATAATTTTCATATTAATACCTGATCTCTTTGTTCAATATTGATTCCCCTATTTTCCAATAAATTCAACACTTGTGAACAATTGCCCTCTTCAATGGCATTCAGCAAGTTAAATGGGTCTGTCATTGGTACCTGAAATGAATAAATTTAATAAATATAGGTTATATTAGATGTATTGACTAAAATATTTACCTTAGATCTACTTTAAAATAGGCTAAAGTAAATTCTAGTGGTAAAAGTTTGGGTTCAGTTGTGATACCTAATTCTTCAAAATGCAGTAAATGTATTAGAATAAAGTCTAGAAGTGTAGAGAATATAAAGATCATGAGATTATAATTTTTCAAATAGAGGCAGTATTGCAGGGACTTAATCTCTTAAGAGAAACAGGTGCATCTTTATGTCATTGATAGGTCACTGAGAATCAAATTGAATTTTAGAACATCAATATGATGCGGTTGATAAGTGATAAAAGTTTCTATTAATAGAATATATGCACTAACCCTAGAGCTAGTAGCTTTATAGGCAGTTTGTGGTAGTGTAGTTAAAAGGATCTCACTTTCAGACTGTTGTCTAGGCCTCCAGAACCATGCTGAGGTGGCAGTGTTTACTAAATGAACAACACTTGTTTGGACATGCCTTACAAAACTCCTGCCCCTGGATGGTTAGAAACAATAATAATGTGCATTAGTGTTCTGGTCCATCACTTTTACTTTGTGCTTTTATGTTTAGTGAATGCAGACATTTCAAAATGTTTCTTCGCCTACATGTATTGCTTGATTAGCTGATTTGCATGTTGTTCTAAAGCAAAAAATTTCTATTCTTTTGCAAAACAATAAACCCAGTCCATGCAGATGTACTGTTTTCCCATTTCAGCCCATATTTCATTTCCTTAAATTGATTTTTTTTGATTTTGATTTTGATTAATCTATCTAACCAAGAACTACAATAAACAAAGAAGTACTGCTAAAATGAATAATACATGATTTGAAATGAGTTGCTATCATGTTTATAGAGAGACAAGTAATACAAAATGGTTGTTTGTGTGTCTGTACTGTGATATAAGTAGTCTTAGAGCTGTAGAGCACTTGAAAATAAGAGAACCACTCGACTACCTCTCCTTTTGCCAAGTGTGCTTCTCTTGTGCTCTCAGGATGTTTTTGTCAATTAGACATCTAGTACAAAGACACATGAGCATGCTACATTCCAATTAGATTAGCCCAAAGGCTTGTTTCAGGGTATCAACAATTATTTTTTTGATCGACATATATATCAGTACATGCAAATAAATATCTAAATTATTTTCAAATGTAGAACAACTAACAATGTTTCTTTTGTTAGTGCATGTGCACATTTGAATTTTGCAAGGGTCCAAAACAATTCAACATTGAGTACTGGGTAGCCATACATAATTGTTTTGTAAGTGCAATCAATCATAAAAGGATGTACAATAAATTTTAAACATTAAATGCTATAAAGAAAATAAATCTTCCTAAAGTTAATGACTATTGCATAAAATGAAATTGGTATGACAAGTATATTAAAATGTACATAATACAAAAATTCTTAATGATCTTGTAATTGCACTTACTGAGTATAACATATTTACAATTCTTTTCTGTCATCCCACATCTCTCTAGATTATTATTATAAATATCACAGAATAACTGTACAAAATATCTATTTAAAAAGTAATGAGCTTTGTAATTAATTTTCATGTGTGTGGAACCTTTTACAAAAATATATTTTATTAATGGTATACTGTATGTAATGTTTTACACAAGCTTTAAAATTTCTTCTGTGAAATATAGAAATACTATTTCATAACACTTTTGATCTAAATAGATGTACTTTTCATTGCCAATATTTGGTGAGTGTTCTGAAAATAACTGGCTTTTATGAAACAAAATGAAGTAGGCATTATGGAATAAAATGGCATATCATCGTCTGAATCTACAATATATTACATTTTCAAACAGTCATGTTGACCTAACATCCATGTTGTATAGTACAAAAATAGCATAGCAGAACTATAATTCACATTTGAACTTTTAATGATTACAATGATATTTTTTATGATTGTATTTTCTGACAATATATTCTGAAATTTTAAATCAAATGGGTATCAAAATTTCAGAAAAAAATAGTTTTTAAAAATACTTCAATATGATGTGTAAATTAGACTATGCTTTTGAAAAAAAAATATCTTAAAATTATGTCAACAAAGAAGTAATAGATTGGAATTTATCCACCTCCTACATCCTTCTTAGTGGAAGGTTTAAAGAACCTAGCTCTAATAGAACAATCATGAAATAAACAAGGCTAGCACAATAATAAATAAAAAACTGTGCACTGTAGTGCACACAATATATAACCTATATTATAAGAACAGTATATACATTTTTCACAGTTGAAAACAAGGTTATCACTTTTTCCATGTATATTTGAGTATAGAAGTTAGAAATACTCTCAACATGCAGTGCCCTTGATCATTAAGCAGCATAATAATTCAAAACACTAAATAAAGATGAATTTGAGCTAAATTTGCTGCATCTATTAAATTCACCAAAAAATTATGTGTAAAAAAAATCCTTTTGGGATGATTTTTGGTTTTTGACATACCTTAAATCCATTATGAAAAAGTCTTAACCTCATCAGACAAACAGCTTTAAAAAATTATTCATTTAGAAACACAGGTATAGGAGCATACAGACACTTGATCATGAAATTCAGTGTTGAAAATGAATTCCTTATTAGTTGTGGTGAAATAGTCAACTTTAAAGGTATGTGAAGTTTTGCATGATTTATAACAATAATGAATCAAGCTGTGTTCTTTATTAAGGGCAAGTAAGTGTGGGCAATAAAATGGCTTGTGATTAAAGGTCTAGTATGCCAAAAACCTTTAGTTTTAAAAACAAAGGCTGCAGTGATAGAAACTCAAAATACCTTTATGAAAAAAGTGCAAGTTACTTGATGCCAGTTAGTCCAGGATAATTGACATGCATTATTCTCAATTCATAGCTTTCAAAATAAAATTGATATGGACATTTCATTTATGAATCCTATACAAGATAAACAGTAGATTTCTTTTCTCAAGGAAAAAAATTAATCCCTTTATTGCGAAGTGTGTTTCAATAATAGCAAACAATGACACTGTAAAGTTGGGCTCTAGAGTATTCAAAATGTAATTCATGTAGAGAAATCATTGTCACAAATTATGAAACATTTTGACAACAGTTTGAGAGATTCGTTATTATTCACCTTTTATAGTGACCTTGTGATAAAATCACAAATATATCTTTCAAAAAGAAAGTCATTCTGGTTTCTAAATTAGCCTCAATCAGAGTCAATCTTTAAAAAGTATTTGGTACATTTACTGAATAAAAATTTTCATCATCATCATTATTATTACTATTGTTATGTCATATACCATGATAATAATCATAGTTTTAAATGATGTAAAAGCTACGTAGGTGGGTTTCTATTTTTAACCTTAATAATCTTTGACGACTAAAAACACACCAACTAGGATCAATAATTTAAACAATGCATTTATCAATTTTTGTAGTATTATCAAGTAGCAAGGAAAACTGATTTATTTGTTCAATCAGGGGCGGTAAGGGGGGTCTCAGCATAATTCATGAAATTTAAAAAGGATGATCACAACTCACCAAAATTATGAAGTGCACAAATTCAAGAAAATTCATGATTCACAAAATTTAGAACATGCTTGTTTACAGATCACAAAAAAATAATAAAACATCCCATTCAGGACTTCACATGAATACCCCTTACCAGCCCTGTTCAATCTACTAATGAAAGTTATAAAAATCTGTACTATTGTACCAAATGTATTAGTAACTGGTAATTTTCATTAGTTTTAACCTATATATCCAGTTAGGTCCAGTTAAGCTGCGAAGTTCACATGTGCTGAATCTAATGCAAATGAGCAAAACCTATTGTGAAATTTGACTTCTAAACTGGGCCTTAGATAATATATTTCAATTTAATGTTCTTCCTAAAATATAATGTATTACAATTTCTTTAGTGTTTGTATGGTATAAACTGTACATAAATGACAGCTATGAAAGGGCTTTTGGCATCCTGAATGCAACTAAATTATATCATATAATTAACAAGAGTTCTTAGTATTGCCAGGTATTGCAGTGGCAGATCCAGGATCTTAAAAAGGGGGGTTCCAAATTGGCCGCCACACAGAAAAAGCTGTTGCAATCAACTTCAAAAGGGGGGAGGGGGTTCCAATTTCATTCTACTGAGCATAAAGAACATGATTGGCTTCACGAGATCTCACGAAGGGGGGTTCCATGGAGCCCTCGGAACCACCCCTGGATCCGCCACTGTATTGCTTTGGTATTCAGGTACATTTTTAATTATTAGTTAGTAAGTAGTTGAATAAACAATGTGTAAATCAAAAAGCTCTCTTTCTTGAAGCTAAAGGATTTGCATTACTATTATACCTCTTAAAAATAATATTATCTAAATCAGTGTATAACTTAAAAATAGAAATAACAATAATATTTCAATGTAAGTTGCAGCTGACTCTTTTATGGATGATATTAATTTATATTTGACTTTAATAAGCTATTTCTAAAAATGACAAAACATGTAAAACAAATTAAAAAGTAGATGAAAAAAGCAACTTCTTTATTTGTCTTCATTTTCTTTCTTTTTTCTTGTATGCATTTAGTACACTTGAAGGTTTAATTAAAGTGACTCTTAAGTAAACATTACTAGTGGCTTTTTCCCACTCAGCTTTAATATATTTCATTTAACTTTTAAAGAAGATGTATAAACAAATTGAAATTCACATTATAACGTTGTAATAAGTTACTTGAAGTGCCATGGAATTTGTTATGAAACGTCGAGATTTTGCTCAATTACTACTTATATACGAGAATATTTCGTGTCATATTTTGTGTGAATGTTGATCAAGTCTTGGCATATCCTATCTCGGAGATTATTTGTCCAAACCACAATATTCAAAAGTTGAACGGTTCCTCCAGATGAAACTAAGAATATAATTTGCCATTTTAGGGTTCAATTATTTTATATGGAAATTGTATTATATGTTATCCATTCCTTTCTCCCTTTCCATTTTTTCGACCTCGAAGTGAAATACCACACATGTTGATGCATATTTTGACCGAAAGCAGTATGTTTTTGTACATAAAACGTAATTGCGGCAATAGATTTAGCAAAATTAAGAACCACAATTTCGTTTAGCAGTAACCATAATAAGTCAAATTAATAAATCTTGAGAAGCTCAGCGGTTGGTTTGATTTTTCGTTCGTTTTACAGCTTTGTGACATCAAAAATTACCGATATCTTTATCGCACAAAACCACTCTTTCTTTGTTCCTAATCTGTGGAAAGATTTTGCATCACGATCGGATTTTGCCAAAAATAATTTAAGAAAAAGCAATGTTACTTTAAATGTATATATACAGAAAAGCGCCGACCGACCAGGAGACCATAACAAAAATCTCCTTCAAAACATTCGATTTTGATGCACATTCATTATGGAGAAACAACCACCTATTTCTAAACATCTCGGATTAAATGGAATAAATGATGGATTTTCTTATAGGAAATCCTTGATGGTCGAGAAATTTTACAAAGAGATAAAAAATGAGATATATTACTTGTAACTAAATGTACAATTAATAATCCTTCCGCAATAAATCATAATATCAATTGGGAAGAAATTTTACTATTATGCTTTTCAAGGCATATTATATATTTGACAGGTCACCGGATGAGCTACCTGACGTACAAACACTGGTCTGCGATGAAACCTGTTTTCATCCCGGGGTTTTGCCGGCTTATGGAGCTTTGCTAGGCTTGACATGTTGAAAATATAATCATCCGGATTTCAATTTTGTTCTGGTTCCTGGGAACGTCTCCAGCGACTCTTAAAGCGCTACTTTATATATTTACTGCACGCGATAGCTTTGAATCGGAACGAAAGACAAAAGCCTGTGTCTATTAATATACATAGCAAGACCAACAAAAATGTCCCGAGCCTAAAGTTAAACCGTAATGTTTGGGTTTCCCTCACCGACAAATCATTATAACGGACCCAGTAGTTTTATTTCGTGATTTCAGCTCGGGCAATTTTCTTACAATGCTCTCGAGGAGGTAAACTATATTTGTTTGTCTTGCCATCAACTTCTGACTTCGCGAAAGTATAACGTTAGATTGTATAGGTGGGAAGATAAAATATTTTTTTGCGGTATCCTCTTTCACAGTTCACCCGATTTCTTTATTAATCGGAGCTGCAGTACATCGTCTTAAAGCTGACTACATTTCGTCTACCACACTTTCGATCGAAAACATTTAAGATCAAGTAAAGTTGGACCTCCACGTTTGGTCTAATATTGAAAACCTTTCGACTTAGTTCCGTTGACTTTAATATCTCGTATATTTGGACGAGGTTTCATCGAGTAAAAAACATATATATATTAGACAATCAAGCAGTTTAACCATCCCCACACATTAAACTAAACACGAAATATAGATACATATTACTTCGCTGTGTATACAGATTTCAACGTCGAGATCACCTGATCTATTTACCTACCGATTTTGAAGATTCGTCAATCACCCAGCCTTGTGTCGGATATTCTATAATAATAGAAATTTATGGTCAGAATGCAACTTTCTTAAAGTAAATTTGAATTGTAATTCCGTTGAGTTTGAGGGTATAAGCGGACATCATATGCACTTCACACTTCTACCTGGTGGTGACAACTGAATCCCACACATGCGCTGTTTGTTGAAATATCAATAATTCACAGCCACGAATTAACATTCATTTTCACCTCACAAGACAAGTTTACAAAGGAGTCCCAGTTTTCCTCGTAATTGGTCCCTGCTTTAGTTGTGTTGTCTTCAAAATTATGATTGGAATGAGTCAAAATCCAGTTCACGTATTGATATGATGAAAACGTCCACAAAATGTACACGGATGTAGTGTTCCAAATTCAACAACGAAATATATCCGCTATGAGGAGAACCTTATGCGAATAACTCTGAATAGATATAATGTCACATCCAAGATTTAACGTTACAGTCGAATTCCTCTCGTAAAGTGATAGTTTTTCTTCTCTATTCTTTTTGTATTGTAAGGATTTATTGGTTATGATGTTATAAGCCCTAGGGCTTTGTTCCGGTAAATTGTAGGATTTTGGAATATAATTTAAAATGCAAAGTACCGCTTGCATAGGATTTGAAAATACTCAACTCAAGGTTACGACCCACGTAATTAGTAACAAAGAAAAAAGAATTGACAAAAAAGACACAAGAACAACAAACAAAAGCACTGGTTGTTTGTTAAAAATGATTTTTAGCTCTTACTCTACATGGTAAATTTCTGTTGCTTTTTTTTCGATACGGTCTGTTCCTCACGCTATGTTCCACTCTAGCTGTTTGGTCTTATAGTATAAACACTTCTATGTGACAACCATAACAGTTTGATTTTGTGGCCACAATAATAATTGATTCACTATTCTATGTTGTCAGACTATCAGCTTGTAAGATAACAACGTAAAGGGCACTTTGGGCGGTTGTCAGGTTTAACACTCTTTATTTCTGCTAATATGTGTTTACACTCAATTTGAATGACTCGAGACAAAACTCCACAACTAATGTGTATAAGGGAGAATAAAAGAGTAGTTTGGCATAGAATATTTTTGAAGATCAGCTACTCATAAATATTTTGTGTGACAGTTTATTCTAGTACGTGTTCAATAAAACATGATCATGATGCCACAAATAACAACAGATGCATATGAAAAAACCCTTTTGGTTCGGGTAAACTTGAATGCGCGTACTACCATACCCAAAGAATCCTAAATGCAAATTTGTTTCTCAAAGTGCCACGTGACATTGCTGTTGTTAAATACCTTATTCTGGAAACATTAAAAAGTTTCCCATTTCGAAGTAGGTCAAGTGTTTTTAAGAATGAGCCCGACAATCTGCCAGGCAAAGGATACGAGGTCAATGAAAACTAAGCATATTCACAATCAGGATTCACAAATCCTGATGACACCATGGAATTTACTTTGGTCCGGATCGGTACACAAAACAAATGGTCATTTGAACTGTTGAATAAACCTAGTCTAGTCTCAGGCTTTTACTAGCATCCTGTGCAGCCGCTGTGTGGCGCTAACCAGAATGCTTTGCTCCGCAGCCTTGCTTGTTTCGTTCCCATGACGGAATGAAAATGTTAATAAGGACAAAACTTGAATAACAGTAGCACTAGTTGAAGCCAGCAACCCGCAAATATTAGAAGTAACATTATCTAACTAAACCACTACTGAAAAACAGCACTTCTGCTGGGCACGGTTGTCCAAAACTGCTAATCTAGGATTAACTCTATACGTATTATAACCTTACCGTCCTTACCAACGATCCTAGACAAAGGGATACTCCTAGTTCAGGTGAAGGGATACTCCTAGTTCAGGTGAAGGGATACTCCTAGTTCAGGTGAAGGGATACTCCTAGTTCAGGTGAACGGATACTCCTAGTTCAGGTGAAGGGATACTCCTAGTTCAGGTGAAGGGATACTCCTAGTTCAGGTGAAGGGATACTCCTAGTTCAGGTGAAGGAATACTCCTAGTTCTGGTGAAGGGATACTCCTAGTTCAGGTGAAGGTATACTCCATGTTCAGACGAGGTGATACCCCTTGTTCCAATTGGAATGCAGTGGAAGAAGAGTCACTCTTTGGAACGCACTGTTAATTCGAATATATTTTATTTATTTAATTTAGGTGAAGGGATACTCCGACCTAGTTCAAGGCAAGGGATACATCTAGTTTATGTGAGCTGATACTCCTAGTTCAGTTGAAGTGAAACTCCATGTTGAGTTCAAGGGATACTCCTAACTTGAATTACTGAAACTACACCGTTACCGCAAGTGATTTTTCTTTCCCCCGTTACGATAATTCTACTTCACAGAACGTCTGCATCGTGTGGATTTCATAGTGATAAAGAAATCATTTTATCATTTCTCCATACGTCGTGTTGATCAATTAAAAAATCTGGCTTTCAAATGGTGGTATTCACTTCAGAACCAGCGAAGACTACATCACGGGCGGAGAGGGTGTTCCAAATTACAGTAAATGTATGTAAATGCGGCGGCCAGGGCCCTGTGGCGCACCCTCCTCGCCCGGGATATAGTTGTTCAAGTACTGCGCACTAGTATTAGTAATTTTAACGTTAAAAGATTCAGTGTCTGTGGAGTAATTTTCAGATATGGTGTACTACCTACCAAGTAGTACGTTTGTAGATTAAATATCATCTTCGTTAGCGATTTTTTCTGCCTTAGCGATACCGCAACCATCTTATTTCTGGAAACATTTTCGGTAATTTTATGTTTGAAAAACGACTTTTTATATGTGTTCTTTGGTGAGGGCTGACAAGGTAGACTAGTTCAAGTGAAGGGATATAACTAATACTCCTAGTTCTGGTCAAGGGATACTCCTAGATCAGGTTAAGGTATACTCCTAGTTCAGGTGAAGGGATACTCCTAGTTCAGGTGAAGGGATACTCCTAGTTCAGGTGAACGGATACTCCTAGTTCAGGTGAAGGGATACTCCTAGTTCAGGTGAAGGGATACTCCTAGTTCTGGTGAAGGGATACTCCATGTTCTGGTCAAGGTATAGTCCTTGTTAAGACGAGGTGATACCCCTCGTTCCAATTGGAATGCAGTGGAAGAAGAGTCACTCTTTGGAACGCACTGTTAATTCGAATATATTTTATTTATTTAATTTAGGTGAAGGGATACTCCGACCTAGTTCAAGGCAAGGGATACATCTAGTTTATGTGAGCTGATACTCCTAGTTCAGTTGAAGTGAAACTCCATGTTGAGTTCAAGGGATACTCCTAACTCAGGTAAGGGGATACTCAAGTCTTAGCAATTTTCGCCATGGAATTACTGAAACTACACCGTTACCGCAAGTGATTTTTCTTTCCCCCGTTACGATAATTCTACTTCACAGAACGTCTGCATCGTGTGGTTTTCATAGTGATAAAGAAATCATTTTACCATTTCTCCATACGTCGTGTTGATCAATTAAAAAATCTGGCTTTCAAATGATGGTATTCACTTAAGAACCAGCGAAGATACGGCAAGACTACACCACGGGCGGAGAGGGTGTTCCAAATTACAGTAAATGTATGTAAATGCGGCGGCCAGGGCCCTGTGGCGCACCCTCCTCGCCCGGGATATAGTTGTTCAAGTACTGCGCACTAGTATTAGTAATTTTAACGTTAAAAGATTCTGTGTCTGTGGTGTAATTGTCAGATACAGGGGCGGCGGAAGCGGGGGGGGGGGGGGCACTGGCACCTACTTATTACTTATTTGGGGGGGGGGGGCAGGCCCCCCTCAAAATTGTGGTTTGGATAAATCATAAACTATAAATCATAAATATTTCAGGTGAAGGGATACTCCTAGTTTTTGTCAAGGGACATTCCTTGCTCAGGCGAAGGGATATTCCTAGTTCAGGTGAAGGGATACTCCTAGTTCAGGTGAAGGGATACTCTTGATACCCAAGCGAGGTGATACTCCCAGGTCTTGAGGGAAACCGATTTTCGAAATACTTTCATTGTTTATGCAAGTTAATTCTAGACTACTTTTCATTCAATGAAGTCTTAAATACCGCTGTATTTCATTCATACCAGTAAACCACCTATTGACCCACACCGCACATTAGCCATAACATTGGAGGTATATATATAATATCTTTGTCATTCTACCCTGGGGACGGAAGCAGGACGGCTTTGACTGGGGTACCTTTTTTTTAAATATATATAGGTTCTTTTGTGTCTCTCCAATCTGCCCTTCCAGCTACTCATTGGCCTAATAAACAGACGGCTTCGTCAACTGTCTCCTCACATAACAAGTTTAAGGTTGAATCGCAACAAAAATGACAGCTGGAGAAGTCTTCAAGGCTGCGGCACTGACGACTGCCACGTAATCACGTGAAACTAGCTGAAATCATGAGTCAATGCCGGAGTCAGCTAGGGCTACATTACTGAATTCTCGTTCTCATTAACAGTAGTCTTATGTCCTGATTTGAAAGGCAGGTCTCCTGAAGCGGAAACTGTCCTTCTAGTGATTTTGTTCGGCACAGGAAACAGGATATCTACTCTGCGAGCAGAGTCTCCTTTTACCTCCTGGGGCGAGAGAAGGAAAGGAAACCACATCTAGAAAACATGCTATGAAACAGAATGCAAAATTTTTTTCAGATATGCTATGACTAACTTTTTGTTTTATATTGTTTTTGATTAACTATTTACTAATATCATACTTATAGATTTTGAAATTATATTTATTCACCTTTTGTAAAGCGCCTTAGAATTTTAGATTTGAGCGCTATACAAATAAAGTTTGTATTATTCACTGAGTAAAGAGAGGAAATAAGCTTGCTCCTCTATAGTAAAAACTTTGCATCGAATCCTGAATTTTCGGGTTCTGAAAGTTAGAAAGGAGATCTGGCGTTTTTAGGAGGGGAACGAGTTCTAAGAAAATGGGGAAAACAGATTCAATGATACTGAATATCGAATTGTTTTAAATGCCATCGTTACGTCCCACCTACCCCAGCAATGCACTTCTCGCAGATCAACACAACTGAATTTAATGATATAAAGAAAGCTTAGCAGAAACAATCGTTAATCAGCTGGAGTTTAATTGTCCCTTGTCGGCCTCATTGCCTTCCATCCGCGCGCAAAACTACAGGTTTCATGAAAGCCATGCAAAGAACGCTGTAATGTCAATTAAAAAAAAAAAAAAAAAAAAAAAAACAATTTCCGGAATGGAAAGAAAAAACTCTATTGTTTTGCCGCACAACATGGATATCAAGAAACCTATTACTTCTTTTCCGATTTGCCAAAAAATACTTCCAATCCTTTGTAAAATCATGTCTTGTAGGCATATAAAAGATATATTTATTTTTACGAGGGCGACTCAAAAGCTGTATGGTATAATTTGTGTACTATTAGTCTGTCTTAATCTAACTGGTGTATTGTCATTGGGATATTCGGTAATGGTATCACTCCTTATCAAAATAGCATAAATGAAATAGACCTGCGTATAGAAAAAAAAAATGAAGATAATCCATACGGATAAAGCTCCAAAGCCAAATTACCGTCTATCTCTTACTCCTACGATTGAGATTGAATCTTATCAATAAAGATTAAGCTTTCGCTATATTATGTTTATTAGGCAAAATGTTAACCCTTTTAATCGGTGGCGAAATTCAAACGCGTCAGTACAGAGCGTACGAGTTATATTTGTCAGACTTGATACTGCATGATCGCAAGGGTGCATCTTTTATGATGTGCTAATATTATATAGTGCTAATATTATGATCTACAGAGCATACAAGTTCACCTTGTCTGGCTTTATTGCAGGATTGCAAGAATGCATCTATTATTATACAAAGCCAGGTCTAGGTTGTAGGGGGATATTGAATGGTTTCCAAATCCATCCATTAGGACTAGCGGAATTCACTTATCAAATTCCCGCAGCCTTTCCTTCGGAATGGTTACTAACTTTAACTCAATTTTGAACTAAGGAATTTGGATTTTATGCTAGCAAGGTGACCTTGCCCTGACGGGCGCAATCATCACTGAATCAACCCGAACTATAATATATCTCTTTCATCAGCACCGGACAAAAGAAAAAGCGATTTTAAAAATAGCAGAACAGAATTCTTTGTTGACTTTTAATATCTGATATTCGCCGGTAATTTGTTCCATTCATGCCTTGAGGCCATTTACTGTACTGTCAAACGAAAATATTGATTTGGTGACACGCAACTTCTAGTTTTAATCTGAGGGAAATATTTTGAATCGACCGACTGAAATCATAAAACATTCAACTCTACCTTGCAGTGTAAAAGTTTTTTCCCGAAAAACAGCATTCGCGGGGCGTCTTGGTACCGTGTTCGAGTGAGGTCAAAAAGTTTTCTTGCAAATCTACTCCGGCATTATAAACTATAAAATTCTACTGTTTGCTGGAAGCGACTAAAAGGCAACGTAGTTCATATAGACCCCTTGCACACGACGTCAAAGCAGCTCAATTTGGGGGACAAAACAAATTTCAATCTCCTGAGAATTGGAAACCGATTTAGGTTTTGTCCTCCAAATCAGAGCTGCATTCCGAAGTGCTGTAAGGGGTATATTCTCTTGTTGGTGTAGGTTTTTGATGCTCTAAATCATCGCAGAAATCTCCAGTTTAATAGTTTACACGATCATAAAGTATTTTTAAGCCTTCGGCGATTTGACGAAAACAGTTTCAATTTCAACTGAATGTCGACACAAATGACCTCCTTATCATATCCACTCGCGATCGATGTGTGTCTATGAAATGTCGTAACCCAGGATCGACGTAAAAGTAAACCAAGAAATATATAAGATTGATAAGATTCACTTACTTGCAATTATAGCAATTCTTACTATGATGGAAGATTTTAGTGCCCCTGTCCGCAGTCCAAAGTGGCGAAGAGCGAAACTGCCATCGAGTGATAGAATCTCTCTGGCATGTCTGATCCACAAGAACAAACAGGAAGCCCAAAATTAGGTATGTACGACCTAAAGATTTCCATACAGCGAGATAGTATCAATGCGCCAACTAGGATGGACACCTATCTGTCGCACAAATTTATTTTCTTCAACTGCAGTAAAATCAATTTACATACAAAACAGATAGAACTGTAGATTTTATATATTGTTTCATTTGACGCAAATTCTCAGTGCTCAGACAGAAGAGCTAAAAAAATACAAGTTCTTGAGAAGTTGGGGGCTTCTTAAAATATTTTATATATTCTATTTTATTTACAATAATTCATTAATATTAAGTCATTTCAAATCATGAATCAAGAAAAATCAGTGAAACAGGAATGTAGGAAGTGTCTACTCCAGCTGAGTTGATCGCCTTCCCCGAAAGGAATTATGGGTCACTACTTTTGGTTAGCATTTTTCGAGCATTTTCCGAGTAAACAATGTAGACTTTTCTTGTTGATCGAAATAAAATTCTACCATGAGTTCAACAAGTTTTTACGATAAATTTAAAGAAGAAAGAACTTGTATTTCATAACACTCTTGGCAGAATAATGCCGGGAAATGCTAATCAAAATACGATATCGAATCCTCAATTCTGATTTGTTGACCTTGAGTTTGTTGTGAAGGTCAACTCAGCTGGCTCCTGTGTATTATAATTAATATTTTTTTCACGGGCCATGCAGGGCCGTGGCAAGCTTTGAAAAACGGGAGGGAGGGGCCACAAAGTCACTTCGCAACACACGATCACAAAATGAAATTTATAATTAATTCCATAGTTGCTTCCTTTTCTGGGGAATAGGGAGGGGGGGGGGGGGGGGGGCATGGCGCCTCCGTCACCTGTGGGCGCTACAGTCCTGCCATGTAAAAATACACTCTATTTTCTACCTAGTTTACTGTACTATAAAGATCAGCATTTTTTTGTCTTAAAGTATTGCAGATTCCCTACTAAAGCTTGGTGTCTTTAGTAGGAAATCAAAAATAGAACAAGTCACAGACTGAGAAATAACGTCATGACCGTGAGGCATTGCGCAACGAGCTGACCAATCACATTGCATGACGTTTGTGTTAATCCAATGATAGCGCTTCCAGGACAAGGTACGACGATAGGTAGTTTCTCCCGCAGCCGTTTTTAGTGGGGAGAGAGCGTTGCGTGACAACTCTAAAAACGGCTGCTGGGGAGACTAGACGATAGGCATATGTAGTTTACAGTAACTGGAAGCGGTAAGTTATATATTGCCATAACCAAGTACGATGTGGTAGATGTAAAGGTATACAGTCGCAGTGCTAACAGTTACAAGCATCATGGGAAACCCTATCCTAGAATTGATAAAAGAAACAAAGTATATTAAAGTATTATCAGGTATATCTCTCGATGGTAAAATTTTTGTATTAGGCTCTCGCTTGAAGTTAGAATAGTCTTGCAAAAGTACAAAGATGTGCATGGCGGCCATGAAATAAGAATTCAAAGCGAAACTTGATAATCAAATCGTTTTAATCCGGAATAGACCCCAAGCATGATGACGTTTTATACCTACACTCCCAGAATCCCTTTCGGTAGCTTTTTTTTTTTCTCCTGCTAATTTTCACTATTGTCTTGGTATTCTCAAAGAGTTTTAACATTTGAATATGAAAAGAGATTTTGAATTTGATTTAGGTATGAAACGTCATGAGGTTAGGGGTCTATTGCAATCATGGTTTTTTTTCATTTTAGGTGAATCCAAGTAGCATTTGCTTAATGTAATATGTCCACAAAACCTGTTGCATTCAATCATCTTTGCATCTATATTATTAAGTGTTATTAATTACTTCTATAAATGCATACACATTGCTACGTAGATGCTTATTACAGCTTAGCAATAAGAAAAAGTACGATATTAAAAGTTATACGTAGTATTCTCACTTTGTAAACTTGTTAAAAGATATCGGATACCCATACTGTTCAGATAATCCCGCACACACCACATTGGCCGAGGCACCAATCAGAGTACCGTTCCCTCCTAGACATGCACCCATGGCCAACGCCCATACCAGAGGCTGTAAGGGGAGTTTGACTGTCTCTTTGTTGTGAAGCTCCAATGCAATGGGTATCTATAAATATAAAACAATAAAATGATTTGCCTCGTGCAATGACTTAGTATCTTTATTAGTTATTTGTGATGATTTTTGACCATGTTTAGCAGTTAATTGTGCAATAAAATACATCAATAGAGATGTGTATTCCCTTGAATACATACTAGTTATACAATGGTTTTGAGTGGCATATCGTGGAATATCCCACCGGCCACGGTATGCCACGAGAAACCGTTGTATAACCATTTTATCCCACACCATAGAAAATACAAATGCGTGGATTCAACGAAAGGTGCATGATGGGAAGGAAGAGTGAAATACCGACGAATATACAACGGCTTTCCTGCTTTCTGATTAACTGTATTTTCTATGGTGTGGGATAAATGTTAATAGGACATCTCGACTGGACTTTTTACTAGTTCTAATTCAGTTCTGGCTTCTCTCTCACAAAACAGTCACCAGGTAAAGTACTAGAACATGCTCCGGCTTGATGTACCCGCGGTAAGCAAGCATGATGAAAGTAACATAATATTGGCATATCCGGAGTCAATAGATGTGACAGGACCCATTATTTTCCGCAATAACATTACGGCTTGTTAAAAAATCAAAAATTCTTACCAACACCCCTGGCTTCGCATGGGTCTGATTCAACATGAGTTTTTTTTGGGAGCCTGTCCTTAAATTAAGAATGCCACTTTGAGAAAAATAAGTATCGATCAGCTCAACCATGGCGTGCTCTCAGACTGACCTCCTAGCTCATCGGAAGTACTATTCGACATAACTGATCGAGGGTCGTGGGTGCGGTCTCACGCTAAAATTTGACTTTAACTATTCTAAAGCTAAGTGTATAACTAGGGTCATGAATGAGCGTATTAATTACCCTGTTGTCTTACCATTGCAGTCGTAAAGGGAATGTTATCGACGAACGATGACGCGAGCGCTGAGATCCATAAAATTGCAATTATAGCCACAGTCAACTGAGAATCTTTGTGCACTTTCTAAATAAGATGTAGAGAAAAGATTATTAACTAATAATCCATATACATGGATAGGGCGGGATAGGTACATGTTATTATTATTATATTATTATGGAAAGTGTACCAGGACACTTGATAGCCGTTCCCACAGCAGTATAAAAAAAAAACGCTTTTCATTTTTTTTTACGACGAAAACCACTTTAGCCGCGGCACCTTTGTTAGCACGGTTGGGAACCCGCCTGTTGTGCGGGAGGTCGCAGGTTCAAGCGTCTTTACCTAACTGAGTAGAACCCACTGCCTTTGCTCTAACAATATCTGCAAATGGCTAGACAGACCGTCACCGTGGCTCTAATAAGCACGTAAAAATGGCGATCCCGTCTCACTTAGAAACTTCAAACTATAGAGTGGCACTGACAAGTTTACAAGTCCTTAGTTTTGACTGTCAAGTGTCACTTCTTCTAAGAAAAATTCGATTTTTTTGAATTGTGTAACTTGAAAAAAAAAATCAAACGAATGTACAAATCCAATTCTAAAGTGATATGAATATACAATGGTTACCTCAATTTCACCAGCCGTAAAATTGCTAAGGAAAGTGAACAAACCGAGTTCCTCCAGAGCCTATTTATAAAATAAAAATAATACGTTAGGACTCATTAAATATCTCATTAACTACCAGATGTCTAGTAAACAGGATATACAGTTACAATGCCTTGAGGGAAATACTTGATAATGGGAATGTTGAAACAGAAAATGGAAAATGCTTTGGGTTATATGTTGCGTTTTTTTAAGCAATTGCATCATCACATATATCATCAATTGGAAACAGAAATTTTGCTTGATTTTTTTTAATGAAGAGGATCATCACGGAAACAAAGTCTAAAATGACAGTGATAAGTATATTGGATATATTGGATACAATAAACCCAACTATACAGAACTATACAAAGCTAGTGGCCAATTTTGCGCTTTTCGTAATTTCTTATTTGTGGCCCTTGGCGGTTGCAGTGCCTTGTGGGACTGTTTTAGGGGACAAAATAGAAGCCATCTTGAAACCCCTAAAACAGTCCCACAATACACTGCAATGCCACCTCGATCCAGTTTTCTTTCCTCAACCTCGGAATCACTGCACAGCACCCAGACGTGTGTTTTGCAAGATATTAAATCAAAAAAAACTTTTGTTAAAATCAAGAGTATTTGGGGGTTATATTATAAATAATAATGATGATGATAATAATGATGATGATGATGATGATCAGTAAAAATTTGGATAAGCATTTTATAAGAAAGATAAACGCGAAAAGTTTCGATAACATCCTGTCATCAGATGATGATGATGATAATAATGATAATAATAATATAATATTAAAAAAAGCATTTCCCACTGACTTTATGGTGCAATAAATTTCAGCAATACCTGCATAAGAACAAAAAGTCCGGCAAAGAACACCAAAGTGGTCCATTCTACATTCTCCATCAACTCTTCGATGTTTTCAATGTCTGCAAGAATAATCAGGGCAATGGCGCCGATGACAGCAATCCAACCTGAAAACGCAGAAACAACATTGCAAATTTATGTTTGTTTTCATTTTTGTTTACTTTGTCATCTTTATTTCTATTTCTATGCAGAGGCAAACTGTTTATAAAGTACAAGTATCGAGGAAAAAACTGGGTCGAGTTAGCATTGCAGTGCATTGTGGGACTATTAGGGGACGAATAGACGCCTTCTTGGAAATATGTCCCCTGAAAGAGACCCACAATGCACTGCAATACCAACTTGACCCAGTTTTTTCTCAAGCTCGAAATGGCTAATAACTTGAAACGGCACGGCACGGCACACAGTGGCACCATCACGGCATGCACGACATCCATTGACCAATCACTTCGCACGATCACTGCTCATCCAATGAACACCTCCTCAACACAGCATCGTCACCGTCACGGCACACCCATAGAGCAATTTTTGTATGACTATGAAACACCTATGGCACGGACCGCGCCTTGCCGGAACGTTTCAGTGCCGTGCCGTGCAATGAAAACATTTGACATTCGGTGGCTTGTCCGCACCGCGCCTTAACCATGCCGTGTGCTGTCTCTGTGCGACACACAACACAGAAAAGGCAGAAAGGAAAGAAAATAGGATAATAAGGCTCTTCAAATGACTTCCTTGTCCAGATGCACTAGAAATCAAGGTACAAAATACTGACACTGACCACTTACCGATTGCGAAATCGATGGCTTCTACGAAAGATTGAAGAAAGAAGAACGCCACGACAACTGAAATTACCAAACCACTCTTAATAAGAAGTGGGTAGTCTGTGATTTTGTACTGCAAAGAAACAAAAGTTGTCAATAAATATCGACGAGGGTGCCGTAGAAGCGATATACGTGTCGTGCAACCATCCCCATGAGAACAAAAGGACCATCAAGGCCGCCATGTTGGATGATAAACCCAAAAGAACCTATTAGACCAATTTGTCATCCAACATGGCGGCTATGACGTTAGCATCGCTACTAAAAGACTAACCTTGCTTTCTAATTCTTGTAAATTTTGTTTGAAAACTTGTTCTCTTGTTCTACAAAGAAAATAAATAAAGCATAAGAAGATAGTCATCACTCAAATTGAATACCAATTTAGAATGGCTATTTCCTATCCATCGCAGGGTTCAGTGGCCTAGCCTATAAAACTAGAGCAGCTTTGGCATGACTGTGAAAAGCTCGGTGCCTTGACTAGTCTCCCCCGCAGCCATTTTTAGGGTCGTCACGCAACGCTCTCTCCCCACTAAGCGTTGCGTGACGACCCTAAAAACGGCTGCGGGGGAGACTACGCCTTGCCGCGACCGCGATGCTTTTTTAAAACTTTGATTGGCTAATTTCTTTTTCTCGTGCAATGTGATTGGCCTGGCAGTGCTGTGACCTTGGCGTGACCGTGTCCGTGCAGTGTTTCGGGCATTTGATTGGATGGAGAGTAAATTCTCACTTGAAGTGATTGGTCTAGCAGCAGTGCCTTGCCGTGTCACGACCGCGCTCGTGCCTCGAGCTATTCACAGTCATGCGAAAACTAAAACACTAAAACTGAACCAAAGGTTATCTATGCAATATTTGAATTTCAGGAATTATTGCATGGGGTGTAGTTCTAGGTTGGAGAAACAATAGCCTCATATGACGTACTGGCGACGTTCCATATTGCGTATAGTGTTCTCCAAAACTAGGGTCTTTTGTAACAGGAGAAGTTTGACTGTTTTTTCCTCGGTAGATACGATTGGTACTCGATCTGCTGTACGACGCCAAATCTGTGCTTCCCTTCTGAGCTCTGCAGTGAAAAAAAAGAATAAGATAAGACGAACCAAGACTCCTTGCATAAAGCCGTTAAATTAATAGCAAATAAATTATTTACTAATTTATGAAATTTCTTTCCATTTTGATCCTTTTTGTCGACAAAGGGACAGGTATCCATTCGTTCATTTATCGATCCATCCATTCATTCGTTTCTTTTCCATTTCCTTCCCTCGAACCATCCATCCCTTCTTTCCTCCATCCCTAACCGTGGCGTGATGTTTTTTCTTCTATCTATCCCTCCCTCTCTTTCTTCCTTCCTTCCCCTCCCTCCATTTCTTCCTCCATCCCTCTGCGTGACGTGGCGCTCAATGTAATGAAATGGGAACTGAAAAACTACGCCCATGTGGCTCAATGGAAATACAAGCAAAAAAATCCGTAAAAAAAGCACTAGAACATTTTTTTCCGCGCGCTCCTTTGTTTCCCTATATAATTTGCCTATGGTATCCTACGTGTGGATTTGTGTCATTATAATTTAACTTGTTAACTTGTTAAATTATGTTCTAGTGCATTTTTTACTACTTTTTTTGCTCGTTCGTATTATAGAGGACATTATCTTGACCTGGAATAAAAAAAATTAATTAAACGCAATTCTTTTCCGATTTTATTTTCACTTTTTACGTTTATCTAAATTGGGCTCCCTGTGCTACAACAACGTACCTGATACTTCCGGTGAGTCCAGACTCTCCAGTCTAATGGGTATGTAAAGAATTCTGTACGTATAGAAACGAGGGAATAGAAATTAGATATATTGCGGAAATTCATGCCAACAAACCTGATGAAGACTTACCGTATGAATATGTAACCGATTATCATGCAAAACACAATGCCGATTATTAGATGCTCAGTAAAGGTAGAGAAACCGATGCCCTAAAAGAGGAATTCATGAGGTAAGTTATGAGTGCAATCTTTCGTGCTTTATTTTAATAACAAAAATGAAAAATTAATTTTAAAAATTCTTGCGATCATACAGCCAAGCTGTTACAAATTCAGTACTAAATAAATGATGTAAATTTTCCCGTCAACATGCAAAAAAATGTGTTTTGAAATTTGTGAATAATTTAATTTCAACCCTTCCTCAGAGATACATCCCCCCCCCCCCCCCAACGACTCAAAACTATGCTCCGCGCATCCTGCTAACAAATCCCTGCCCACGACACTAGTGGATTGAACCTGTCCGATGGACACTTTATTAGATGTAAGCTAACTCAAGACTTACCGCGTTCATGATTTGTTTGTGGGAAACAAGAATAACGTTGGGTGGATCTCCAATTGCTGTACAAGATACGAAATAAAGAGTTCTTATGATTACATCTATGTATAAGATAAGTCTATCATGACTAGGGTACATACCAGTTGCTGTTCCTCCTATATTAGAAAATATGACCTCTGCTATCAGGACGTACGTCGGATCTAGGTTCAAAACCTGACACAGTCTGAAGAAACAATCGAAATCGAAATTAGTGATCTAAATTTTCATCCTCTTCCTCGTCGTCATCATCTTCGTCATCATTTTAGGCATTATTGGCAGTTTATCACCATGCACTGCAGTGGGTAGATCCCTGGCGCCCTAAGTTCAATAACTAACTCAAAATGCAAATAGTTACCGATATTTTTGGCGCGCAATTCCTCTTGGCGCCAAAGCCTGTTAAGACGTAACACGACCTATTCCCGTTGTGCGTACGCTGAATACCCTCATAAAGCGCGCGCACCAAACCTTTTAGAACGCGAGATTTAAAACAGTTATTTTATAACGTAATATCAGTCGGCCGTACTAAAATAAAATTTCGCATGACTGTAAAAACTCACAATACGAACGTGCCGTGCCGTGATCGTGACCATGTCGTATCCAGGCATTCTGATTGGCTGAGCAATGTTCTCGCGCGCTGTAATTGGTTCAAAGCTAAAGGATGTCGTCGATCTGTTCCATAGTGACCGTGACATGTGTCATGCCCTTTCACCGTCGTACGAAATCTAGTTTATCAGCGAACCTATCACCGCACGATCGATGTAACATCATATGTGTGAGTTCAACTGTTCGAGACTTACCTAATTGTTACGGGTGTCAGCAGAAGAATCGTTGTTACATTATCCTTAGAAAAAAGATAAATGCACTAAGTTAACAAAACAAAAAGAAACCAAAAACGGGCACATGTTAAAAACATGATTTGAATTTAAAAATCACGAGAGTAAAGGCGCGGGAACACAGCGCAACATTGCGCGCAATATTGCAGGCAATATTGCTGAAGTAGGATTGTCTTCGACTTTAGCAACAATACGCGCAACGAATTGCGTAGTGTGAGATTGTGCGCAATGTTGCACCGTGTGTCCCTAGCTTACTGCGGTTACAATTTATGAAGATGTGTCCAGGATTTTCCATGCATTCCTCCCTTTACTCTTTTCTCTACTAAATCATATGCAAGTCTCCAAAACTAAACACAGGGATAACGAGTTAACTTACTAAAAATGCAGACACAACCCCAGTGATCAAACACAGCAGTGTTATCAGTCGCCATATGTGTCCTTTCGAGACCTTGTAAGCCTATGAAAATAAAGATGGAGGAAAAGATTAGTTGAATTACACCCATTTTCATAATTACACGACCCAGACAACTAGTTACAATTTGAGTCTGGGTTTTTTATTTCGGTCAATTAAATTTTGAATGGTCTGAGCTAGTAAATTTTTGATCGATGATAGCCAAAAACCCAGACGTAGTAACGTAATTATGAAAATGGTTGCAAACGAAAAGTGATGACTAATAATACCAGTTTTTGCATGTTGGGTTAAGGTTGGGTGGGTGCCGGTCAGACAAAGTTTTACAGCCATTAAAATTAGATAACTAAAAAAGACCCCCTGGTTGACAGACTTCTATTGTGTAAGATTAGTGATAGATTCACTTACCTTCAAAGCTATGTAATCAAAGAAACCACTTTTGGCAAATACTGCGACCAGAATCATCTATAAATGAGAATGAGAATGAGAATGAGAATTAACAGTGGAATCCACCGAGTGGCTCTTCCTCCACTGCATTCCAATTGGAATTTAGAAGTTGATTTTTGCGGAGGGAGGAAAAACCGGAGAACCCGGAAAAACCCTAGAAGCACAGGAGAGAACCAACAAACAACTCTACTCACATACAACACCGAGCCCGGCGGGACTCGAACTCGGGTCGCCTTGGTGAGAGGCAAGCGCTCTCACCGCTACGCCACCCATGCTTCCCATCTAAAAGTGATTGAAAATCGTTTCACGATGGTGTTATACCAATATACAATTTTCAGCGCATGCATTAAACCTGTAATCACTCAGTGTGTGTGGCAAGAGCAAAATACAAGTAATAATAATAAACTTTATTTATGTGTCAATATCATCTAGCTTACATATAAATAGTATGCTAATTGGGGACACCTATCTAAGACCCAGTAAAAAAAACCCATATCATACCCAGTTAAATAAAATGTATAAAAGAGAAAGTAATAGGCCTTCCCTGACCCCGCATATACGTCTAGAGCCGAAGAAACAATGACCCCCGGCCAAGACTGAGGACAAGAAGCGTGCCCAACCAGTCTCCGCCAGAAGTCATCGCCCACAACCACGAAAGCGAGTTCAGGAGAGGCCCATTAAAATACGGAACTAATTATATAGTATTCTATTAACCCCACCCCCCCACCCCCATCCACTGAAGCACCACTGAAGCACCGAATCCAATGCAAAGGATCAACCATTTGCGTTAGATTCGGCACAAGAAAACAACCCATGCAATCGAGCCTAAGATTCCTATTGATATCATGGACGAAATAAATAATAGTAATAATAAGGCAATACATAGAATGCATATAAAGTCATTTATGTCAATTATAATTGCTGTCTACATACCATGCCAAATAGCAAGCTTAGTGTCTCCCATTGAATCCACATCAAGACAGTCTCTAATGTTGGTCTCTATAAGAAAAAAGTTTTTTACTGGTTACAGAACTTCTATTATCTGGATTGGAAATGTTCTTCCGTCAAAGACCTAGTACCCAGAGAAAGGGGAAAGAAAGGCAGGGCTCTCCCACTGGTCATCAGAAAATGTCCAGCTAGTATTGGTACTTGTCCAGTAAAATCTGCATGTCTTGCTACCAATCATTTTGACCAGTAATGTTGAGTCAAAAACAAGGTACAACTGAGCTAAAAGTAATCTGTTGGATCATCATGACCAGGGACTGACTGGCTCTGTTATTTTAAGCCCTCCTTGTAGCACTCTTTAAATAAAACAGATACTGTGTAGTTGTTTGTGGGACAAGATTTTTTATTCCATTGTGAAAACGGCTGCAATGGTGATGATTGGTTTGCTATTGTCAGAGTTGGAACCATGAAATACTTAATATCTAGTTTGTTTAAAATGTAAAAAACTGACACAGTGGCATAGCGAGGGGGCATTCCTGTGGATGAAAGACACCGCTATGCCCCTGAACTGACAAGCAATAATACCTTATTGAGATACGTCAAAACTGACAGTGCAGAAAGAGCACCAAGCATGGCTGCTGTAGTTCTGTGAACAAGCTAATAAAAAAGAAGATGAGGGAAAAGTGTCACTTAACATAACCCTTCCCAGTTACTTAAATGAGATAATGTAATGTAATGAGGTAAAAGTAATTCAATAAAATGTCAAAACTTTTTGTGTATTTTAGTAAATATTTCATAATTAATTGTGATTACACTGAATTGATACACTGCAATCTTTGGCGCCCTTCTCTTGGGTAAGTTACATTTGTTAGTTGTGTTGTTATCTCCCTTGCTACAAGTAATTTTCTCCAGGAACTTATTTTCATCCCTGGAGGAGACTCCCATTAATAACTGTATGTTTTGAAGGGCAGGTGGGCTTGTCAGAAATTTTGAAAATAACCCCTAAAAGGTACCATTAAATCTCTTTCTCGTAGTCATAACAATAATTTGCAAGTTTCACCCCAAACTGGAACCAAATAATGGCAACTGTACATGTACATCATTTTAAATAGTTTTTGAACACCCTTAAAGATACCAAATGTCCCCCATGGTTTTTATCATTATGTACATAAATTTTCACAAGGGGGGGGGGGGAGATATGGTATACTCACCTCAAATATAATCAAAATGTACACTCCAATTAAGATTGTGAAGCCTATAGCAACCTGTTTAAAAATATTTCAGGAAATATCATCATCAGTTATATAAGAATATATGCATATATATGCATGCCCTTAATCAAACAAGTCCAATGCATGCACACCTTATATTAAGACTCTCAGCCCTTCAATAAAGTATTTTTATTATATGAAATAGAGTGTGATATTGAGTGACATCAAAATGATAAAATTGATATCTCCAATCCCACCAGTGGCCAGTGGGGATACGATTTATATCAACACTGGTGGTGTCAAATTTCGAGTTTTTGCTCAGCAAGTCTCAAATTCTCCATTATTTTTCATTGAAGATTTCATATAATAAACAGAACATTACATGGCCGCTTGGAGATACGAATTTTATCTTCTTGTGCTGATATTATCTCTCACTCGTTCGCTGCGCGCACTTGTGAAAGACAATATCAACACTGCACGACCATGTAATATCCTCTATGTATGATCCCAATAAAGTCTTATTACAGCTCTTCAAAATCAAGAGCTCAAAAATATACAATTTGTTGTTGTAACAAATTAAAATATGATTTTGGTGCTGACATCAGTTAAAGTGTTTCCATAACATCGGAAAACATAAAGTTGTTGGAATGTCACGGCAATGCCTTGATTGACCTCTACTAAAACCTACTTCATTGTGACTGCAAATTGTAATGGCTAGTTACAAAGAAATGCAACTTTACCTGAGTATCTTCAGTTGTTGTTTCATTGAAATATGCTACAGACATGGCTGTCCAGAATTGTGTAGGTGACTCTAGCCTTAAAACATATGTTTTGTTTTCATTTGACCTAAAATACAAAAAAATTGATGACTGTGAAAAACTGGTTGAAGAATACTCTACTGCGATTCAATCGCAGTGTAGTCAGTAATCCATGCTATATGTGACAATGACATTGTGATAAATATTTCGTATGAAAAATACTCCAACTAAACAAACGAATATCATATTATTTAGAAAAAGAATATTATGATATTTCAGATCTTGAGCCCTTTGTTTATTCGTCAATGGATAGAAAATGACGAAGATCATTGATGGCTGACTATTGGCCGTGCACCTGTGCATCACCTGACTGTTAGCCAATGCTTGGTCAAAAGTTGGCCAACACACAGCCGCTGACAGTCAGGTGATCTACCACTGACATGGGTCATAAAAGTACATGGTAAACCAATCAGAGCATGAGTTATATTTTATTTGAATTATTTTGTTTTTGGACTGTAAAAAAAATATGTTTGACTTACATGTCAGCATCTTTCAGGGAAAACCTGTACAGTTTCGAAACAGGGGTTTGTTTGCACTCCCCTTTTGTTGAATTTATGTCAAAAGAAAAATTCTTGCGCTGAAAAACGAAATGAAGAATAAACAAATGAATTATTCGATTTTACTATTCATCATACTGTGATAATTAAGAAAAAAACCCAACAGATTTAGTAAATAACTAGATCCTCTGAGAGCGCAAACTCGATGGGCTAGACATCCATGTAATACCAAGGATACTGGCTGAATTGTGCGTGTCTTTAATTTATAGTTTTACATTTTATTGCTAGCAAAATGGACATTTAATCAAGAACATTAAGAAGCCAAAAACATAAACGTCGACCAATTGGTGCGCTATTTGTGTGCTATTCGGCTAACAATCGGCCAAGTTCGGCTAAAGGCTGGCCAAGGTTCGGCTTGTGTATGATAGCAAAAAAAAACAACTAAGAACTAAGCCCATTTTATGACTCGATTGGCTGTGCCCATCGAGTAATTATGATCACCTTGGGTGTAGATAGAAACCTTGATTCTGATTCTGCTGATGAAGCTGCTATACCAATGGTTACAAAATCCAAAGAGGATGGGTCTGGATCATCTAATGAATTTGCAAGAAAAAAATTGACCATCAAATGCATTGCTTTCCCAATGATATTTATAGAAATACAGGAAGTGATAAGAGAAAGACAAATTAATTGATTTGATTTAATTTAGGATATCTCAAAAACTTTGTGTAATAGCAACATTTAGGGTTGTACCTGTATTTTCATAAAATGGTCCTTCTAATCTGACTGTTATGACCTTGGCCATAGGACTTATTGTGAAATCTGACAAAACAAGAAGATATATTTAGATCTAAGGAATATAAAATGTTTGGATGCAGATTTTATGGTAAAACTAGTCACGATTGAAATACAGAATGACTGTTAGGTGTTCATTTTGAGCTTGATAATGGCATTAGATGAACACCAAAACGTTGTTCCGTATTTCGTGACTAGTTTTATCATAAAATATAAGATGTGTATGTAGAATGTAGTATTCAGTTATTCAATAGCATTTATTAATTTAATCTAATAACCTTGACTTGTATTCTTTGAAATGGCCACCAATTTATAGGGCTTTAAAGTTTCCTTTTCTGAAATAAAGAAACCCTGCAAGTGGAAAATAGAAATAAATTAAAAAGTCCTAGCCAGTTAATTGACAAGAAAGTAAGATCCCAAAACAACTGCCTAAAATTCTAAAATATAAAGCTTTAAACAGTCTGCAAAACACCAAATAAATAGCTTGTAATGTTACATGCAGTTGACTCTCATTACAGCAGACACCCTAATGGGACCATCACTTGCTGTCTGCAATAGTGAGAATTTATTTTAGTCATTTCTTTGTCAGTATTTTTTGCTGGGGATTTTGTTCACATACATATGATAGCAAGGTGTCTGCTTAATGCTGAGGTGTCCAGAAGGTGAGAAGTGACTGTGTTATAATGATATTTATCAATTGCAATGGTTTTCATTAATGACATTTTATCCCAGTTGAGACTCCGATGTGAAAGGGGCAGGGATGCTCGTTGTACGTTTTAGGGGTTAATTTTTTGTTAGTTGGTACCTTTTGGGGGGGATAAACACAAAACCAACTAAAATTGGTAAAGTCATAGCATCATTTGGTACTATTTATTGGAGAAACTTGAGATTGTTATGACTACAAGAAAGAGATTTTTAGTTACTTTTAGGGATCATTTATAAAACATTTTGACATGCATCCCCATGCTTCTACATATGGGAGCCCCCCCTGGGCATTTCATTTTTCATGATTTCAAAAATGATCAATAAAATACCAAATAAAAATTAGGGGAAGCCTATATAGCGCTCTTTCCATAATTATTCCATAAGCAAAATATTTTAAATACTAAAACTATCTAAATCAATCTTGTTTAATATAAGGAATGATGTTATAACGATCACTTACTGCACATACAATACACCATAGGAAAAGAAAACCAGTTTTAAATGACTTTAGTCTTGACCTAAAAGAAAGGAATATGCTTGATATTAATATAGTTGGTGGAGCAGATTTAAGAGTGTGTGTTTGAAGGAGGAACAAGGCCGAGGAGGAGAGGGATTAACTGAAAGGGATCTTGGTCAAATACCCCAAATGTGACAGGATTATTAACCCTGACCCTATACTAGCTCATGCCACCTTCCTGCCTCTTCTAACTACACTAGACATATTTAGCTTGGACAGGGTGTTTTACCATTTGAGATGGTTGTGTATGAGAAGACAAATGAAATAGAAGAGCCCGCTTAGCAGCGCACTGTTTCAGAGCCAAAGACCAGGTCATCTCCGACATTATCCTATGGAGACTACTGTGCGCAAACAGAGGAACTAGACACTCACTTAATTCCCACAGTGCATAAGACATAACAAAAGACGACACAACTCATTCCTTGTTTGGCACGGTGAGAAGTTTATTGTAAACAACAATATTAGGCTAAGACTAAAAAACATCAAACTTCTCAGCCCACCAACCAAAATAGCCAAACAAGGAAGAAGCTGTGTCGACCAGGAGGAAACAACTACTGTACCTAAGTTAAGAGCAAGTTAGAAAGGCACTCCCGCATTTTATCAGCAACAAACCATTCCCAAGGCATAGAAAACTTTAAATAAGCCTTATAGGCATCAGAAGCCCAATCTCCGTATATTTGAATAAATTGCCACGAATACCCATTTTAAAGGCCCAAGAGATGGCCCTTTGCCAAAAGGAGTGACCTCTATATGTATTAGCCTCTGCAATACCAGTGCCCTGCAAACGGCTTCAAAGCTCATGAACAAAAACCGCTTTGGTAAGGGGGTACAATCTCCCTGCACTATCCCGTAACATGAATGCAGGAACCCTGCAACTCATGAGATGAAAAAGAAAAACAACCCAGATTGCGCCGAGACAATGTCCCCCCGGCACAAGTTTGTGCTATAAAGATTAAAAGAGCACACTGAATGAGGTACAATGTTTGAAATTCTGGCAAAGAGAAAGAAGGTGAAACTAAATGCACACAAAACCACAAGATCATTGTGGTTGGAGAAGTCACAAGTGTGCGCTATACAGTGCACTATATCAGTGGCATAAAACAGTGTCTCTGATCTCAACGGAAGTTAACTGATGATGACGATGACAAAGATGACAAGAACTAAGTGAGCTTAAGTTATATAAACTTACAGTTATTAAGCATTAGAGCATAATTAATTATTAAGCTATGATTAGAGCATCATAAATGTTATGAATTAACGTTTAACTTACTTGTACATGTTGCAGGTTGCAATCTTAACATCTTGTTCATTCTGATCTTGTGACCGCGACAAATCATTCAGCAATGGCGTCTTTTCATTCATGGTGATATTAAAGCTCACCACGGGCACAGTTCTAGAAATATGTTGTGAGCTTTGCTCCCTTGAATTCGAATTTACTTTAGGTACTACTAGATCTGTCTCCACATCAAAAAAAATTTCACTTCCACTGTCTACAGGGGACTGGAACTTGGAGCTTGAGGTACTACAGCTCTCCTTTTCCGGTTGCATTTCTTTTTCTTTCTTCCTGCCAATCAAAATAAATGTTTTCTTACTATGCTTCAGCGTTCTAATCTAGCTGATCTGAGGGTCGATCTGAGCTGACAGTCATGTGATCCAAATTTTGAAGTCAGACGTTCACAAAATGAAAAAAAGGTGATGCAAATCTATCTTTTTAAATTAGTTTTTCTGGTTATTTTCGACTAATTCTAGGCCGAAATATATATAGCCAGAAAAATTAATGAAAATCGTGGTTGGGTCGATTGCGTGTTTTTTTAAGATATCAAGGATCAAGCGCAGGAATCCCAAAAGCAATCGGAATCATGCGCATGACAAACGTAGTCCCGACGCTTATCCCTCACGGGCTCGGTTGTCGAAGGGAAGTTCCATCCAACATGGCCGGTCAATCTTTGCCTAAAACAATCTCAATATTTACTTGATTTATGGCCTTCGTGGTCCACTGACTACAACTATGGACTTACGTATTTCCGCTGATGCGGACATTAAGCGACTCCGAGAGATGGTTCAGAAGCTAGAAGAAAAGAATGCCGGTCTGAAAACACACGATAGTCCTCGACTGGGCCGTGAACCAGCTAATTACACAGGAGCAACGAGATCTTACATTAGCGATAGAATGAATGCCAGCCCTGTTCCATCCAGAGTGGCAGTTAAACTACACTTAGATGATGTACCGTTAATGGATTTAAGTGATGTCGACTCTGAAGAAGAAGATAGCTGGTGAGTGACTATAAAATAAACTATTTAATATGTCATTTCTTGTAAATGTTTGTTGATGTTTCGAAATATCAAAGTCGACATTCCTTATGTTTTGACATTAATTGGTTAAGTTTACTTAAGAATCATTTCTTGTTTTAGGGATTTGTGTGAGTATGAATGAAAAGGCATTGTTTACAAGCAACGTATTTCGATTATTTCTACAGTAGCTAATATATTTCGTTTAACATTTTAGCTGTTTCAGCAATTTGATTAATGCAAGCTCACGTAGGACTTCATTATAAGCTTAATGATTCAAAATAGGAGATTAAAGCATCTTATTAGCTAAACTTTGGCTCGATTAATACCAGTTATCAATGAAATATTCGAAAGCTAAAAACCCTCGTCTACTAGGTGTTATTCAGAAACTTCTAGATGAATATATAGTACGGTTTGATGGGTACTATGGCAATGCAGAGATTTTTTAACAATGCTTGCTTTGTTTATTCAGGTCATAAACCTCTTAAGACAGTCATATTTGCGTTGCTGATTGACACAATTAAATTGCATTAATTTTTCCAAGGTCTCTATTAAAACAATCATATTTATGTGTTGTTAAATGACTTTGTAAAATAGCATTACTCCATCATACTTGAATATTGAGGCCCTTTGTTGTAAATTGTTATTATTTTAGATGGATTGAAATCCATAAAATAAATTTTCCTAAATTTCTGTTAATTTTCCTGAAAGTCTATCTTAACTTTCTAAGCTAGTAATACAAAAAAAACTTCTTAATTTAAGTTTCCATAAAACATAATTTCTTTGAAAAACTCTAAGGAAAGTATCTCCATTCAAACTAAATGGACTGACCTGACATCCAAGTTTTTGAAATATTAAGTCGCTTTCTTTCCCCCCAGGCTGTATATATCACCTGTCCACCCTCCATCTCCTGCACAGAAGGCAGTCAGTCCTTATCAATACCTTAAAGGGAGTATAGACCATCAGGCTGATTTAAATAGAGTACGAGGCTCTCTTATGGCTAAGCTGGAGTCTATAGCAGCACAGGAAGGTATTTGCATAACTGCACAGCTCTCCATTAGGATAGTCCCCTTCACAGTTCCTTCCGCGACCTTGAAAGGTAGCTGGGCCTTTGTATCGAAGTGAGATGACTGGCGAACTTGCATAAGATATGCAAATAATTGTCCAAGATGTTGAAAAAAGGTCTCTATCATTGCAAGCTCACCATTCATCTTGCTTCTATGCAAAGGCCCAGCTACCTTTCAAGATGGTACAGAGAACTGTGAAGGGGACTATTCATTTATTTTGATTATATATATATATATTTATTATTTTATTCTTTAATTTTTCGTAGTATTACTTAGTGGAAATGGTTATTATTAAATTATTGTTTTTGTATCCTAACAATAGTATTGAACTTTTTGTTCTTTGAGGGTAATACTGTACTGTCACTGCCTAAGCATGTAATTTTGCTTCCCCATTACACCCTCTTCCTCTCTCCAGCACAGAAACAACTGGCAAAGATTATATAATACTATATGGCTTCAATTCTCTCATTTATGATATTCCTCAGAGTCCATCTCTCGACATGATCACCAAGAACCTCAAACAAGAGACAGAAGCTCATCAGATATGAACAGAACTTATAATGTGGATGAAAGTACCAGAAATGATTTTGAGGAAGAGATTGACTTAAAACCCTTGAATATCAGTGGCAGTGACACATGTGAGTGGTTGGACTTCTGTGTTGCATCTTTTTGTAGTTTATCTTTCTATTTTTTTCTTTCCATTATCACATCTTAAAGTCAGTTTGTATTTACCTGTCAGGGAATCACTTTCCATTTTGTTTAAAAGTAAATTTTGAAAGAATAACAAATTAAACTGAAACCACAAAACCAGCTGATTTGAAAAAGTGATGTAGAAATGACATTACCAAAAGTCATAAAGTAAAAAAAATAATATATGTAATATATATATATAGTAAATGAACAAATTTTCATTAGATCCTATAAGAAGAAGAGCCGCACCAATGGGATTCACTCCTTCAAAACCACCTCAAAGTAAGAAACTATGGCCATTTTTTATGTGTAAAAAAAAACTTTTACTACCTCTTCACTAATGTTTTGTTTCTTTACATCTTCTTATTGCCAACAGCTAAGTTGTATAAAGCATGGGAAAATATTTCACTAGGAGATGATGACTTAGATGATGATCAACAAGTTGATGAAGGTGTGATAATCTTTGTTAACAGTATTCATATATGATATGTAGTTTTCATCTTTCTTTCAGCCAGTCATTTACCCAGCAACCCATCCATCCATCCCTTTCTTCATTCATTCATTCATTCATTCATTCATTCATTCATTCATTCATTCATTCATCCATTCATCCATTCATCCATTCATCCATTCATCCATTCATCCATTCATCCATTCATCCATTCATCCATTCATCCATTCATCCATTCATCCATTCATCCATTCATCCATTCATCCATTCATCCATTCATCCATTCATCCATTCATCCATTCATCCATTCATCCATTCATCCATTCATCCATTCATCCATTCATCCATTCATCCATTCATCCATTCATCCATTCATCCATTCATCCATTCATCCATTCATCCATTCATCCATTCATCCATTCATCCATTCATCCATCCATTCAATCATTTATTCATTCATCCCTTCATTTATTCATACTAACCAAAAGTTTACTTTTTATTCTTTCATGATTGACTTTTCTATTGATCAGAAAGTTCTTTTAATTTTTTTAATTTTTTTTTTATCAATTGAAATGGGATTTTTTATATTTCTTTTTGATACCATTTTTGAACAATTTTTCAGCTCCTGTGGTGAGAAGAAGGGGAGCAAAGCCTATAACACCACGGCAATCAATGCGTAAGTGTTGTAATATTGCCGTCATACACCCACTTTTTAATTCATCATCACACCATGGAATCTTCATGTAATAAGTCATCAAATTATCATTAATTATTATTAAATCTTAAACGAGCTGAGAACTCTGGGAAATAACAACTATCAATAACATTGAACAATATTTGTGGTCATTTTTTAATTGACTAGTACACACTGGCAATAAATTGTAACAAAATCTCCTTAGCAGCCATTTTTTAGTTTTCGTTCCCTCCCCCCGCAGTCCATTCCTCTCCCCCATGGAAGATATAAACAGCTGCTAAAGAGACTAGTGTCTACTAGTCAATTAAAATTGTCAGGAATCCTGGCTGCGATTTTCACAATATTCTGTGGTTCTTATTCATGAGTCTTTTATACACATTTTCATAATTACGAGACTCATAACTAGCTATAATTCAAGATGTCTGGGTTTTTGGCTTTGGTCAATCAAATATTCAATGGTCTGAATAGACCTTTTTTGAATTCGTAAAATACTGCTGTGTGCTTTGACTACAGATTCATTTATGCAGGGTTAGCCTCAATTTTGTGTAAAATATTCACATGTTCCAGTGAAGGTCCATTGAATTTCAAAGTATTTGTATCGTTAAAATTGTGCATTCTTTACTTTACTGTTGGTATTTGTGAATGTTTTGATGCTGAAATGAGGCTAACCCTGCGTAAATGAGTGTGCAATCAATGATCACAGAGGCATTTTACAAATTCAAAAAAGGACTATTGTACATGTAGTTTTGACTAATGGAAGCCAAACTCTAGACTTCTGGGACTGTGTTGGTTGTGCAATTATGAAAATAAGTGTAAGATTCACTACAAAATTCCACCTTTCCATCATTTTGTTTTTAGGGTATCAAGATGAACAAGATTCTGTTGTCGTTAGACCAAGAGGACCTTCAACACAAAATTATTCTATAGAATTACCTAATGATGATGATGATGATGATGAAGATGATGATATGGATTTTGAAAGTGGTAATTATATTTTATTAATTCTTACTAATAATCCACAAAATATATCTGTATGTGGTTTACTGTGATTCTCAATATTCTGCAAACTCGGCTACATCTGGCAGTGGTGGGAGGGGGGGTTGCAACCTGACAACCCTCCCCCTGGATCTGCCCCTGGTAATAATACTAATTATACATAAACAGTCAATAAGAATTATGTTTTATGTTATTGGTGCATTTTCATAAATAGCTCCAGTTGTAAGAAGAAGAGGAGCAGGACCAAGGCCAACTAATCCAACTGGTCAAAGCATTGCAAGTAAGTACAGTACCAGAGGTGGATTTTGGGGGTGGTCACAGAGGGCCCATGACCCTTCTTTTCTAGCTTGGAATTAGTTGGTTAGTATAGCAAAAAGTGCATCTTCTTGATTTTGTAACCCCCCCTACTCCCAGAGTACAAACTGTGAACAATAGCAGTCAGATTATGAAAAGTTTCAGTACACTTCTTTATTACCTTATTACTTTATTACTCGCAACATAATGGTACCTAATAAACCCTTTTTGCTTGGGCATAATGTTTTCCCATTTCAGGCCACATGTGATCCCCTAGAGTACCATTTCTTTGTTTTTTTAAACATTTACCTGTTTTTAGTTTAAAGCACAGAGCAGTAATCCTTTTATCCTTTTTTTAACAGGAATGCCTGATGATGATATACCCATAGTCACCAAAGTGAGACCAAGAGGACAGGCACCACAGCAAAATTTTGCAGTTAATGTCCCCAGCGATGATGATGAAGAAGTCAATGAAGGTAAAAAGTGTGCAGTTCACATTCTTATTAGCATCAACCATGATGGCCATGGCAACCAATAGCTACATGCAAGACAAAATCCCGGGTTATAGCAATAACTGTAACTTTGATCAACTGGTGTAGTGACATCGTACAATGGCTGTTACATGAGTTTTTCAACTGATCTTAACATTATATTCATTTTTAAATTATGTAGCCCCTGTTAGAAGAAGAGGACCAGCAGCCAGGCAGTCATTACCAGCCAGCAGAATTAGCACAGGTATAAATATTTTAAAAAGGAGGAGGATGCTAATTCTGATGAAGATGAGGATGTGTTTTACAAAGAAGGTGGTTCAGGGCTCAAAATAGCGGCCTGCCAATGGCCAAAAGCCAGGCAAAAATAACGGTGAACTGCCAAATCAAAAATAAAAATAATAAAAAGGCAGGCAAAATTTACTGGACTGGCAGGCTATAATTGTTTCCTATTTCGAGCCCTGTGGTTCATTATTTATTCATGCATGTATGGGGCTTTCTTTCTTTCTCAGGTTCACCACAGATGGTATGGCAAGGAGATGATGATAGTGATAATTCTGGTCCCGTTCGTCCAAGGAGACGTGTAACACCACAGAGTATGTATAAAGATGATGGTGATGCTGAATTGGACAATCAAGGTATGTTGGTGTTAGAATTTGTTTCATACGTGAAAAAAAAATACAAACCATGTTGGCGCAGTCCACTAGGTCAAACTGAAAGCATGTGAAGACAACACTGCTATATCATATTGCATTCTATTCATGCCCCGAGTCCCAAGCACAGCTTTAATTAGACGGAATTAGCTACAATTCGTTTGAAAGGAGGGAGGAAAATTACCGAAAAACTGAATAAAATACACGCTGAACGAAATCAGTCCACATGAAGATGGCTCCATGACGGGAATGGAACCCAATGTGGGGTTAATAATGCCATTACAGATTTCGTACCTAACGTATACTCATCTTAATTTTGATTATTTCAGCTCCTGTAGTACGAAGACGTTCCCCCGCCTCTCCTAAGCCATCGACAGATGACAGTCTTGTCGTAACTGCAGGTTTGAAAATCTAAATTCCTACCTTAAAACGTGGTTATTGTGGTTAGATATTCTTCTGCTTATTATTAATGGTATTTCCGTTTTTTTCATACAGTTCGTCGCCGGGGAGCACCAGACAATCAAGTCAGACCACGTGGAATACCCACCCTTCAACAAGGAGGAATTCCAAGTATGTACAACAATTGTCTCCTTTCAGTCTTACTTCCCTCTGCATCAGGGGCGACGGAAAAAAAATAAAAGTGGGTTGGGGGCTAAGATCATCGAAGCAAAAAAATAAGCGTCAAAATCACATGGCAGTAATAGAAACGTGGACTGAGCAGAAAACAAATAAAATTTTGTGCACGAAAATTTGGTACGACTTGGTACACAAATATCTCGAAATTTTGTTCACGCATTGATCCCGTTAGCAAGGTTACTGTCAATCTTCACGCAACGTTCAGGGGCGGATCCAGAAATTTGCAAGGGGTGACGATATTGTGACGTCATCCGCAATGATCCTGATCTGACTTTTTTGTACTTATATTTATTGGGGGGGGGGGGGGGTTGTCCGGTGTAATAATGGACACCCCCAGAATCCGCCCCTGACGTTTATTATATCATATAATTTATCTTATTTTTAGCGCCATCAAAAGGTTCAATAGCATCTCGATTACGGATGTCGCAAGATGCAGAGATCAAACGTCGTAGTTTGCCACAAGTACCAACAAGCAGTCTACAGTACCCTTCTTCATCTTATTCAGAAAGTCTAGTTCCATCAGCTGGTAAAGTGAGAGTTCGTTCTGCTTCGCCTGCTGGGAGACTGGCAATGAAGTCCGAGGCCCCTGTCGTACCTCGCCAAAGTAAACTAGTAACCCCAAGGTATTTCTCCTGAATACTTGATATAGACCTCTTGCAGCATGTAGGAATGCAGCTCTATTTGGAGGAAAAAAGCGATAGGTTTCAATTCTCAGAATATTGAAATTATTTTTTTGACCTCATGCTCCTCATGCTTTGACGTCACGTGCAAGGGGTCTATAATTTGTTCATCATTCGTCTGAACAAAAATCTGTGCGCATAAAAAATTGTAGGTCAATTTTTTAGCCAAAGACGTACCGCTATTCGTGTTCTATGATTGGTCGAAATCCGGGGTGTGCTATGATTGGTCAAAATCTTTCTTCATCTCAGTCTTTAGTGACTGCATCTTAGGGACGGATGTATCTCTACTGAACGTTTTTTCTCTTTTATTTCAGACGAATCCCAACACCCCGGGCTTCTAATTCATACTACAGTACTGGTAATGACCAGAGTTGGCAAGATGGATGCTACTAAAATATAATTTGACAGCTGTTCAAGTACAGTAGTTCAAGAACAGCACCGAGAAAATCGCCTTGTTTGGCTTTTATGAGCTGCAGGTTAATCGATGCAGTAATCAGGGTAAATATGGTGGCGCAACCTACAGTTTAAAGAACCTGCGAAAAAAATGGGATAATCCATCGACTCTTAGGTGAATCCGGGTTATGGATTCAAGTTGAGTCCAAGTTGCTTACAAAGAAAATGAATGTCGTTCTTCGAGTACAATCAAACCTATTTGATACGGACACCGAAGGAACGAAGCTTAGTGTTCGTATTAGAAAGGTAACCTTATCAGAGTTTATTTTAGTGTAGAATAAGTGCACGCAGTTTGGATGAAGGTTTGTCCGTATTATGGAGGTTTTTGTACAACAGACCTACGACCGTACTTTTAGCACTTAAACAATCTTAATCACTAATGAAACCTAATTCTCAGATTTTCAAAAAAGAGTAACGTTTTAAAATTAGTAACTTAGATGAAAGGCATTAAAGAAGCGAAAGGGGATATTTAATTAGCATGCAAGTAAGTTTTTAGCAAAAACAGTTTAAATTTTTTAGATACAAAAACGGAAATAGGAAACAATTTTAGATACTTTTAACTGAGACAGACATATAAGTATATTGTTATTTTGTACATTATTTAATTTTGATGTCGTTAAACAGTTAAAGAACTTCGTTCCCAAGTAAAGATATCTCCAAATCCTCCCTATAAGGGGAGGGGTGGTGCAAGAAACATTCAATAAAACTTGAGTGAAAGAGTACCATGACCTCTAATATATTCGGATTATTTGTGCCTTTATGAACGCGAACACTACTCACGGTAAAATAAGGCTTTGTTTAAGGGTTTTATGAAATATTGAAAGTTGCGTGGGCGTGGCCCGAGTATTGATTTCTCAACACAGGGATCCCACTTGAAAAATGCGTTTGAAGACCACACAAACAAATAAGCGTCGTACGGTAGTACTAGATTTTGCTCTTTACTGGAGTAATGTGGCGGAATATCTCGGTTACAATTTTATTTGTTTTAATTTAATTTTGAATTTTTTCTTTTACTAATAATGGGATTCCTGTGTTCCTGCACTCGTTTAAACCCATGAAATTTCGGGCGCAAAATTATGGCGTCACATTTAAGAAGCCAAACTAAGCCAAACGACATATGAAAAATCTGATAAGATAATTAGATAATTATTTTTTAAGCTAAAAATGCATGGTGTAAAAGAACCATAATGTTTTACTTTAAGGCCAAATTCAGACTTCGAACTTTTGCCGCGTCGAATCTAGCTAATTGCCTTTGAGGACAGCGGCTAAGAAAACGCCGAGAACTACCATATAAGACATCAGCACTTTTGCTTAACGCCAGGAAACGACATGTCAGTTAAGTTTGGTCTACATACTTCTACTAGTTTGGAGGAAAACAGCGCTCGACCTCAAAGGAAATTAGATTCGACGCGGCAAAAGTTCGACGTCTGAACTGGGCATAAGATACCAGTTTTGTTATTGTCTGACAGACCCGAAATCATTTCAATAACCCTCGGTTTTCCTAATCCAGAAAACGAAACAAGGAAAGTTTTTTACTGATTTGTTTCAAGGATTATTGAAATGACGATAAAAAGAAAGAGGGTTTGTAACAGTGGCGTAGGGAAGAGGGTGACGCCCTATCCTAACATTCTTTTTTCCATTCTATTTTGTATTATTTTTGAAACGAAAAAAGAAAATTCGAAAATTTTATCCAAGATAAGATAATGTAATGAACTGGTAACGTAAAAAACTTTGTTCCAAAGAAAAAAATTAAAAATAAACCCCAATAAAGCAAATATACCACAGTCATTGTTCCTTTCCATTTAGAAAATGTACAGAAAAAACTACTACCCTCCCCCGCACTTCTCGGACTATCCCTACGCCACTTGTTTGTAAATATAGAAGTATCTGCCCAAGCCAGCAAGCAATGTTGGCGGCACCTCAATACGAGTCATTTACTGTTCGAAGGTATTGGTAAAAAGTATACCTACGACTGAATAAAGAAACATTGCGAGAACGGTTTCTAGTATTGTGTTATTGAAGGTGGGGTGTGAATAAAAATTATCATTCAAATTATTTTTTCCGTCATTTTGATTGGCCGAGAGAACTGCAAATAACTGCCTACAAATAACGGTCTGCTCATGCGCATTACGGTGCAGAGCCATCTTACTGCAAATAACGGTTTGCTCATGCGCAGTAACGCTGTATTTGACAATGGCTCGCTTCCCTGAAAAAATGAGCTGACTTCTTTGTTATTGTTTGACTCGCACTGCCCCTCAAAGATTAGAAAAATAATTTGAATGATAAAACAATTATTGAACTCGGTTATCGCAAAATATCGAGATTTGTTTGTGTCTTTAACAAATCACGATATTTTGCTCAACCTCGTCCAATAATTGCTTAATATCTCAAAAACTTTAAACAGATATCAATTTTAGCCAACCTTTCAGACTTTTATTTCAGTCCTTCATCAGGGCTTATGACTTTTTTTTAAAAAGAAATACAAAATCGTGATGGAATATACTGATAGCTGACAACGCACGCGTACTCGTGGGTGCGCGAGCTTCCTTACACGAGGCTTGAAAAAAGGCTAAGTGGAAATATTATTAGTGTCATTTGAAGGTGGGGTGTCTAATGCTGAATTCATATTTTACATTTCATACATTATTTCATCTATTCTTTTCCTGGGCTCCTGGGCTCCTGGGCTCCTGGGCTCCTGGGCTCCTGGGCTCCTGGGCTCCTGGGCTCCATCATAGCATTAGCATGCAGCCCTGGGTTGATCCAGAATTCTTTTAAGGGGAGCGGTAGATATCGCCGAAATGCGAACAATTACATCTTTAAATGTACATAACATGCAAGCATAAAAAGGTATGTTCAAATTTTTATTTGATGTTAAAGAACTGGCTTTAGTCTTGATGCTCTATGGAATCGATTTTGCGTCTAATGCCGTACAAAATATCCATCTCTTTGTGAATAAAGACTGCTTTTGCGCTTTTGTAAATGGTTTTGAAAGCTTCAAAGATGTTTACCCACAAGCCACTAGTCGTTCCTTTTCGTGAGCACCGAGATTCGAATGGCTCTGGTTGTAACCGTTTTTTATTTATTTTTTGCGCATTGTGATTGGTCGAGAATAAAACTATGGATAGAATTAGCGGATTACTAGTTAACTGATAAAGTCTCAACGCCAGTTGAGAGGCCTATTTCGTGCGCAACACTTAGAAACATTTTTCACGAATTTTCACGATTTCTAATTCAACTGAGTTTGCGTCTAAATATATATACTTCACGGCTAGTTTCTCAAAACACGTCCCACATGGAAAGGAGTGACTGATGGGTGTTTAGTCCTCAGGGATACAAGCGACATATTGGGTTTGCTGGTCACAGCAAGGGGTTAATCATCTACGGTCTAGGGGCCGACTAACCTCTCCCTTAGGCTTCGGTCGAGCTTCCTGATCAGTCTGTAACTGTTCCTCCCGGGATAGCGGTGTTGGTGCCAAAATCGCCAGCGTAGCCGTAAGTCCATACGATGCTTCAGCACTCGAGGGCTGGAAGTATGGTCCTGGTTAATCAAGAAATAAAAGTAAAAAATCAAATAAATTACTCTAGCTAAAAAGTGCGTGAAATAAAAATCTTAGTCACCTAACTTCTTTGAAATACAATGTTTTCTACATTCTACACATCCTGGAGGATCCAATCATATCCTGGAGGATCCTATCACATCCTGGAGGATCCAATCACATCCTGGAGGATCCAATCATATCCTGGAGGATCCAATCACATCCTGAAAGATCCAATCATATCCTGGAGGATCCAATCAAATGCTGGAGGATCCAATCATATCCTGGAGGATCCAATCACATCCTGGAGGATCCAATCACATACTGGAGGATCCAATCACATGCTGGAGGATCCAATCATATCCTGGAGGATCCAATCACATGCTGGAGGATCCAATCATATCCTGGAGGATCCAATCACATCCTGGAGGATCCAATCACATCCTGGAGGATCCAATCACATCCTGGAGGATCCAATCACATCCTGGAGGATCCAATCACATGCTGGAGGATCCAATCACATCCTGGAGGATCCAATCACATCCTGGAGGATCCAATCACATCCTGGAGGATCCAATCACATCCTGGAGGATCCAATCACATACTGGAGGATCCAATCACATCCTGGAGTATTCAATCACATCCTGGAGGATCAAATCATATCCTGAAGGATCCAATCACATCCTGGAGGATCCAATCACATCCTGGAGGATCCAATCACATCCTGGAGGATCCAATCATATCCTGGAGGATCCGCCGATCATATCCTGAAGGATCCAATCACATCCTTCAGGATCCAATCACATCCTGGAGGATCCAATCACATCCTGGAGGATACAATCACATCCTGGAGGATCCAATCATATCCTGAAGGATCCAATCATATCCTGGAGTATCCAATCATATCCTGGAGGATCCAATCACATCCTGGAGGATCCAATCACATCCTGGAGGATCCAAACACATCCTGGAGGGCGAGTCAAATCATATCCTGGAGGATCCAATCACATCCTGGAGGATCCAATCACATCCTTCAGGATCCAATCACATCCTGGAGGATCCAATCACATCCTGGAGGATCCAATCACATCCTGGAGGATCCAATCACATCCTGGAGGATTCAATCACATCCTGGAGGATCCAATCACATCCTGGAGGATCCAATCACATCCTGGAGGATCCAATCACATCCTGGAGGATCCAATCACATCCTGGAGGATTCAATCACATCCTGGGGATCCAATCATATCCTGGCGGATCCAATCACATCCTGGAGGATCCAATCATATCCTGGAGGATCCAATCACATCCTGGAGGATCCAATCATATCCTGGAGGATCCAATCACATCCTGGAGGATCCAATCATATCCTGGAGGATCCAATCACATCCTGGAGGATCCAATCATATCCTGGAGGATCCAATCACATCCTGGAGGATCCAATCATATCCTGGAGGATCCAATCATATCCTGAAGGATCCAATCATATCCTGGAGGATCCAATCACATCCTGGAGGATCCAATCACATCCTGGGGGATTCAATCACATCCTGGAGGATCCAATCACATCCTGGAGGATCCAATCATATCCTGGAGGATCCAATCATATCCTGGAGGATCAAATCATATCCTGAAGGATCCAATCATATCCTTGAGGATCCAATCATATCCTGGAGTATCCAATCATATCCTGGAGGATCCAATCACATCCTTCAGGATCCAATCACATCCTGGAGGATCCAAACACATCCTGGAGGGCGAGTCAAATCATATCCTGGAGGATCCAATCACATCCTGGAGGATCCAATCACATCCTTCAGGATCCAATCACATCCTGGAGGATCCAATCACATCCTGGAGGATCCAATCACATCCTGGAGGATCCAATCACATCCTGGAGGATTCAATCACATCCTGGAGGATCCAATCACATCCTGGAGGATCCAATCACATCCTGGAGGATCCAATCACATCCTGGAGGATCCAATCACATCCTGGAGGATCCAATCACATCCTGGAGGATTCAATCACATCCTGGAGGATCCAATCACATCCTGGAGGATCCAATCACATCCTGGAGGATCCAATCACATCCTGGAGGATCCAATCACATCCTGGAGGATTCAATCACATCCTGGGGATCCAATCATATCCTGGCGGATCCAATCACATCCTGGAGGATCCAATCATATCCTGGAGGATCCAATCACATCCTGGGGGATTCAATCACATCCTGGAGGATCCAATCACATCCTGGAGGATCCAATCATATCCTGGAGGATCCAATCATATCCTGGAGGATCAAATCATATCCTGAAGGATCCAATCATATCCTGGAGGATCCAATCACACCCTGGAGGATCCAATCATATCGTGAAGGATCCAATCATATCGTGGAGGATCCAATCATATCCTTGAGGATCCAATCATATCCTGGAGGATGCAATCATATCCTAGAGGATCCAATCATATCCTGGAGGATCCAATCATATCCTGGAGTATCCAATCATATCCTGGAGGATCCAATCACATCCTTCAGGATCCAATCACATCCTGGAGGATCCAAACACATCCTGGAGGGCGAGTCAAATCATATCCTGGAGGATCCAATCACATCCTGGAGGATCCAATCACATCCTTCAGGATCCAATCACATCCTGGAGGATCCAATCACATCCTGGAGGATCCAATCACATCCTGGAGGATCCAATCACATCCTGGAGGATCCAATCACATCCTGGAGGATCCAATCACATCCTGGAGGATCCAATCACATCCTGGAGGATCAAATCATATCCTGAAGGATCCAATCATATCCTGGAGGATCCAATCACACCCTGGAGGATCCAATCATATCGTGAAGGATCCAATCATATCGTGGAGGATCCAATCATATCCTTGAGGATCCAATCATATCCTGGAGGATGCAATCATATCCTAGAGGATCCAATCATATCCTGGAGGATCCAATCATATCCTGGAGGATCCAATCACATCCTGGAGGATCCAATCACATCCTGGAGGATTCAATCACATCCTGGGGATCCAATCATATCCTGGCGGATCCAATCACATCCTGGAGGATCCAATCATATCCTGGAGGATCCAATCACATCCTGGGGGATTCAATCACATCCTGGAGGATCCAATCACATCCTGGAGGATCCAATCACATCCTGGAGGATCCAATCACATCCTGGAGGATTCAATCACATCCTGGAGGATCCAATCACATCCTGGAGGATCCAATCACATCCTGGAGGATCCAATCACATCCTGGAGGATCCAATCACATCCTGGAGGATCCAATCACATCCTGGAGGATCAAATCATATCCTGAAGGATCCAATCATATCCTGGAGGATCCAATCACACCCTGGAGGATCCAATCATATCGTGAAGGATCCAATCATATCGTGGAGGATCCAATCATATCCTTGAGGATCCAATCATATCCTGGAGGATGCAATCATATCCTAGAGGATCCAATCATATCCTGGAGGATCCAATCATATCCTGGAGGATCCAATCACATCCTGGAGGATCCAATCACATCCTGGAGGATTCAATCACATCCTGGGGATCCAATCATATCCTGGCGGATCCAATCACATCCTGGAGGATCCAATCATATCCTGGAGGATCCAATCACATCCTGGGGGATTCAATCACATCCTGGAGGATCCAATCACATCCTGGAGGATCCAATCATATCCTGGAGGATCCAATCATATCCTGGAGGATCAAATCATATCCTGAAGGATCCAATCATATCCTGGAGGATCCAATCACACCCTGGAGGATCCAATCATATCGTGAAGGATCCAATCATATCGTGGAGGAACTAATCATATCCTTGAGGATCCAATCATATCCTGGAGGATGCAATCATATCCTAGAGGATCCAATCATATCCTGGAGGATCCAATCATATCCTGGAGTATCCAATCATATCCTGGAGGATCCAATCACATCCTTCAGGATCCAATCACATCCTGGAGGATCCAAACACATCCTGGAGGGCGAGTCAAATCATATCCTGGAGGATCCAATCACATCCTGGAGGATCCAATCACATCCTTCAGGATCCAATCACATCCTGGAGGATCCAATCACATCCTGGAGGATCCAATCACATCCTGGAGGATCCAATCACATCCTGGAGGATTCAATCACATCCTGGAGGATTCAATCACATCCTGGAGGATCCAATCACATCCTGGAGGATCCAATCATATCCTGGAGGATCCAATCACATCCTGGAGGATCCAATCATATCCTGGAGGATCCAATCACATCCTGGAGGATCCAATCATATCCTGGAGGATCCAATCATATCCTGAAGGATCCAATCATATCCTGGAGGATCCAATCACATCCTGGAGGATCCAATCACATCCTGGGGGATTCAATCACATCCTGGAGGATCCAATCACATCCTGGAGGATCCAATCATATCCTGGAGGATCCAATCATATCCTGGAGGATCAAATCATATCCTGAAGGATCCAATCATATCCTTGAGGATCCAATCATATCCTGGAGTATCCAATCATATCCTGGAGGATCCAATCACATCCTTCAGGATCCAATCACATCCTGGAGGATCCAAACACATCCTGGAGGGCGAGTCAAATCATATCCTGGAGGATCCAATCACATCCTGGAGGATCCAATCACATCCTTCAGGATCCAATCACATCCTGGAGGATCCAATCACATCCTGGAGGATCCAATCACATCCTGGAGGATCCAATCACATCCTGGAGGATTCAATCACATCCTGGAGGATCCAATCACATCCTGGAGGATCCAATCACATCCTGGAGGATCCAATCACATCCTGGAGGATCCAATCACATCCTGGAGGATCCAATCACATCCTGGAGGATTCAATCACATCCTGGAGGATCCAATCACATCCTGGAGGATCCAATCACATCCTGGAGGATCCAATCACATCCTGGAGGATCCAATCACATCCTGGAGGATTCAATCACATCCTGGGGATCCAATCATATCCTGGCGGATCCAATCACATCCTGGAGGATCCAATCATATCCTGGAGGATCCAATCACATCCTGGGGGATTCAATCACATCCTGGAGGATCCAATCACATCCTGGAGGATCCAATCATATCCTGGAGGATCCAATCATATCCTGGAGGATCAAATCATATCCTGAAGGATCCAATCATATCCTGGAGGATCCAATCACACCCTGGAGGATCCAATCATATCGTGAAGGATCCAATCATATCGTGGAGGATCCAATCATATCCTTGAGGATCCAATCATATCCTGGAGGATGCAATCATATCCTAGAGGATCCAATCATATCCTGGAGGATCCAATCATATCCTGGAGTATCCAATCATATCCTGGAGGATCCAATCACATCCTTCAGGATCCAATCACATCCTGGAGGATCCAAACACATCCTGGAGGGCGAGTCAAATCATATCCTGGAGGATCCAATCACATCCTGGAGGATCCAATCACATCCTTCAGGATCCAATCACATCCTGGAGGATCCAATCACATCCTGGAGGATCCAATCACATCCTGGAGGATCCAATCACATCCTGGAGGATTCAATCACATCCTGGAGGATCCAATCACATCCTGGAGGATCCAATCACATCCTGGAGGATCCAATCACATCCTGGAGGATCAAATCATATCCTGAAGGATCCAATCATATCCTGGAGGATCCAATCACACCCTGGAGGATCCAATCATATCGTGAAGGATCCAATCATATCGTGGAGGATCCAATCATATCCTTGAGGATCCAATCATATCCTGGAGGATGCAATCATATCCTAGAGGATCCAATCATATCCTGGAGGATCCAATCATATCCTGGAGGATCCAATCACATCCTGGAGGATCCAATCACATCCTGGAGGATTCAATCACATCCTGGGGATCCAATCATATCCTGGCGGATCCAATCACATCCTGGAGGATCCAATCATATCCTGGAGGATCCAATCACATCCTGGGGGATTCAATCACATCCTGGAGGATCCAATCACATCCTGGAGGATCCAATCATATCCTGGAGGATCCAATCATATCCTGGAGGATCAAATCATATCCTGAAGGATCCAATCATATCCTGGAGGATCCAATCACACCCTGGAGGATCCAATCATATCGTGAAGGATCCAATCATATCGTGGAGGAACTAATCATATCCTTGAGGATCCAATCATATCCTGGAGGATGCAATCATATCCTAGAGGATCCAATCATATCCTGGAGGATCCAATCATATCCTGGAGTATCCAATCATATCCTGGAGGATCCAATCACATCCTTCAGGATCCAATCACATCCTGGAGGATCCAAACACATCCTGGAGGGCGAGTCAAATCATATCCTGGAGGATCCAATCACATCCTGGAGGATCCAATCACATCCTTCAGGATCCAATCACATCCTGGAGGATCCAATCACATCCTGGAGGATCCAATCACATCCTGGAGGATCCAATCACATCCTGGAGGATTCAATCACATCCTGGAGGATCCAATCACATCCTGGAGGATCCAATCACATCCTGGAGGATCCAATCACATCCTGGAGGATCAAATCATATCCTGAAGGATCCAATCATATCCTGGAGGATCCAATCACACCCTGGAGGATCCAATCATATCGTGAAGGATCCAATCATATCGTGGAGGATCCAATCATATCCTTGAGGATCCAATCATATCCTGGAGGATGCAATCATATCCTAGAGGATCCAATCATATCCTGGAGGATCCAATCATATCCTGGAGTATGAATCATTTTCTGGAGCATCAGAATATATTCTGGATTTTCCAATATCATATTCTGGAAAATGACATTCTGGAGTATCCGATCACATAAAAGAATGCACGCAATAAGCACTTGGTTGAGTCATAAAGGAATAATGTTATAATTTATCATTTTTTTAGTGTTATGAGCTTTAAAAAATGGCTTTAAAATGGTTGGTTTTGACTTTAAACCATCCTAGAAACAAGAAGACTATATCCCGGGCGGAGAGGGTTGTTCAAGATTACAGTAAATGTATGTAAATGTGGCTGCCAGGGCCCCATGGTGTACCCTCCTCGCCCGGGATATAATCCTTTAAATACTGTGCACTAGTAATAGTTATTTTAATGTTAAAAAAATCAGTCTCTTTGGTGTATTTGTCAAATCTTCTGTTCTATCTAACAAAAAGTACATTTGTAGATTAAATATTATCATCTACATTAGCAATTTTATCTGCCTTAACGAGACAGCAATAAGATTAGTTCTGTAAAAATATTTCGTATTTTTATGTTTCAAAAACAACTTTTTTCACGTGTTCTTTGGTAAGAGCTGACAAGGCAGACTCGAAATTCGTTAACTGCAAGAGAATGTACATGACGAGATGGATTGGATGGGTGTATAGGAATAAGAATGTACACGAGATGGATTGGATGAACGTATAGGAATAAGAATGTACACCAGATGGATTGGATGGAAGAACAGGAAAAAGAATGTACACGAGATGGCGGATTGGATGGAAGAACAGAAATAAGAATGTACACGAGATGGATTGGATGGGCATTTAGGAATAAGAATATACACGAGATGGATTGCATGGGCGTATCAGAATAAGAATGTACACGAGATGGATTGGATGAACGTATAGGAATAAGATTGTACACGAGATGGATTCGATGGGTGTATAGGAATAAGAATGTGCACGAGATGGATTGGATGGGTGTATAGGAATAAGAATGTACACGAGATGGATTGGATGGGCGTATATAAATAAGAATGTACACGAGATGGATTGGATGGGCGTATATAAATAAGAATGTAAACGAGATGGATTGGATGAACGTATATAAATAAGAATGTACACGAGATGGATTGGATGAACGTATAGGAATAAGAATGTACACGAGATGGATTGGATGAACGTATAGGAATAAGAATGTACACGAGATGGATTGGATGGGCGTATAGGAATAAGAATGTATAGGAGATGGATTGGATGGGTGTATCAGTAGGAATAAGAATGTACACGAGATGGATTGGATGAACGTATAGGAATAAGAATGTACACGAGATGGATTGGATGGGCGTATAGGAATAAGAATGTATAGGAGATGGATTGGATGGAGGATCCTGGAGGATCCAATCACATCCTGGAGGATCCAACACATCCTGGAGGATCCAATCACATCCTGAAGGATCCAATCATATCCTGAAGGATCCAACCACATCCTGGAAGATCAAATCACATACTGGCGGATCCAATCACATCCTGGAGGATCCAATCATATCCTGGAGGATCCAATCACATCCTGGAGGATCCAATCATATCCTGGAGGATCCAATCACATCCTGGAGGATCCAATCATATCCTGGAGGATCCAATCACATCCTGGAGGATCCAATCATATCCTGGAGGATCCAATCACATCCTGGAGGATCCAATCATATCCTGGAGGATCCGATCATATCCTGAAGGATCCAATCATATCCTGGAGGATCCAATCACATCCTGGAGGATCCAATCACATCCTGGGGGATTCAATCACATCCTGGAGGATCCAATCACATCCTGTAGGATCCAATCATATCCTGGAGGATCCAATCATATCCTGGAGGATCAAATCATATCCTGAAGGATCCAATCATATCCTTGAGGATCCAATCATATCCTGGAGTATCCAATCATATCCTGGAGGATCCAATCACATCCTTCAGGATCCAATCACATCCTGGAGGATCCAAACACATCCTGGAGGGCGAGTCAAATCATATCCTGGAGGATCCAATCACATCCTGGAGGATCCAATCACATCCTTCAGGATCCAATCACATCCTGGAGGATCCAATCACATCCTGGAGGATCCAATCACATCCTGGAGGATCCAATCACATCCTGGAGGATTCAATCACATCCTGGAGGATCCAATCACATCCTGGAGGATCCAATCACATCCTGGAGGATCCAATCACATCCTGGAGGATCCAATCACATCCTGGAGGATCCAATCACATCCTGGAGGATTCAATCACATCCTGGGGATCCAATCATATCCTGGCGGATCCAATCACATCCTGGAGGATCCAATCATATCCTGGAGGATCCAATCACATCCTGGGGGATTCAATCACATCCTGGAGGATCCAATCACATCCTGGAGGATCCAATCATATCCTGGAGGATCCAATCATATCCTGGAGGATCAAATCATATCCTGAAGGATCCAATCATATCCTGGAGGATCGAATCACACCCTGGAGGATCCAATCATATCGTGAAGGATCCAATCATATCGTGGAGGATCCAATCATATCCTTGAGGATCCAATCATATCCTGGAGGATGCAATCATATCCTAGAGGATCCAATCATATCCTGGAGGATCCAATCATATCCTGGAGTATGAATCATTTTCTGGAGCATCAGAATATATTCTGGATTTTCCAATATCATATTCTGGAAAATGACATTCTGGAGTATCCGATCACATAAAAGAATGCACGCAATAAGCACTTGGTTGAGTCATAAAGGAATAATGTTATAATTTATCATTTTTTTAGTGTTATGAGCTTTAAAAAATGGCTTTAAAATGGTTGGTTTTGACTTTAAACCATCCTAGAAACAAGAAGACTATATCCCGGGCGGAGAGGGTTGTTCAAGATTACAGTAAATGTATGTAAATGTGGCTGCCAGGGCCCCATGGTGTACCCTCCTCGCCCGGGATATAATCCTTTAAATACTGTGCACTAGTAATAGTTATTTTAATGTTAAAAAAATCAGTCTCTTTGGTGTATTTGTCAAATCTTCTGTTCTATCTAACAAAAAGTACATTTGTAGATTAAATATTATCATCTACATTAGCAATTTTATCTGCCTTAACGAGACAGCAATAAGATTAGTTCTGTAAAAATATTTCGTATTTTTATGTTTCAAAAACAACTTTTTTCACGTGTTCTTTGGTAAGAGCTGACAAGGCAGACTCGAAATTCGTTAACTGCAAGAGAATGTACATGACGAGATGGATTGGATGGGTGTATAGGAATAAGAATGTACACGAGATGGATTGGATGAACGTATAGGAATAAGAATGTACACCAGATGGATTGGATGGAAGAACAGGAAAAAGAATGTACACGAGATGGCGGATTGGATGGAAGAACAGAAATAAGAATGTACACGAGATGGATTGGATGGGCATTTAGGAATAAGAATATACACGAGATGGATTGCATGGGCGTATCAGAATAAGAATGTACACGAGATGGATTGGATGAACGTATAGGAATAAGATTGTACACGAGATGGATTGGATGGGTGTATAGGAATAAGAATGTACACGAGATGGATTGGATGGGTGTATAGGAATAAGAATGTACACGAGATGGATTGGATGGGCGTATATAAATAAGAATGTACACGAGATGGATTGGATAAACGTATAGGAATAAGAATGTACACGAGATGGATTGGATGAACGTATAGGAATAAGAATGTACACGAGATGGATTGGATGAACGTATAGGAATAAGAATGTACACGAGATGGATTGGATGGGTGTTTAGGAATAAGAATGTATACGAGATGGATTGGATGGGTGTATAGGAATAAGAATGTACACGAGATGGATTGTATGGGCGTATATAAATAAGAATGTAAACGAGATGGATTGGATGAACGTATATAAATAAGAATGTACACGAGATGGATTGGATGAACGTATAGGAATAAGAATGTACACGAGATGGATTGGATGAACGTATAGGAATAAGAATGTACACGAGATGGATTGGATGGGCGTATAGGAATAAGAATGTATAGGAGATGGATTGGATGGGTGTATCAGTAGGAATAAGAATGTACACGAGATGGATTGGATGAACGTATAGGAATAAGAATGTACACGAGATGGATTGGATGGGCGTATAGGAATAAGAATGTATAGGAGATGGATTGGATGGAGGATCCTGGAGGATCCAATCACATCCTGGAGGATCCAACACATCCTGGAGGATCCAATCACATCCTGAAGGATCCAATCATATCCTGGAGGATCCAATCAAATGCTGGAGGATCAAATCATATCCTGGAGGATCCAACCACATCCTGGAAGATCAAATCACATACTGGAGGATCCAATCACATGCTGGAGGATCCAATCATATCCTGGAGGATCCAATCACATGCTGGAGGATCCAATCATATCCTGGAGGATCCAATCACATCCTGGAGGATCCAATCACATCCTGGAGGATCCAATCATATCCTGGAGGATCCGCCGATCATATCCTGAAGGATCCAATCACATCCTGGAGGATCCAATCACATCCTGGAGGATACAATCACATCCTGGAGGATCCAATCATATCCTGGAGTATGAATCATTTTCTGGAGCATCAGAATATATTCTGGATTTTCCAATATCATATTCTGGAAAATGACATTCTGGAGTATCCGATCACATAAAAGAATGCACGCAATAAGCACTTGGTTGAGTCATAAAGGAATAATGTTATAATTTATCATTTTTTTAGTGTTATGAGCTTTAAAAAATGGCTTTAAAATGGTTGGTTTTGACTTTAAACCATCCTAGAAACAAGAAGACTATATCCCGGGCGGAGAGGGTTGTTCAAGATTACAGTAAATGTATGTAAATGTGGCTGCCAGGGCCCCATGGTGTACCCTCCTCGCCCGGGATATAATCCTTTAAATACTGTGCACTAGTAATAGTTATTTTAATGTTAAAAAAATCAGTCTCTTTGGTGTATTTGTCAAATCTTCTGTTCTATCTAACAAAAAGTACATTTGTAGATTAAATATTATCATCTACATTAGCAATTTTATCTGCCTTAACGAGACAGCAATAAGATTAGTTTGTAAAAATATTTCGTATTTTTATGTTTCAAAAACAACTTTTTTCACGTGTTCTTTGGTAAGAGCTGACAAGGCAGACTCGAAATTCGTTAACTGCAAGAGAATGTACATGACGAGATGGATTGGATGGGTGTATAGGAATAAGAATGTACACGAGATGGATTGGATGAACGTATAGGAATAAGAATGTACACCAGATGGATTGGATGGAAGAACAGGAAAAAGAATGTACACGAGATGGCGGATTGGATGGAAGAACAGAAATAAGAATGTACACGAGATGGATTGGATGGGCATTTAGGAATAAGAATATACACGAGATGGATTGCATGGGCGTATCAGAATAAGAATGTACACGAGATGGATTGGATGAACGTATAGGAATAAGAATGTACACGAGATGGATTGGATGAACGTATAGGAATACGAATGTACACGAGATGGATTGGATGGGCGTATAGGAATAAGAATGTATAGGAGATGGATTGGATGGGTGTATCAGTAGGAATAAGAATGTACACGAGATGGATTGGATGAACGTATAGGAATAAGAATGTACACGAGATGGATTGGATGGGCGTATAGGAATAAGAATGTATAGGAGATGGATTGGATGGAGGATCCTGGAGGATCCAATCACATCCTGGAGGATCCAACACATCCTGGAGGATCCAATCACATCCTGAAGGATCCAATCATATCCTGGAGGATCCAATCAAATGCTGGAAGATCAAATCATATCCTGGAGGATCCAATCACATGCTGGAGGATCCAATCATATCCTGGAGGATCCAATCACATCCTGGAGGATCCAATCACATCCTGGAGGATCCAATCATATCCTGGAGGATCCGCCGATCATATCCTGAAGGATCCAATCACATCCTGGAGGATCCGCCGATCATATCCTGAAGGATCCAATCACATCCTTCAGGATCCAATCACATCCTGGAGGATCCAATCACATCCTGGAGGATACAATCACATCCTGGAGGATCCAATCATATCCTGAAGGATCCAATCATATCCTGGAGTATCCAATCATATCCTGGAGGATCCAATCACATCCTGGAGGATCCAATCACATCCTGGAGGATCCAATCACATCCTGGAGGGCGAGTCAAATCATATCCTGGAGGATCCAATCACATCCTAGAGGATCCAATCACATCCTTCAGGATCCAATCACATCCTGGAGGATCCAATCACATCCTGGAGGATCCAATCACATCCTGGAGGATTCAATCACATCCTGGAGGATCCAATCACATCCTGGAGGATCCAATCACATCCTGGAGGATCCAATCACATCCTGGAGGATCCAATCACATCCTGGAGGATCCAATCACATCCTGGAGGATTCAATCACATCCTGGGGATCCAATCATATCCTGGCGGATCCAATCACATCCTGGAGGATCCAATCATATCCTGGAGGATCCAATCACATCCTGGAGGATCCAATCATATCCTGGAGGATCCAATCACATCCTGGAGGATCCAATCATATCCTGGAGGATCCGATCATATCCTGGAGGATCCAATCACATCCTGGCGGATCCAATCACATCCTGGAGGATCCAATCATATCCTGGAGGATCCAATCACATCCTGGAGGATCCAATCATATCCTGGAGGATCCAATCACATCCTGGAGGATCCAATCATATCCTGGAGGATCCGATCATATCCTGGAGGATCCAATCACATCCTGGAGGATCCAATCACATCCTGGAGGATCCAATCACATCCTGGGGGATTCAATCACATCCTGGAGGATCCAATCACATCCTGGAGGATCCAATCATATCCTGGAGGATCCAATCATATCCTGGAGGATCAAATCATATCCTGAAGGATCCAATCATATCCTGGAGGATCCAATCATATCCTGGAGGATCCAATCATATCCTGGAGTATCCAATCATATCCTGGAGGATCCAATCACATCCTGGAGGATCCAATCACATCCTGGAGGATCCAAACACATCCTGGAGGGCGAGTCAAATCATATCCTGGAGGATCCAATCACATCCTGGAGGATCCAATCACATCCTTCAGGATCCAATCACATCCTGGAGGATCCAATCACATCCTGGAGGATCCAATCACATCCTTCAGGATCCAATCACATCCTGGAGGATCCAATCACATCCTGGAGGATCCAATCACATCCTGGAGGATCCAATCACATCCTGGGGGATTCAATCACATCCTGGAGGATCCAATCACATCCTGGAGGATCCAATCATATCCTGGAGGATCCAATCATATCCTGGAGGATCAAATCATATCCTGAAGGATCCAATCATATCCTGGAGGATCCAATCATATCCTGGAGGATCCAATCATATCCTGGAGTATCCAATCATATCCTGGAGGATCCAATCACATCCTGGAGGATCCAATCACATCCTGGAGGATCCAAACACATCCTGGAGGGCGAGTCAAATCATATCCTGGAGGATCCAATCACATCCTGGAGGATCCAATCACATCCTTCAGGATCCAATCACATCCTGGAGGATCCAATCACATCCTGGAGGATCCAATCACATCCTTCAGGATCCAATCACATCCTTGAGGATCCAATCACATCCTGGAGGATCCAATCACATCCTGGAGGATCCAATCACATCCTGGGGGATTCAATCACATCCTGGAGGATCCAATCACATCCTGGAGGATCCAATCATATCCTGGAGGATCCAATCATATCCTGGAGGATCCAATCATATCCTGAAGGATCCAATCATATCCTGGAGGATCCAATCACACCCTGGAGGATCCAATCATATCCTGAAGGATCCAATCATATCGTGGAGGATCCAATCATATCCTTGAGGATCCAATCATATCCTGGAGGATCCAATCATATCCTAGAGGATCCAATCATATCCTGGAGGATCCAATCATATCCTGGAGTATGAATCATTTTCTGGAGCATCAGAATATATTCTGGATTTTCCAATATCATATTCTGGAAAATGACATTCTGGAGTATCCGATCACATAAAAGAATGCACGCAATAAGCACTTGGTTGAGTCATAAAGGAATAATGTTATAATTTATCATTTTTTTAGTGTTATGAGCTTTAAAAAATGGCTTTAAAATGGTTGGTTTTGACTTTAAACCATCCTAGAAACAAGAAGACTATATCCCGGGCGGAGAGGGTTGTTCAAGATTACAGTAAATGTATGTAAATGTGGCTGCCAGGGCCCCGTGGTGTACCCTCCTCGCCCGGGATATAATCTTTTAAATACTGTGCACTAGTAATAGTTATTTTAATGTTAAAAAAATCAGTCTCTTTGGTGTATTTGTCAAATCTTCTGTTCTATCTAACAAAAAGGATATTTGTAGATTAAATATTATCATCTACATTAGCAATTTTATCTGCCTTAACGAGACAGCAATAAGATTAGTTCTGTAAAAATATTTCGTATTTTTATGTTTCAAAAACAACTTTTTTCACGTGTTCTTTGGTAAGAGCTGACAAGGCAGACTCGAAATTCGTTAACTGCAAGAGAATGTACATGACGAGATGGATTGGATGGGTGTATAGGAATAAGAATGTACACGAGATGGATTGGATGAACGTATAGGAATAAGAATGTACACCAGATGGATTGGATGGAAGAACAGGAAAAAGAATGTACACGAGATGGCGGATTGGATGGAAGAACAGAAATAAGAATGTACACGAGATGGATTGGATGGGCATTTAGGAATAAGAATATACACGAGATGGATTGCATGGGCGTATCAGAATAAGAATGTACACGAGATGGATTGGATGAACGTATAGGAATAAGATTGTACACGAGATGGATTGGATGGTTGTATAGGAATAAGAATGTACACGAGATGGATTGGATGGGTGTATAGGAATAAGAATGTACACGAGATGGATTGGATGGGCGTATATAAATAAGAATGTACACGAGATGGATTGGATAAACGTATAGGAATAAGAATGTACACGAGATGGATTGGATGAACGTATAGGAATAAGAATGTACACGAGATGGATTGGATGAACGTATAGGAATAAGAATGTACACGAGATGGATTGGATGGGTGTATAGGAATAAGAATGTATACGAGATGGATTGGATGGGTGTATAGGAATAAGAATGTACACGAGATGGATTGGATGGGCGTATATAAATAAGAATGTACACGAGATGGATTGGATGAACGTATATAAATAAGAATGTACACGAGATGGATTGGATGAACGTATAGGAATAAGAATGTACACGAGATGGAATGGATGAACGTATAGGAATAAGAATGTACACGAGATGGATTGGATGGGCGTATAGGAATAAGAATGTATAGGAGATGGATTGGATGGGTGTATCAGTAGGAATAAGAATGTACACGAGATGGCGGATTGGATGGACGTATAGGAATAAGAATGTACACGAGATGGATTGGATGGGCGTATAGGAATAAGAATGTATAGGAGATGGATTGGATGGAGGATCCTGGAGGATCCAATCACATCCTGGAGGATCCAACACATCCTGGAGGATCCAATCACATCCTGAAGGATCCAATCATATCCTGGAGGATCCAATCACACCCTGGAGGATCCAATCACATACTGGAGGATCCAATCACATCCTGGAGGATCCAATCACATCCTGGGGGATCCAATCACATCCTGGAGGATCCAATCACATCCTGGAGGATCCAATCACATCCTGGAGGATCCAATCACATCCTGGAGGATCCAATCACATCCTGGAGGATCCAATCACATCCTGGAGGATCCAATCACATCCTGGAGGATCCAATCACATCCTGGAGGATTCAATCACATCCTGGAGGATCCAATCACATCCTGGAGGATCCAATCACATCCTTCAGGATCCAATCACATCCTGGAGGATCCAATCACATCCTGGAGGATCCAATCACATCCTGGAGGATCCAATCACATCCTGGAGGATCCAATCACATCCTGGAGGATCCAATCACATCCTGGAGGATCCAATCACATCCTGGAGGATTCAATCACATCCTGGAGGATCCAATCATATCCTGGAGGATCCAATCACATCCTGGAGGATCCAATCACATCCTGGAGGATCCAATCACATCCTGGAGGATCCAATCACATCCTGGAGGATCCAATCATATCCTGGAGGATCCAATCAAATCCTGGAGGATCCAATCATATCCTTGAGGATCCGTTCATATCCTGAAGGATCCAATCATATCCTGGAGGATCCAATCACATCCTGGAGGATCCAATCACATCCTGGGGGATCCAATCACATCCTGGAGGATCCAATCACATCCTGGAGGATCCAATCATATCCTGGAGGATCCAATCATATCCTGGAGGATCAAATCATATCCTGAAGGATCCAATCATATCCTGGAGGATCCAATCACACCCTGGAGGATCCAATCATATCCTGAAGGATCCAATCATATCGTGGAGGATCCAATCATATCCTTGAGGATCAAATCATATCCTGGAGGATCCAATCATATCCTAGAGGATCCAATCATATCCTGGAGGATCCAATCATATCCTGGAGTATGAATCATTTTCTGGAGCATCAGAATATATTCTGGATTTTCCAATATCATATTCTGGAAAATGACATTCTGGAGTATCCGATCACATAAAAGAATGCACGCAATAAGCACTTGGTTGAGTCATAAAGGAATAATGTTATAATTTATCATTTTTTTAGTGTTATGAGCTTTAAAAAATGGCTTTAAAATGGTTGGTTTTGACTTTAAACCATCCTAGAAACAAGAAGACTATATCCCGGGCGGAGAGGGTTGTTCAAGATTACAGTAAATGTATGTAAATGTGGCTGCCAGGGCCCCGTGGTGTACCCTCCTCGCCCGGGATATAATCTTTTAAATACTGTGCACTAGTAATAGTTATTTTAATGTTAAAAAAATCAGTCTCTTTGGTGTATTTGTCAAATCTTCTGTTCTATCTAACAAAAAGTATATTTGTAGATTAAATATTATCATCTACATTAGCAATTTTATCTGCCTTAACGAGACAGCAATAAGATTAGTTCTGTAAAAATATTTCGTATTTTTATGTTTCAAAAACAACTTTTTTCACGTGTTCTTTGGTAAGAGCTGACAAGTCAGACTCGAAATTCGTTAACTGCAAGAGAATGTACATGACGAGATGGATTGGATGGGTGTATAGGAATAAGAATGTACACGAGATGGATTGGATGAACGTATAGGAATAAGAATGTACACCAGATGGATTGGATGGAAGAACAGGAATAAGAATGTACACGAGATGGCGGATTGGATGGAAGAACAGAAATAAGAATGTACACGAGATGGATTGGATGGGCATTTAGGAATAAGAATATACACGAGATGGATTGCATGGGCGTATCAGAATAAGAATGTACACGAGATGGATTGGATGAACGTATAGGAATAAGATTGTACACGAGATGGATTGGATGGGTGTATAGGAATAAGAATGTATACGAGATGGATTGGATGAACGTATAGGAATAAGAATGTACACGAGATGGATTGGATGGGCGTATAGGAATAAGAATGTATAGGAGATGGATTGGATGGGTGTATAGGAATAAGAATGTACACGAGATGGATTGGATGAACGTATAGGAATAAGAATGTACACGAGATGGATTGGATGGGCGTATATAAATAAGAATGTACACGAGATGGATTGGATGGGTGTATAGGAATAAGAATGTACACGAGATGGATTGCATGGGCGTATCAGAATAAGAATGTACACGAGATGGATTGGATGAACGTATAGGAATAAGATTGTACACGAGATGGATTGGATGGGTGTATAGGAATAAGAATGTATACGAGATGGATTGGATGAACGTATAGGAATAAGAATGTACACGAGATGGATTGGATGGGCGTATAGGAATAAGAATGTATAGGAGATGGATTGGATGGGTGTATAGGAATAAGAATGTACACGAGATGGATTGGATGAACGTATAGGAATAAGAATGTACACGAGATGGATTGGATGGGCGTATATAAATAAGAATGTACACGAGATGGATTGGATGGGTGTATAGGAATAAGAATGTACACGAGATGGATTGGATGAACGTATAGGAATAAGAATGTACACGAGATGGATTGGATGAACGTATAGGAATAAGATTGTACACGAGATGGATTGGATGGGTGTATAGGAATAAGAATGTATACGAGATGGATTGGATGGGTGTATAGGAATAAGAATGTACACGAGATGGATTGGATGGGCGTATATAAATAAGAATGTACACGAGATGGATTGGATGAACGTATAGGAATAGGAATGTACACGAGATGGATTGGATGAACGTATAGGAATAAGAATGTACACGAGATGGATTGGATGAACGTATAGGAATAAGAATGTACACGAGATGGATTGGATGAACGTATAGGAATAAGAATGTACACGAGATGGATTGGATGGGCGTATATAAATAAGAATGTACACGAGATGGATTGGATGGGTGTATAGGAATAAGAATGTACACGAGATGGATTGGATGAACGTATAGGAATAAGAATGTACACGAGATGGATTGGATGAACGTATAGGAATAAGATTGTACACGAGATGGATTGGATGGGTGTATAGGAATAAGAATGTATACGAGATGGATTGGATGGGTGTATAGGAATAAGAATGTACACGAGATGGATTGGATGGGCGTATATAAATAAGAATGTACACGAGATGGATTGGATGAACGTATAGGAATAGGAATGTACACGAGATGGATTGGATGAACGTATAGGAATAAGAATGTACACGAGATGGATTGGATGAACGTATAGGAATAAGAATGTACACGAGATGGATTGGATGAACGTATAGGAATACGAATGTACACGAGATGGATTGGATGAACGTATAGGAATAAGAATGTACACGAGATGGATTGGATGAACGTATAGGAATAAGAATGTACACGAGATGGATTGGATGGGCGTATAGGAATAAGAATGTATAGGAGATGGATTGGATGGGTGTATCAGTAGGAATAAGAATGTACACGAGATGGATTGGATGAACGTTTAGGAATAAGAATGTACACGAGATGGATTGGATAAACGTATAGGAATAAGAATGTACACGAGATGGATTGGATGAACGCATAGGAATAAGAATGTACACGAGATGGATTGGATGAACGTATAGGAATAAGAATGTACACGAGATGGATTGGATGGGCGTATATAAATAAGAATGTACACGAGATGGATTGGATAAACGTATGGGAATAAGAATGTACACGAGATGGATTGGATGAACGTATAGGAATAAGAATGTACACGAGATGGATTGGATGAACGTATAGGAATAAGAATGTACACGAGATGGATTGGATGGGCGTATAGGAATAAGAATGTATAGGAGATTGATTGGATGGGTGTATAGGAATAAGAATGTACACGAGATGGATTGGATGGGTGGATAGGAATAAGAATGTACACGAGATGGATTGGATGGACGTATAGAAATAAGAATGTACAAGAGATGGATTGGATGGGCGTATAGAAATAAGAATGTACACGAGATGGATTGGATGGGCGTATAGAAATAAGAATGTACACGAGATGGATTGGATGAACGTATAGGAATAAGAATGTACACGAGATGGATTGGATAAACGCATAGGAATAAGAATGTACACGAGATGGATTGGATGGGCGTATAGGAATAAGAATGTACACGAGATGGATTGGATGGGTGTATAGGAATAAGAATGTACACGAGATGGAATTGATGGGCGTATATAAATAAGAATGTACACGAGATGGATTGGATAAACGTATAGGAATAAGAATGTACACGAGATGGATTGGATGAACGCATAGGAATAAGAATGTACACGAGATGGATTGGATGAACGTATAGGAATAAGAATGTACACGAGATGGATTGGATGGGCGTATATGAATAAGAATGTACACAAGATGGATTGGATAAACGTATGGGAATAAGAATGTACAGGAGATGGATTGGATGAACGTATAGGAATAAGAATGTACACGAGATGGATTGGATGAACGTATAGGAATAAGAATGTACACGAGATGGATTGGATGGGCGTATAGGAATAAGAATGTATAGGAGATGGATTGGATGGGTGTATAGGAATAAGAATGTATAGGAGATAGATTGGATGGGTGTATAGGAATAAGAATGTACACGAGATGGATTGGATGAACGTATAGGAATAAGAATGTACACGAGATGGATTGGATGGGTGTATAGGAATAAGAATGTACTTGAGATGGATTGGATGAAAGCATAGGAATAAGAATGTACACGAGATGGATTGGATGAACGTATAGGAATAAGAATGTACACGAGATGGATTGGATGGGTGTATATAAATAAGAATGTACACGAGATGGATTGGATAAACGTATGGGAATAAGAATGTACAGGAGATGGATTGGATGAACGTATAGGAATAAGAATGTACACGAGATGGATTGGATGGAAGAACAGGAATAAGAATGTACACGAGATGGATTGGATGGGTGTATAGGAATAAGAATGTACACGAGATGGATTGGATGGGCGTATATAAATAAGAATGTACACGAGATGGATTGGATGAACGTATAGGAATAAGAATGTACACGAGATGGATTGGATGGGCGTATATAAATAAGAATGTACACGAGATGGATTGGATAAACGTATAGGAATAAGAATGTACACGAGATGGATTGGATGGGCGTATATAAATAAGAATGTACACGAGATGGATTGGATAAACGTATGGGAATAAGAATGTACACGAGATGGATTGGATGAACGTATAGGAATAAGAATGTACACGAGATGGATTGGATGGGCGTATAGGAATAAGAATGTACACGAGATTGATTGGATGGGCGTATCTGATTGAGGATGTACACGAGATGTATTGGATGGGTGTATAATGTAGAATGGTTACTGTATTACACTTATAACTTAGCCTTTTTTCAGCAGCCTACGTTTGGACGCTTCGTAAAATTTCTTCCTCTAATTCTGCAGGAGTTTTAGGATAAATTTATTTAACCTGTATAACTGAGGTTACCCAAATGAGGAAGTTACAGTTATGTCTGATTTCAAAGCTAAATGAGAACATTTGTAGTAAAATGGTTGGGCTCCCTGTGGTATCTGGAACTTTTTGCACCACAGGTACCCATACATAATTGACTAGTACCCATACATAATTGAATAGTGTCCACACATACATAAACATTTTTCAACACACTCAAAAAAATCTTATTACTTGCTTGAATAGTATTGAAGCGTTGATGCTTCTTATACTGTACAGAATATCCCTCTCTTTCAATGGAATACGCTTTACGATATGTATGGTAACGGTACGACCATCCAATTTCGGTTTTGGCATTTCTGCTGGTCCCAAGTGAGGGATCTTTGAACGTTTTTCTGAGTTTTTATTTGATAAAGCTGAAAAGAAATTGTAAAATATGCGAAATGTAGAAATGTCAACTAATTCCTACTGGCCATCCTTCTCTGTTTTCTTTTAATAAGAGTCATAATTATTAGGCATTTTCAAGAATAACAGCGTCAAAGTAAGGCCTGAAGTATTGCAAGACTTTCTTCAGTGTTTTTGAGTTGAAATATCAAAGAAAAATTTTCTCGATCCTACGCTCCTTTTGGAAAAAGTCCAATCCAACATCTAAGTCCACGGATACGGATTTTCCACAATTTTGGATATTCTAAAATTAAAATTTTATTAAACTAAAACTATCAAATTCTAAAAGAGCAAGTTGAATAGGTATCAATGGTGTAATTTTTTTGTTTTAGATGTGAAAAAAATGCTGTTTTTGCGCGCTTCAAAGATGTCGACCGGCAAGCAACGGATTAACCATTACTCACATCTCCACCTCCCCCAAGGGATTGAAAGTTTTAACTCAAAATGCTTGCTATCTTGTTATCTATCCGGTGCAGTTTGAAATAACATTAACTATATTGAAGTATATTGGAAGTTTTCAATGGCAATAAAAACAAGATCTAAATATTCTGGAGCCGATCCAATCACATATTCTGGAGTATCCAATCACGGGATGCCAGAGCACATTTTAAAGTGGGAGTGGGGGGGGGGGGGGGCTAGTATGCAAATTAGAGGGAAAAAGTGAGGGGCTAAGATTAGAAACTGAAATTTGAAAGACTATAGTATGGAATAGGTCCCCCGGCTCCTTCCTCCACCTCCTTGTTTCTCAGTGCTGACCAGGAGAAACGCAGGCTCTGTAAACGAGATAAAAAATTTGGCGCCAAAAGTATCTGCGCCTGCAAAACAAAACAGCCAGCAGATGAACGCGAAAATCAAAATGGCGTCTTAGTTTGTACACAGAAACAAGAGGAACCTGAAAAATATGGATAAATTCTCACTTAAGAACCGAAAAGACATCGTCTTTTTACCTTAATTGCAATCCTTACTCTATTAACTCATGGCTAATGAAGAATTGAGCGCCGAAGACCTTCGGGAAAAGTTGTTTCATACGTTTCGAAATCGCGGTGTCCTGGATTCTCTCAAGGTTTGTTTATGAAAAACATAAAAAGTTTTAGGAAACATTTTCATTAAGACAAAATTTTGACACAGTAACGATTATTTCGGATAAAATAATACTTTTCTAGAAATTATTGCTAAATTAAGGACAATGTGCTTTGATTTAAAATAATTTTGTATTTGTATCCTACACTAAAGTTTTGTGTAATAAAGCTTGTAAACATCAATGTTGCACACTATGGCAACCCGTGTATTTTCCTTTTTATTTTAGTCGCAGTTAAGGAATCGTTTGGTGACAGAGCTGCAGCAAACAGCCAAGGTTAATCTTTCTAATGGCAAGAAAAAGCCCCCAGAAGAATCATCTTTGTTCTATCATGCAGCAAACAGTCTAGTTGTTGATCACCTAGAGAGATGTAACTTTGAGTATACACTGTCTGTTTTTCTTCCTGAGAGTGGAACCGCAAAAGACAAGGCAAGAAAATGAATTGTATTGCAGATAACCTGATGTACATGTGGATTATCTGGATAAGGGGGAGGAATCAATTTGGAGGACAAAACAAAAGAATTTCAATCTCCTGAGAATTGGAAACCTATTGTTTTGTCCTCCAAATTGAGCTGCATTCTAAAGTGCTTCAAGGAGTCTGTAGTAATTTTTGTGCTGATGTCACCTATTGCTTATCTTTCAGCTGTTGACAATTAGAGACCTGCTACATCTACTCAAAGTTGACAAAGATTCTCACTTATATGAATCACTAGTAAGTGTATTCTAGAGACGTATTACAGTACAATATGCAAAAGTATGATCACATTTATGTATTTACATACATCTATGCTTAGGCTTTTTGGTGCCAAACAAGCTTTGCATTGAAATGTGTCAATTTAACATACTGAAGTCCATAGTTCCATAAAGTATGTACATAAATGTGGTCATACTTTTGCTCATTGCACTGTAAAAACTCCTTGATACATGCATGGCTCAAAAATGATAGGATGCAAAAGTAAAATATTTCCTCGCAGTATAGTGGTTCCAAAGGGGTTCATATTTTCCTCTTTTCTGCTATAATTAGGATTTGCTCCAGGTCCACTGCTTTTTCCTACCCCTTCCTACAATAGAAATATTTGACCCTCCTAAAATAAAGTTTAGTGTTATTCTTTACAATCATTATAATATCGATAGTTATAATTAAAATAAGGCCTAAATGAAGGTTTAAATTTGTCATGAAATGAGTATTATTATTCTTTTGTTTTACAGGAAGGCTCTTTGTCAAGCAAGATCAATCCCAAAAGTAAGTTTTAATAAAGCCCTTTCAATTTATGGTTTAAAAAAACAATGCAGGTTAGTGTTTGTTGTTTCTTGTCCCAGTCCGGCCACTGGTTGCAATAAAAGAATAATTACTTTTAAACATTAACAGGCTTTCTATGGGAGATAATATCCCAGCTGCTATCCCACTGTGGTCAAACAAGACAGAGCACTGCTACAGTTCAAACAGAGGAGTCTGCTTCTATGAAATCTCCATCTATTGGTAACTGTCTTTGAAAAACAATCATTTTGTAATGTGTACTGTAATTTATAGCATCCTTTGTATCATTATACTGGTACTCATCAAAGCCGCAAGCTTACAATCATGAGAGTTGTTTAGGATGAGTGTCATGGTTTCTTTATGTCCTCAGTGGTTCCTTTATATCCCTCCAAATTATATTGGTTAGTGGTGATATAGTTAGGAGAGATTATTTAGAGTGGTGATCTATGGCACAAGAAAGTCTAGCTTTTTGTAGATGTGATTCCAAAGGCAGCACTTTCTTCTCAATTTTTGAGACCCTTATTGTTGGGCTAGCCAAGCAACTGAACCCAAGACATCCCACACAGCATTCTGATGCACAACCAATTGAGCCAGCCAGGTGTTGGTTAATAAATGAATGTAAGTGTGCTCATAGATATTGGTATTTTTTCTCCAAAGCTGAAAAGCTGCAGCTTGTTGACCAAGCTTTCTCAGAACGAGCTGAGAAGGAAAATGAGGCATGGGGCTCACAAGCAGAACAGAAAATAGCTGGATTCCAGAGAAAATGTGAAGAGAGAAAGAAAGCTGAACTAGAGGCTGAGGTATGTATGTAAATGCTGTATGGGAAACTCTACATGCAAACAAAATATTTAAGCCATAAGGCAGCAGGTATTTAAGCCATAAGTTTGATTGGGAGAGAGCCCCAAATAAACCTGTATTGTTGGCTCAGAATTACAGCACAATAGGAGAATCACAATACAAGACTTATTGCAATTTTGAGCTGCCAATACTGGTTATATTGATGGCATTGGAAGAAAATATATTCCATATTGGCCTTTGTCGCTTGGTACTACGAAAAGAATACAAACTAATGAAGCTACAGTAGATAAAGCATGTAGCTAATTTTTAAAGGTTTTGTGTTGGTTTTATTTTACCAAGATCAAGCAGTACAAGGCTTCAGCACTTGCAAGCATGCACCTTGAAGAGAAAGAAAGGTGTCAAAGAGAAATAAAAATAGCCAAAGAACAGGTGAATTAGCAACCACAATTTAAGGTGAACTGTATGTGTAGAGAATTGTCTTAATACATGTAGACCTCCTCTGATAATATAGGCTTGAACTCCTTGGATTATTTTTTGTTTTAATTCAACTTGTGTTTTGCGAGCTCTCTCATCACTCATTTCTTGGTGCAACTCCCATCCTCTTTTTTCACTCAGTCATGCACTCACTCAAGCTCTCCCCACAGGGATCCCAGTTCTTCATGATTGTACATGTAGTTGAATTATTTAATAAATCTTACTTTTCCTCCTCCATTCACTTCTCCATTCCCTCCCTCCTTTTCTTCCCTCTCTCCCTTCCTTTCTTTTTTCTTTCCCTTATCCTGTTTTCCTATCAAAGATGCAATTTAGTTATCTGAACTTTAAATTTTTTAGATGGAAAAAGATTATTCATTGAGGGCTGAAATGTTACGATTAAAAGAAAAGGAACTTGCTGATCTTCAGCACCGACAGCAAAAAGTAGGTGATAATTGATAATAGTGACAATTGTGGTAAATTCAAACTGAATCTGTGGGTTAGCTGTGATCTGACTTAGATGAACCCCTGGAGAGGTTGTTTGAGATTCTGCTAGATTCTGTCTATGTCCTAGACAAAATCAACGGTGGTGTAATGGTAGTGCATTTTCTTCTCACCTCTTGGGTTCTTGGGTTTGATTCCTGGATTTGACATCATGTGTGAGTAGAGTATGTCAAGGTCCCCTTGATATGAGGATTTTCTTTTGGTTCTACAGCAATATGATTTCCTCCCTCCACTAAGATTAAGCTACCTATTTAAATTGGATCTGGGAGTAAGCTGTCCCCTGACTATACTTCAAGGTTCAATAAATTTGAAGGTTTTTTTTAAACACTGAACTTTTATTTTAGATTCAAGAGGAGGCGGCATATAGTCAAAGACAAAACATCCTTCAAGAAATGCAGGCAGCAAAAGATAGGGAAAATGAATTCAAAATGAGACAAGAGCTTCACTTAAAGTATGAACTATAGCATTTCATTCTATAGAAGTTTTTCACAGCCATGTTAGATAGCAGGACAATAAATCCCTTTCCTCTTGGTAATTGAATTCGTTCTCATGTAAAATGATGGTATTTTTCCTGCCATGCAACATGACTGACATCACTTGATGGTGCAAAACCTCTATAAAACCATCATAATTATGATGGCAGCTATGACAGGAGGCATAACAATAGAGTCTTTTTCCCCTGGTGGGAAACTGAATTCTTTCTCATGTAAAGTCAATTAGACCAGATTCAATTGTTCCTGCCTCCAGTCATGGTTGCCATGGTTGCACTTGATGGTGCAAAACCTCTATTCAGTATTTCATGTGCATACACATATCTTTTATGGTATCAAGTACTTTACCATTTGATACAAAAACTACGGCAGAGCACATTTTTAAGTGGGGGTGTGGGGTGGAATTTTTCTTCTTTTTTTGGGAGCACAATTTAAAGTGGAGGGGCTACACCTGCAAAATATTTTTTCCTACAGTAATACAAAGGAAGTAAAAAATGAAGGGTAAAGCCCCACCAGTCACCAGCCCCCCTCCCCCCCCCCCCCCCTCCAGGCTCGGCTATCCCTGTGTTAGTTTTTAGAGAAATAAGCTCTAATACATTTAATGCATTTTTAAATTTTTAACATTTTGTTGCATGACTCTTAAATATGTATTATTAAATAAGAGATTGCTACACAGAACAATACAACTAGAAGAAGAGAGGCTTAAAAATGAAGCTGAGAAGATTAAAAACAGAGAATTAGCTCTAAAAGATGAAGAAAAGAGGTCTCAACAGAAAATTGAGGATGAAATTCAAAGGTACTGTAGGTTGTGGGTTTGGATAGTCCATATTCTGCATGTATAGTATCTTCAGTAAGTGGTCTCATTTTTGTAACTTAGATATAAATTGCAACACCAAGAAAGCTACCAAAAAAGACTCCATGATCTAGAACTAAGAGAGGCTCAGTTAAAACGTAAGTATATCACAAAGATAATATTATTAATATTATAGTAATAGTAATAATAATAATAATAATAATAATAATAATAATAATAATTATAATAATATGTTTAATTCAACCACAATTGCAGACTGACGACTGAATTACAGTGGAGGTCAGCTAAATGATTACAATTAATATATATTAGGTTACATAGATGTTATTGAATATTAAATAATTAAATGATTAAGGATTTGTCAGTGACTTCATAACCCCAGCCAAGCAAGAGTAATTAGAGAGACAGCCAAAAACTAAAGTAAACTATTCTCTAATTAGGTCCTGCAGGTGAGAGGTTTTGAAGTCACTGAACCTCTTGGTGTTGGCCACTAGCCTCACCTCCCTGCTACTCCCAGATCCAAGGCTGTAACTATGACTACTATGTGTAATACATATATTATGTGTAATAAATATATTGCATAATTTAATGTACATCATATGTAGTATTTCTGTTGCTCAGTTCTACTATATTTGACTCATTTTGTTAATCATCAATCAGCCCTAGCCTACCCTAGGTAGCAGGCCAAAGTTTTCTTGAACTCAGTTCTGCCTTCATCTGCTTTCACAACCTTCCAAGTCAACAATCAATGAATTTGGAATAGAAAAGGTTGACACAATCATCCCTTGACAGTTCTGACCCCCAATTCCCTATTAACCTTTTTTGCATGTAGAGGATAAAGAAAGCTTTGAAAGAAACAAATCAACATATTTGGGGTACTACGATGAACTAGAAGGGAAAAAAGAACAGCTGAGGGAGATACAGGTGTGTGTGCAACTTCTGTGTGTAAATTATTAAATTACTCCAGAGAAAGTGTTCCAAATTAGGAGGCCATGGCCAAGGTGGGGGAGGGGGGGGGGGGGGGGGGTAAGAGGAGGTATGCCCCTTAGACTGCATTATTTGGTTGAAGACACAAGGTACAGAAGAGAATTGTTTTTTTTGGAGCTCCTCCTCTGAAATCATGAGGAAACCATTTCATTATCTACCAACCAGATGTTGCTGCTTAAACTGTATACACAGCAGTGACAGCCATAATTAAAGATACTTTAATTTACTCTTTCCATCTTGTTTCTCCAACACAAAAAATATAGTATAAAGAACCACCCCCCCCCCCCTTAAACCTTGGCCATGGTCTCCTCACTTCTAACACCTACCTTGGTTTTAAATATTTGCATCATCCAACTTTCAAGAAAAACATACTAGTCAACTTATTGAGGAATGTATTTGAATTTTAGAATCAGTTTGAGGCAGCAAAGTACAACATTGCTTCTCTCCAACAACAGAAAGATACACTGCTACGAAAGCTAGATGAGGTAACCCTTTGTTATTCATTCACTCATCCCCTCCTCACCTCTGACTAAAGGTACGACTACACAGAGCAATTTTCTCTGCAGCTTGTCTCACAATGGTGTTGCAAGAGAAGTTTCATGGACATTGCAGTGTGTAACCTACAGTGCCATTTGAAAAAAGTTTCAAGACAAGTTGCAGCAATTATTGACAAAATTAGAATTTGTTTCTACTTTTGGCAATGATTGACCTTCTAAACCCTCTTGCAACTTGTGTTGCAATGCCGTTGTGAGACAAGTTGCAATGAAAATTGCTCCGTGTAATTTTGCCTTAATGATCAAAAAGATTGTGCAAGCCACATTTCCATAGACTTGTAAAGAGTAAATTTTATTGTGAATAGTAGTCGGAAGTCAAAAGGACCCAGGTGGTGCCAAGATCACAGAAACTGAGCAATAACATGTTTGTCTAACACTAGTATACAAGTAGTAGTCCTATCCTGCTGATAATCCAATGCATTTTCCTGTATAGGTAAAGGACTATAGCGCAGTAAGAGATAATGAACAAACATTACGAAAAGAGAAGGATGAACTACAGAAGTAAGTACAAAGCATATTGGTATTTATCATGTAGCAGGAAATATGAAAATATTAGCATTACAAGTAAGGCAACCAGAAGTTCTAGTGGCACTGCACATATAGGCCGATTTATGTGGTACAACTTTTGCTTACAACTGTTGCATGCAATCTACTTATGCCACTCTTACAAGTCTTACAACACAAATTGCTTCATGTAATTCAACCCTACAACTTGCTCACAACTTTTTTCTTGTCATACACAACAGTTGTGAGCAAGTTGTAGGGTTGATTTACATGACACAATTCATGTTGTAAGCATGGCGTAAGCAGATTGTATGTGACAGTTGTAAGCAAAGGTTGTACTGTGTAAAGGTACAGTACTTCAACCAAAATGTATTTCTGATTCAAATTTGTTTTCCTTTGATAGTCGTCTGGAAGAACAAAACAACAAGGACAAAGGTACCTAGACCACAATCAAATCGTTTGTTATTTACTTGCCTTTTATTGTTGCAGTAACCAGGGGGTAGCATGAGTCCCAGGGCTGGAAGAGAGGGGGGGGTCAATTTTTTTCATATTTTGATGAAATGGGAGGAGAATTCTTTGCTTTGAATACATGTATATTAATTTTAGTCCCTTTGGGCTTTTCTTTTCTTTTTCATAGAAGAAAATATATTTTCTCTTATAAGCTCAACTTCTTGAAATAAAAAATAATAGACCCCTTTCATGTGACATCAAAGTAGCTCAATTTGGAGGACAAAACAAAAGAATCTCAATCTCCTGAGAATTGGAAACCTATTGTTTTGTCCTCCGAATTGAGCTTCATTCCGACGTGTTGCAAGGGCATATAAGTGAAATAAAAAGATAAATAATTTATCTATTTTTGTACCTCGGGGGCATCCAACCCCTCCCTTTGATTCCCTTACTTGTGCCATTGGATGTAAATGAAACCTAAAATCTTGTAAAAATTTTCAATGGTTTAAATATATTTTCAGTCAATAAAGAAACCATAAACGAGTTGAAAGATAAACTATCAAAACCTTCTGCTGAACTGGTAAGACCAATTACAATATGCTCTAAATTCTCCTTGTTCGTGTTAATGTATTTCTGCATGATCCCATCTGGGTTGTTCAAAGTCGGGGTACGGCTTACTTACAGATCGAATTTTGAATTTAGCGTGTTAGATTTTGTGGGGGAGGAAAACCAAAGAATCCGGAGAAAAACCAAAGAATCAAGGGAGAGACCTGACAAATTCCACCCTGGGAATCAAATCTCATACCTGATAGGTGAAAGACAAGTGCACTTCTGCTGCGCCAAAAACGTATTCCCTAATAAATGAATTATTTGACACAAGATTATGTCAGTGATCTTTGCCTATTATTATTGATATTTCCAGGTTTCGGTGCGTAACGAGTTGAAGGCGGTCAAAGACGACGCCAAGAATAAAGAAAAACTGCTCAAAGATAAACAACGAAAACTTGAAGCTAGACTACAACAGGAGGTAAATGTAATATAGAGCACATTTCGTCTGACTGTGTAAGAACTCGGCGCATGGTACGATCATGGTACAAATTGTGCGACATCCCTTGAACCAAGCACAGCCCGCGAAATCACTGCTCATCCAATGAAAATACTCGAGCACCTTACCTTCACGGTCACGACACACGGCACGGTCACGGTGCTGAATTGACGACATCCTTTGAACCAATCAAAGCACGAAATCACTGCTCATCCAATGAAAATACTCGAGCACCTAACCGTCACGGTCACGACACACGGCACGGTCACGGTGCTGAATTGACGACATACTTTGAACCAGTCAAAGCATGAAATCACTGCTCATCCAATGAAAATACTTGGGCACCTAACCTTCACGGTCACGACACACGGCACGGTCACGGTACAGGCCACTGATCATCTCATGAAAAATAATCCTACATTCAAAGGAACAGAGCTAGCTATTAGTGCGAAATATCGACTTCCGGGTCCTAAATGAAAAACGCTCAGTTTTAATTGCCGCATGTTGAAGAAAAATCGCAGATTATTTTTTTTGCATTATTAATTGTCAGAGCCTTCATACGAAACAACTAAACTTATAGCAAGTGATTGTTGGTTTCATTTTCTTCTTTAGAATCAGCGCTGTGCTGAATACCAACGACTCTATGAAGAACACTTACTAAGACAAAAAGAGATGGAACACGAGCTTGATGACCTAAGAGCTGCCTTACACCACACTCAAGCATGTTAGTAATATCAGGCTTACTTTACTATCCAAACTGTACACGGTGGCGGCGGAAGCTGAAAATCATTGGGGGGAAGGGGGGACTACGATATTTTTGTTTTACAAAATTCAAAATACAAATGCCTTTAAAAATATTTAAGATATTTAAGATTTATAATTTATGGTTTGTCCAAACCACAATTTGGGGGGGGGGGGGGGGGGGGGCTGGCCACCCCAAAAAAATAACCCCTGGTACATCATGTTTTACACTGTCATGTGGAGTTTGAGTAGACCATATTTTAAAATGTAGCAGGTTGCCTTATGGTAACTAATGGTAACAAGTTGTCTAATGGTAACTTAGATAACGTATAATTCTATCTATCCTAAGTGGTCGTAACTTACTAGTTCTTACAATGTCACCGATAAGTTTTGTTTGGTTGCTTCCCTTGGTGGACAGTTATTGGCCCTTATTTCTTGGATAGATTTTTTATTTTTCATGATTTTCTTCAGTCCTTAGGATGGAAATGGAGCGCAAACGAATGAGCGAGGCGTCAGTGTGAGTACTCTCCACCACAGTTTCCTTTTCACATATTAGTTTTTTGTCCTTCGCGTATGTGACGTCGTGCCCAATACATTAAGGGGGAGGGGTGGGAGGGGTTGGTGGTGGGTGCGATGTGCGATGGACTACAGTAGTATGTTATGAAACATAGTATCAGTGATATCCCTTGTCCTATCAAAACCGGAGGTATGCACTGTACTTACTTGTTATTTGAGTTTATGACTTGAAAATGACTTCATCTTTCTCTTGCGTATGATCGCTTGTGCCTCAAGTATTGCAAATTCTTACCCAGTTCAGTAATGCAATATAAGCATAAGCATTATAAGAAGATTGGGATAGGGAGCAATAGTTAAGTTTGCAATGACAAGCAAGCATTATGGGAAGGTTGGGGTAGTGGAATGAGCACTTGCCTCATTTTTGACATTTTTGACTCGCAGCTAATAATAATAATAATAATAATAATAATAATAATAATAATAATAATAATAATAATAATAAATCTTTATTAGGGTTGTTAAACATAAAGACAGAGTCTTTTTCACAATTTTCTCTTTCCATCTTTCCAAGCTGCTCGTTGAAAGGCCAACGTATCACTCTTACTTCTTTATTTATCACTGCAGGTCTGATATACAAGATTTAACTTTGCACAGCCCTCTTCTCGAGCCGACCCCAGCAAAGACTTCGTTTGCTTTTGCGCCAAGTACTAATCAACAAGACTCTGAGACAAATAGCTTTATCAATGACACAGCCAATACGCAGGAGCTGATTGCTAATACGAAAGACATTCTTGATAAACTTGAAAAGGAGGCAAAGGTATAGAATGTTCTGTTTTCTTCAACTTAATAGCATCTAATATCATCACCATCTTTCTCAATTCAGACTATGTGATAGGCGTTTAGCCCTAAAGCTTGGAGTAATAATTATAAACAAGTCTGAGGTTGTTGACCTATCGCATTCCCTTCTTCAATTGTTTGACTGTATCTCGAGCATTATTGGTAAACAATACTCAAGAGAATGACTTGTGATGCACTGATCTGACTGTATCTTATTGAGCATTATTGGTAAACAATACTCAAGAGAATGACTTGTGATGCACTGATCTGACTGTATCTTATTGAGCATTATTGGTAAACAATACTCAAGAGAATGACTTTTGATTCACTGATCTGTGGAAAATATTGCTGACACTACGATTCTTTGTTTGAACAGGATTGTGAAGAATCGTATCGGCGTTTTCAGTCGCGCATGAAGAACACAGGACTGGATCAGTTTACCGGCTTGCCTCCAGTGTCTTTGGACCGACACACCTTACAGGGCTACCCAAGTCGCCATGCCGAAATCATAGAACCGCAGCCTTCATTAGGGATAGACACGAATATTGATAAATCAGGTATGTCATATCAACTCGTCTTGTCTCCTCTTCTCTTGTGTCTTTCACGACTTTTATGTAAAGCAGTTGTATAACTGATGGACTATCATGGTTAAATAAAGTGCATCATCATCATTATCTCGTCTCCTCTCCTCACCTCTCCCCCTTCTTTTTATTATTAACATTGCTTATTGTATTCTCCATAGACGGGTTTGTTCCGCTATCATGGATGCCTGTCACCGAGAAGAGTGCATCTAAAATGCCCGCGTCACACGTTACTGGGGACCATATGGTTGGTTCTCTCGACCCCTCACTCTTCCCCTCCTCTCTTCTGCCGTCCACAAGACAAGGCAACAATACTGACAGCCTTACTAGATTCTACTCCCTGCCTTCTTTTGGTGTATCAGAAGTCACGCAGAACTCTTCAGCCCCCAGGTACGATTTTGTTATAGTGGGGGGGAGGGGGGGGGGGGGCAAATTCTGAGTTCTATCGTAGAGAGTTTAACTTTGCCATATTTTTGGATGAAGCTCAAACTTTTAGAATTAGGATGAAGCAGTTTTCGTAAGTGCAAAAGTTGAGTATTATGAAAGCTGGAAGGGTTCTTTTTTTTTTCTTGCGCTGAAGGTTTTTCACGTTCTTTTCCTTCCTTCCATCCGTCTTTCTTTCCTTCCTTTCTTCCTTCCATTTTTCTTTCTTTTCCCCCCGGGTTTATTTATTTATTCATTTTTGTTTATTTTTCCTTGTGGCAGATACTTTGGCTTATCTACAACAGACAGAAGACCTCCAAACAACACCGTAAATGTAAGTGACTTAGTAGCCAAACCCGGCTCACCTTCGGTCATATCAGCACCCATAGACCATTCACCCATGGACAGCAACAATACAGACTCGGGCAAGGGCAAGAAAGCGAAAGAGAGACACGTTGACTCTTCTACTGATACTATGAGGCGTCCTCTCTCCAGCACAATCGATCGCGTCAGAGAAGGGACTGGAATGGGGTCACGTGAGAACGACTTTTTGACGTCTGCCAGCAGTCAAAGAACTAGCGACCATAATTCACACGTTCCAGTTATAGATGGAAGTGTATTCTATGGTAGAAAAAGTGATATTGATAAAGACTTGAGCGAGCAGGACTCACATCGTAGCAGCGATGCGTCTTTAAGTGGTGGATATCTCTCTATGAGAACTCTTAGTAAACCATCAAGAACGCAAGATGATACAAGGAGAACAGCTAAAACAGCCACAGAGTCCACGAAGGAGAAAGAAAATGATGAAGTGGATGCTTATAACGCTCCTCCACCTACTAGAATATCTCTAGATAACGCATGGGGTGTGGCTGGAGGCGATGATACAGTTTTGAAGGAAAAGGATGAAGAATCGTCCCTCAGTATTAATTCAAATCCCTCTCTACCGAGTATTGGAGACAAGGTCTCCGTTCCTTTGGATAGTGTTTGGAAAGACGCCGAAGCGAAAAGAGCCCGAGAAGAAGAAGAAAGGGAGAAGCGTGAACGTGAAGAACGTGAGTTACGTGAACAAGAGGAACGTGAATGGGAAGAAGAGAAGCGCAGACGTGAAGAACAACGGCGTCAACGTGAACAAGAAGCCTGGGAGCGTGAACAACGTGAATTGGAGGAATTACAGCGTGAACAAGAACTGCATGAACGTGAAAAACACGCTGATCATGGACAGGCGCAAACAGAAACAAGTACAGAGAAGGATAAGAAAGAACCGCAAGAATCATCTAAAGATCCAGAGATTGATCCTGTCATGCTTCAATACATGCAGATGATTCAAAAGAAAAAGGATGAGGAAGATAAGGTATTATCGAATGTTGGAATTTAGTGAAGATTTCTTATGAGTGGGAAACTGTGGGGCAAATTCATAGTCGTTATAAGTTATAAGTTGATTAAGTTATGCGCACGCACGTCGCGGGCTCAATTTTTGCCAGAAAACGTTTTGTGGTTTTATGCGTGCGCCTTATCATCTAAGCAGCGTAGATACTTTTTTCCCTAGCTCAAAATGCTCTTGTCGAGAGAGGACTGGAATCTAACCCTAAACCTTACCCTAAACTTCCCTAAACGTAACCAATCCTAGAATCGATTCCATTCCTTTCTAGATGAAGAGCATTTTGGGCTATGGAAACAACTCTAAACAGTTGTCATCCAAAAAATCCAATCTCGTTCCTCGGTGCTGACCAAGAGAAGCGCAGGCTCTGGGAACGAGATGACAACTCTGCGCATGCTTGAAAAGACTCAGTGAAAAGAGAAACAATCAAAAGGACCCCTAGTAGGGTAACCATTAAGATTTTTATTACTTATTTTACTTTTTTTTTTTAAGACTAAAGTAGTTGAACCCGCTAAAAAGGAGAGCAGAGAGGTAAGTATCAGTTAATTATTAGAGGTAAAATTAATAAAAAGCTTACTTTCTCCATTTTTTTTTTCAATGCTCAAGGTTGCTGACACTGGATCGAATTCTCTTTTGTCTCAAGGCGACGACAATTTGGGAAGGTAAAGTATTGCTATTATGTTCGATGGATTTATGGTCCACCCTTATTTACTGCTCTCTCTCTCTCTCTCTCTCTGTATCAAAAAACGAACGACTTGTTTAAAATAAATCCCGATTTTAATTTATTACAGGCTTCTCAGGCTTCTTAGGCCCGGTTTAGACGTCGAAGTTCACATGTGCCGAATCTAATGAAAATGATTAAAACCTGTTGTTTGACTTCATTTGCATTAGATTCGGCACATGTGAACTTCGACGTCTAAACCGGGCCTAACTTAAAAACTTTCAACATTACTTTGTTCTTGTATCCGTAAAACAAAAGCTTTGAGCATCGGTTGCGGAAGAAAAAAGGGATGGCCTAGCACTAAGTCTTCCTCCCTCCCTCCACCCCTCCCTCCCTCCCTCCTTCCCTCCCTCCCTCCTTCCCTCCCTCCCTCCTTCTCTCCCTCCCTCCACCCCTCACCACACCAAAACAGAAAACCTTATTCACAGACAAGGTTTGAGCCGGAAAATTGAAATGGAATCACTAGTCTTAAAGGGGGTCACTATTATTGACTTTGTACATCCCTCCACGTTTCTCAGGCAATATTTTTTTCTGGTTAATCAATCACACCCTTCTTCATTTCTTGGCATTTATTTCTGAGTCATGTAATATCATATAACTTATATTACTTATGGTATTTTTATGTAATTTCAGTATCGAGGAATTAACCGATGATGATGGTTTTGACTGGGGATGAAATACCAGACATCCAGTCTGATCAAGGTTCGTCTGTATTAGCTCTAGTAGTAGCAAACTCCTCTTCTATGTATATTGTATATATATTGGTGATATCAGTTCTCGTCTAATTGTATAATGCTATGCAACATCTTTGTCATAATAATATAATAAACTCTCATAAATGCATATTTTTTTCAATAAGATATTTATATTAGTTTGTTAATCGTAATGAAACCCACCAACTAACCGGCGTGCGAAATCAGCTGGTTTAGTCCAGTAAATGCATTTCGTGAATCTACTTACAAACATCGTTCATCCACATAACACTGTATCGATGTTGTACAAATGGGAATCGCACCGAATCTCAACTCAACTGGTTTCTAGGATCCTAGCAATTTGATTGGACAAAGCTTTTTTCTAGCTTTTCCATTGGTTCAGATCGGAGGCCATCTAAAAACAGTCATGGCCATGGTAAAGGTGGATTTTTTCTTTCTTCCGTGTAATCTTTTTTCAATTAAAAATAAGTCTGTGAATGGCCAACGACTTCGGTCTTAAAGTTAAGTTAGGTATGCCTTTAAAGGTTTAATCAATAGCTAATCTTTATACAGCCTTTTTAGGAAACTTATACGTATAGAAGAAAAAACCCGAATCATTGAAAGTAAATAACGATCAAATAATTAGTAACTGAAGATAATTCTTCATAACTGGTTCACTCTATAACAGTGACTTATATTCTTATAACTATTACTATTATACAGCGTTGTCGTGAGCCTCGTTATCTGTACCCATGTTTGGCGTTGTATTATTCATTGTGTACTGTTCTTTTCTCAACTTGTAGAACCTGTAGTATTAACCAAGTGAACAATTAATATTAATTCCAATTTTGCGTGGTCAGAATTGAATTAACTATAAAGTAAATATTTATACTGATTTGTGATTGATTGATGATTTAATGATTGATTAATTGATTAATCAATTGATTGATAAATTAATAATTTTAATAATTAATAATTAAAATTAAAATTATATTTAAAATTATATTTAAAATTAAAATTAAAATTAATAATTAAAATTATTAATTATTGCTTAATATATTGCTTAAGAGCAATATAAAACAGCCCCGCAAGTCTTTTTACTACATAAATAGAATTAGATGTTCTGGTAAATGTCACTGTTGCTAATTCGTTTGAATTATGCTGCAAGTTTTCAGTCAAATCTCAATTTTTTGCTGAAAAAAAGTTTGCGACATATCTTACCTGTGGTTTTTATAGAGTTGCCATATCAACAGGAATATAGTAATACCCATAATGGCTACGATGACTGCCAATGCTACAAGTACGTATATCAACCAGTTGGACTCAGAGGTTCTTGCGAGCTTTCCTATTGAAAGCAAGAAAAAAATTGCATCCTTAACATTTTGGGAATTAGTTGCATTATTTTACGGATATAAAATATTGGGATTGCGAAATAAGATTGCCAAGATTGAATTTCTCCAAAATTCAAAAGTGAAACGGGCGTTTTAGGATTTCATCCCTTGACCCTGTGTTTCAGTAGAATGTCAAGAACTTCATACCAAACAAAAGTTTGATTTATAATCAACAGAGATATTGTATAACTAAAACAATTAGATATACAGCTGAGGCAGATAAAACGGCCGAGGTCTTGATAATTTACGATATCATGCGAAAACCGAATTCAATAATTGTTTTATTATACATTTGATAAACTAAGAATAAAGGTTTTATTCTGCTTCGAAAAAATAGCAAACGTATTTCAATCTCCATTGTGACCCTTAGTGAACTTGACATTATAAATGTATTATCTGCACAAAAACCTACAGATAATACATTTATCATGTCGAATTCACACGATATCAGGGATTGGCTGAGAGCTCTCGGCCAATCAGAAGCGAGATAGTGAGTAAAATGAATATTTACGGCCAATAAGGATACAGCAGATTGCGACCATGTTCCGTACGTATCTTTACTGAGAAAAATAACTTTTCGACTTACCGACTGGACTAGGAACCTCAGTTGGGTGATCAGTGATTTTGGGGTTTGTTTTTTCCTTAGGCTCACTCGTGGTAGTTTCTACCAAAGGTATCGTGATAGGAGCAACTGTTGCTGTTGTCGTTGCTGGAGGTGGTGTTGTTGATGGGGGTGGCGTCGTTGATGGTGATGCTGTTGTCGTTGCTGGAGGTGGTGTTGTTGATGGGGGTGGCGTAGTTGATGGTGATGCTGTTGTCGTTGGTGGAGGTGGTGTTGATTGGGCCGGCTTCGTTGACGGTGATGCTGTTGTTGCTGTTGGAGATTTCATTCGAACATTTATATTATTAACAATTATTTATTTAGTACTTTGAAAAACGAATTTGCAACCAGAAATACTTTCCTTATATTTGTTAGTGCTAGGTTCTAGTACGTACGTGGTTCTAGTACGTACGCGGTTCTAGTACGTACGCACGAAATGTCAAATCTAAGTGTAATATTTAGCCTTTGTGGTGAAACTGCTAGCTTTGAACAACACCTAATCCCCGTTTTTTGTTTATAACCTTTACGATTTCCTTATGATGTCTCATAAAAAAATATGCATCATTTCTCAATAACTATGCATGATATGCATGATGATGATGACCAGCTGAGTGTGGCAAGCGCTAGCAATGTTAAGGTACGTACCTTTAGTACGATGTGTTTCGTAATACAACTTGAGGGATTGCCAACCCTTACACATGCCTGCCGAGTTAACTGCTGCTGCTTTGAACCCATAGCTTTTTGCGTAACTCATATTGAACAACTCGTAAACATTGTCGTCCTTTACATTTAAAGTGACATTTTTAAATTCTACCATGCTTCTGGATTTGAAGAAGATGACGTATTGGGTTATTTTCCCATTGCGATCTTCTTCAGGTATATGAGGAATTATAACAGTGAGGTTGTTTCCAGTTGGCTCAACGTGAATGTCGTTCGATATTGGACAAGTTTCGGGTTCTAAGGAAACAGAGCAAAGCAAAAATGTCAATCAAATATAACTGATACCAGCAATATTAAGACATCAGAAAGCAAACTATTTATTAAACTCCCTGACCTTCTTCTAGAGTCACACCAGACTTAATTACTGAAGGTGGTCCACAACCGTCGTTATTTTTGGCCATCACAAAGATCTCATATTCCCTATAAGGCTTTACCACTAGCGTCGCCTTGGTAACCATCTCTAGTTCAACCAACTGTAAAACATTTTTGCCTTTGGCTTTGTAAAACACAGCGTAGTTTAGCTGGGAACTGTTACCATCCTGGGCGGGTGCTGCGTCCCACGAGATGTTAATGCTACGGCTCCCAATACCATTGATAGTTAGATTTCTTGGTGCTCCAGGAATAGACCCTGAAAAAAGATCGTTGTTTATTTAATGCAATTCTGCTATGAGTAACTCATGGGAGAAATACATAAGAAACATATCAGAAACTGATGGTAGACTAAATAGTAGTGACATACGTTCGAGTACAACACTCGAAATTGATGGTTTGATTGCTAAATGGTCCCTGATTTGACCATCAGATATATACGTCGAAAGATGGTGCAGCGAAAATCCCCTTGCCTCTTCGATCAGTCTCGAGGGTGTTCACGGTTCGATAAAAGTGATGGTGCTTTTGACCGTTTTTATACTTTTACAACAAAAGATTGACGTTGAAGGGGGATGAATCGACCCATGATAATGATTCCTAAGCTCCTAGCGCCGAGCCTATGTAGTGAAACGCTCAACATACAACCACATAACGAATTACAGAACCTCTTCTTAACCTTTGGTAGATCAAATCTCTATTAGTTGTCTGTAGACCATATGCCAAATTAATCAGACAATATTTATTTCAAACGTATCTCTAAATCGGACTTAGCAGACGACTCGGGTTATAAAAAGAAAATATACAATGCTTGGCTCATGCTAAAAGTTTGCAAATGTAGATTCTCTAAATTATTTTAAATAACAAATTAACGACAGTTTACGCGGTCATTTGAACCCATCGCCAAAAGTTTTAGTTTGACTAAAACTAAACTGATTCTGTAGTCATAGGATTCCTGTCCTCGTTCTTTTCTCAATTGAGCGTCTGAAAAAACAATGCGTCACGAGCCAATCAGTGATAGGTCACGAGTAGAGTCAATTCTTACAGAGCTTTTTAAACATTTTCTGTCAACAAAAAGTAATACTTCCTTTAAACGGAGTGATGAATTCCAGATTTTTGGTACTTCAAGGAGAAATGCTATAGTAAAACAAACTAACTGAAGGGAAAACTAGGAGCACGAATGATCGATAATCAGACTTTGAGCCCTTTCCTGGGTCTTCAAAGCGTACATTTTGCGCAAAGGGGGGTGGGGGGGGGGGGGGGTTGGGCGATTATCCTCTCTGCATTCATCCCAACCACACCCCACACTCCAAAAAGCTTCTTATCCTCCAATCTTCACAAATGAAATACAATGAATAGAATGAAGAACACTATTTCAGATAAATCCTCCCTACCCCTCCTTAGTAAAGTATTTCCCATCTGCGATAACTTTCAATAGCCTCGGTCATCTGATCAGCCACCGCTGTGTTCATAACCCCATAACCGATCGTAGGTCTCAGATTAAAGAAATTCAATCATGACATACCAGAGCCGTCTAGGATGTGTTTTATGGGGACGATTCTGTCATCTTCACATTTAAAGAGAACAAATCAAAACCATTCAAATTACGATCTGCAGCAAAGGTTTACTAAAGAAAAATAAATAATTCTACATTCTGGGGAAGGCAGATTTCTTCGAACGAAATAAAACGGCGAAAATTTTTTTAGCTAAACTAAGTTATTTTAAAGAACAAGAATTCACGGGTATTCAATCAAAATATGCTCACCATGTAAGACAAACTAAATCAACACCTTTCAAGTACTTCGAACCGCGCGACAAGGATCAACTTTATTGATCAAAATTTGATAATTTTGGCAGTTAAATTCTAGCAGCCAGAAACTATTTACAATCTTTAGCTTTTTTGCGACATTAGAAATGCTAAAAGTAATTATTATTTATTGTTATTTAAACAAAATGATCCAATTATATCTGTCAGTTCGTGATAATTTTAACGTTACGAAAATCATGATTGACAGGATAAATCTTTTTATCTGTTTTCATATACGAGCACAAATTCCAGAGTTAAAAAAAGAAAACTTGAAAGCTCTGCTTAAGCTTGGTAAACAATGCCTAAGTGTCTGAATTCTTTTATGCATAAGATGTCTTCGCTATATCAATTCCTTGTTCCAGCTCAAAGGTAATTTTAAACACGAATTTAAAATTTCGATTTCAATTTCGTGGGTGGATACATTTCCGGTCAAACGGGGGGAGGAGGAGAAGTCTCAACAAAGGTCATGAAACTCTGGGGGTCTCTGATCGGCTATATTTTGCGTCATCTCTAGCAATAACTTTTGTCCATTTAAAGGACTTTTTCAAAATTCCTTGCGAATATTATATAGTCCTATTAAGAATTGCTACACCTTATTGGAAAGAAGCCTGGGAAAACGACGTTAGGGCATAGTGACATGAGGAAATACCCCCTCCTTTTCCTTTTTGGCCCCCCATTAGCATATCTTGCCCATTGCATTACAAAGTACGAGCAATCATCAACCCTTCAGCTATCGCGGAAAAGATTGAAACACGCAGCGCCCTAGAAAGCTGGTCTATCTATTCCGAGCCATTAAATTAAACAAGAGTTGATTTGGATGTATGGCCTGGCTAACACTAGGAGGTGTTGGTATACATTAATTAGAACATAAAGAATACTTGATTTTGAAGACTAATCAAACAAACCAAGTCACAGCATCACAGCTTGATATCAGTTATAATTCATGACTTTCCAGCAAAGAAACGTTTAGAAGCATTTCAACAAAAAAGAACCTCAGATATGTAACGAGCCCTAAAAGACCGCTGGTGTCAGATGCAACTCAAGATCGACACGTACACGTCTATTTGACTTCCATTACGAAGTTGTTCACTGTACAATAATGTCAGCGACCCAAGCCATTCTTGTGTTTGACACATTCTTTTAGCAACAATAGACTCGATAAGGCTAGGGATTTCTTACGAATTTCTTACGATTTGTTTTTAAGAACCGGGCTCATATTTTGATACAAGTGCAGTGAACGTTCCCCTCTAGAGGTTGAAAAAATTTAGACCATAAGAGCTGACCGATAGACAAGGTTTTTTTAAAACAAATTGTCTGACCTTGCTGCAAAACTTGTCATAAAATCAATACATAACACACACTTACCACTTGTAATGTTCAAGAGTGCAAAAAGCAACGCCAAAGTCACCACAAGTTTCTTTAAAGTCATTCTCTTGTCTGATCAGTAATAATTTTTCCTCTTATCTTCACTTTTAAATTCCGTTACTTTCCTTTGGTTCAGTTCACAAGTAAATCTTATGCCTGCTTATATACTCTAGGTATAACCCCTGTGTAACATCCTACTTATAGACAGTATCATGTATCATCATGACGTACTTCATGCCTCAACACGTGCACGTATACTGAAAGGATTCATCAGACTCGAGCTATTTCCTATTCGAACTTTATGTCAATCGACTTCCGCCAGAAGTAGTGTGTTTACTTTTTGATCGTGTACTGAATTCAAATTAGCCGGCTTCAAACTGTGATATTGTGTTTTGCTAATTCATTAGTTTTTACTTATGGTTGGGTTAAAAAGCACATCACTTGCTAGTTTTCTAGTTATATTTTTATTTTCAAACTATTTTAAAATGGCTATCTAGCTAAACTTCTATCCATTTTTTTTTTCTCCACTTTGTTCAACTCACCCTTGCATAACCAATCCATGCTGTTTTTGGCACTTTTTACTTTCTTATAAGAAACTGTTAACGCTGTGAGGAATAGACGCCTTACACTAATTCCCAATCTGGGGGACAAAACAAAAGAATTCCCTTTTCTTGAGGAATGAAATATTTTTTTATTTTTTTTAAATTTCTTGACACATCTCAGCTAATATTATGAAGTACTTGTTTGTACTCTACTCTGAGTATTGTACTTTGTTTCTATGGTAACCAATATCTGTCAACAAAGGGCAGGGCGTCTATATGTTACCACAGCTCGTCACATACAAACTAAACCCACGATTATAAATATAAAAGTCTTATCATCCCACGGCAAATCGTGTCTGGAGTGTGAGCAAATAAAACTCTACAATACTTCGAGAACATGCACGAGTGTCTGTCATCAGAATGACGTCATGAATGCTTATGATTGGACGAGACAATCACTTAATCTTTACTGAACTTTCATGTCTAGAGAAAAATTATAGGAAATATCAATTAATCATCAATAATAATCGATAATACTGTAATTATAAGAAAAACCTCATGATAGGTATGTAGAATGTTGCATAGATTTGAGATGGGACGTTCGATAAAAAAAATGTTTCAAAGAATCGATGTTTAAGTTATGTAATTTTACTGACGTCTTCAAAATCATTGATCCTTGGAGTTCGAGTTCATGCTTGGCGTCAGGATGTCTTGAGGGCTGTTCATCACGTTTTTCTGTCTTTTTGGTGCTGCTCCGCTACTAATGGAATGTCAACACAATTAGAGATTTATTAAGCTATAATATACTTATTGCGTCAAAACGGTTAACAAAAAGTTTCCTTTCCCGGAAAGAAAGGGCCAACAATCTTGGTTAGCCACACATTCTTTCATATGAGTATAAGTTATGTATCATCTTATATTGTGTATGTATTACGCGATGGTATTTGAAATATTTTATTGTGAGAGAACGTAAGAACAGACCATTCATTTGGAAAATTCTATAGAGTAACAGAGTCAGTCCTACTAAAATACAAAGCTATCTTGTTTCTTATGCCTGGTCAGCCATCACATTTTTTCTGTCGGTTCTGGTTGGTCTATATACAGAATGCAAATCTATTTTGGTTCCTAGAATAAACAGTCGAAGATGGAATTCTAAGAGTTCTGACAGTTTGTAAATAGCTATTTTTCTTATTCTATTCTTCTTTCACTTGTCGGCCCTTGTAAAAACAATTTCCTTGAAAAAAAAACTGACGAAACTGTCATCAACTCAAGCGATTTGTTTGTTAAATATTACTTTCTATTTGTTCCGGAAATAAGCGTTTTTCGCCAGAAGTGCTTTCTTTGATCCTTGAATGGAATATAGACGCACCTAGAACTGTCCCGAAGTGGCAACACGTCCGATCCTATTGAGGCGTTTTTTCTTTGACGTCGTTGAGTTCAGGTTTGGAAGGTGCAAACAAAAGATTTTGAATTGATTCGTTCTTTTCGTGACACCAGTATGACTGCCATGCCTTGGAGGTATAGATTTTTTGGATAATTCACGAGATTATGCTTAAAAAATTCTTGTGTAGCTAAATGTGTCTACTCTTGCCATTTTGCAGCCGCCATCTTGGATAAAGGCTGTTGGCTCGGTGCCGTGGTGACAGGTTAAACAAACCATTTTCGCAGCGCCTTTTGTCTTCCAAAAATCTGATTTCAAGTTGTATTACCTCGTTTACATCTCTTTGTCATAATAAAATAAATATACAAAGCATAATTCGAAATTCGGTTGAGAGGTCAAGCATCCGCTACACGTCTCTTATGACTCCTGAATCAAAGCTTTGGTATGTTGGGTCAGGGGAAGTAACGATAGTAACCACTTATATAAAGAGATTCGTCACCCCCGTTTTTTGGGTTATTCAGTGTCCCCGCACGCCTATCTTTTTGCGTCAAAAACCAATCATAAGGTCGTTAATACTGATCCCAGAACACATACTTGAATTTCTTAGTCAACGTTAATGATTCTTAGTCAGGTTTTAAAACTTCAGTCGTACGGAGATTTAGAAAATTTGGCGACGAACTTATGACTGCTCCATCGATCCCTTCCTTTGTCAGGACAAACGGAAATCGGTTAAAAATTTTTGTCATTGATACCTCTAAAATTGTTTGATATTCCAACAAGAGTTCTTAACAGTCTTTTTAATCCAAGAGCCAAACTTGTTTCTTAAAATGCACATATGTCTATGCCTTCCTTTGACATATGGCACCAATAAGCTTTTTAGCTGTGGCGTATTTCCGGACCCGAGTGACGGCACTAGGGCTTTTTTCAACGATCCTCCCTCGCTCTGCAGCATTAGGATTACTCAAATTTCGCTGTATTTTTATCTCATCTTAAAATAGCTTTACTGATCAAAGCATTGGCGTTATGTTCTCTACGTCAGGAGTTAAATATAGCTAGAAAGTGCCGACGTAAAGATTTTGAAAGTCACTAGATCTTCTCAGAGATCTTCTAGAGCAAGTATCTGTGTGTTGATTATTCTGCCAAAAAATCGTCCTACAACTTTTATTCTTGATATTCATTCAAGGCGCATGTCAAAAACAGGCTGATAGGCATTTCAGATGCCTCTAATAGAATCAAGTGATGCTTAAAACCCGATATCTGATAATTTGTTGAAATGACCAATAAATGTGGTGACGTAAATTTTGATTTTCAATTAGATATGTTAAAAATTATTCTTTTTCATTGTCCTACGTCACTTCTGGCATGATGATGACGTCCAGATGATAATACAGTTTTCATCCATAAAGGAAACGAGTAGTGATAACAGCCGATGGTAATACTGAGAGTGGGAGGACATATAATATATCTTGGTAATATGTAAGCTTACTGTTGGATCGCCTTACCCTGTCCAGCGCTGGGTCGAGTATCCTCTAGCGGAACTGCTTCTCAATATGTTTTAAAATTGGCAAAAATTCTAGATGTTTATTCGTTCGTTCCATTAGATATATCTTCCTAATTTCAAGAGAAAAGAAACTTGGGCATGATCAAGGTTATTTTTTTCTGATCCAATGTACCCAATTCATTTAGCATGGATCCGCGATAAACTTTATAATCGTGTTCCGAGAACACGAACATGCTGTGGTCGCGTGATAGAATAATAAAATTATCCACTTACTAGATCAAAAGCCATACTAACTTATCGCAAAACCCTTTGTTTTCTAATGCTCTAATAGTGTTGATGGTAATGGTGTCCATGCTTACTTGGTCTGTTCCAGAGTAAAAATTAAAAACACGAATATCAATGTGAATGTATGATTTTATTTATTTCGAAATTTTCCAACATAATCGCATTCTCAACTTTAGACGTAGGTCATGTATTTTTAAAGAGGATATATTCCATTAGTTCAATCTAACCTCCAAATGCGGAATAGCCTTTTGGGTAGACTTCGAAATGGCCTGTTGGATGGTCTGCCCGATGGACGTGGAAATGGCCTCATGGATGGTCTACCCGATGGACGTGGAAATGGTCTGCCCGATGGACGTGGAAATGGCCTCTTGGATGGTCTGCCCGATGGACGTGGAAATGGTCTACCCGATGGACGTGGAAATGGTCTGCCCGATGGACGTGGAAATGGTCTGCCCGATGGACGTGGAAATGGTCTGCCCGATGGACGTGGAAATGGTCTGCCCGATGGACGTGGAAATGGTCTGCCCGATGGACGTGGAAATGGCCTCTTGGATGGTCTTCCCGATGCACGTGGAAATGGCCTCATCTACATAAGATAATAATATCTATTTGTTAACAGATATTTACCATAACCAAATTAGGTTATAAAAGAGTAAGACACAGGTCCGAAAAAAAATAATGTCAAGCAGCTGAAAATGAAAGTGGATAAAAGCTAAAGGATACTACCGTATATAGCCGGCTTAAAAAGTTATGAGAATTTAGAATTGTGAACAAGACTGGAAAAACACCAGAACGAGACTAGTCAGTCCTCAGTTGACTGAACACATACAAATATCTGTATTTTTGATTCCAAATAACTTCACTGGAATTCTATTTATAGCAAAAAAAGTTTTCCAAAAATACATATTTTTGCTTGCTCTTTCTGATGGTGGTGCTCATTTTTTTTAAATATTATTTATTTTTCTAAAAGTCAATGGCGGCCATTTATTGCATTCGGTGTATGTCAATCCCTAGAGTATCATTTCTTTGTTTAACAGTAGTGTACGAGAAGATACATAAATATGGATACAACTCAAATAAAGAATCTTATTCTCAAGAGAATGATACATGTCTGAAATTACGCCCAAGCTAAAGAGGTCTATTATATTGTACTTACAGCCCCCAAAAGATCCTCCGGGAAGGATTGATTATCATCACCATCATCATCATCATCACTGAAGGGACTCAATCCTTCATCATTAGTGTCGTCATTGCAATCGTCCTGAGCACATTCCTGTAGAGGAAGTACATAAATACATTGAAAAAACGCAATAATTACGGATTTAAAGTTAACAATAAAATGAATCAACTTTTGCTCACTTGGGAACCTATTTCGAGTTTTATTTCTATTTCTAAGTTTTATTGTGTGATCTTCCTTGATGAGCCGTTTATCGGAACAACGAGAAAAAAATTTGTTTAAATAAAAAATAAAACAAAACTATTTCGATATTTCGAATTAAAATGCCCCTATTTAGGAAGATGTAAACTGCTTGATTTAAGTTTGATCTTTCTGCATGTAAATGAACGTTAAGCTCTAGCTCAGTTTTATGGAACTACTGTTGACAGACAAACTCTATTAATCGAAAAAAAAAACCTTTGAACTATGATAACGGTACGTCCTACTGGAGCCGGCTGTACGAAGCCCAAATATGGTTTATATCCATGCGCCTAATAAGCACTGTACAGCGAATAGTTATCCATAACTTTATCCAGTGAATAACTTAATCTATGCGAGATTCATCAGCACTGAACCAAATCACACCATCTGGATAACATGGATAACATGATTTATCCTGTGGATAATGCTTATTTGAGCTTCCTACAACCAGCTCCTCGTACTATTTTTTTGTAAAATCACATTTCTATATTTACCGGATAAGGACCTAGATCACTGTTTTGTTCTTCTAGCATCTCAGTTAGGTCTGTCATTTCTTCTTCCAATTCTTGCGTCTGTGCTTTTAAACTTGCTGCAAGAGCAAGTAACATCAGCAAACCCAAGAAGTACTTCATGGCTATAGATTCTCTCACTTGACCTGTTCTTCACTATTATGCAACACTCCTTAGTATCTTTTGGTCGTTAACTGCAGAGTACTGTGGTCCTTTATATATACTTCTTTGGTATTAATTTTCTAGCATGAATGACTCTCCATTGATTCCGCCACAATGTGGTGATGTAACCATCTCAGTCATTGCACGAAAAAAATATGATTTCGTACAACAGTGTTGTATCAGAATCCTTTTTATTCGTTGTTCTATTTCATCGTGACTATTCTCAAGAGAGATAGGGAGAAAGGGAATAAGTGTTGGTGTTGAAGATGCAACGTAATGTTTTTTTACTTGGTGATGTAACCATGTCAAAGAAGGTGCCAGTGATTCTCGGGTTGTGAAACGAAATGCATTCCACGTTTAGCACTGTTACACAACTACCATAAAACCTCGCTTATTAGTAGTTGTAGTTTTTTAGTGGTATTTGTTCGTAAATGAGTTCTTTATTTTGTCTATTTTGATAATTTTATTATTTTTCCCTTTTTCTTCTTCTTCTTCTTGTATTTTCTTTTCCCTGTAAGCAAATAGTCCAGCTATCGATTCTGGTAGTTGTAAATCTATTTTCATCGTCAAGGTCATTGCTTTTTAATTTAAACTAACCAACCAAACAAATATATAAAAACACACAAACTAGCAACCAAACATTTGAGTTACTCTTGGCATCATATATCACTCAATCTGCCGGTATAAAAACGCAGTTATTTCAGTAATTCTAGAAAAACATATATAGAAAAAGAGAGAGAAAAATAGTTTCAATGCTTGATATTTGATTTTCACAATCTTTTAAAATACCATTGTGATGGACGTAGTTTTGTACAGCAGGGGTGTTCTTTAACGTGTTTAATAAATATTAGGAAGATACAACTATGGATAGCAAATAAAAAAAACAGCAGTAAAAAAGTACTACGTGTAAACACCGAGTGCCGGCGAATATATAGACGAATTAATAAAGAAGGGTGTTAACTACAACCTTATTAAGTTTTATAGGACTAACCAAAGGACACATGAATGAATCTTAATTTTGTCACCTCGTTTTTGGCTGTTTTCACCATGGTGCGGCTTATGGATTAAATTTGTAACTGACAGTTTAACAACAACTTTTAAATCTCCTCCCCAACTTCTTCATCCTAGGACACGCTGGATTAAGACCATGCAAGATTTATTCTAGTGTTAGTACTGGATATGCCTATGGCCTTAAAAAAGATTACTCAGAAACCAATTCAATGCTCTTCATTTTATTTCAATTCTATTTCATGCCCTCAGTGGTACAATAGTACGATCTTTTAATTAGATCAATTTTTTCTTTAACCTTTAATTTATTAAGAAGATGTTGGACGGGGTCTTCTAGATGGGCGTGGTCTACCTGATGGATGGGGCCTTCCAGATGGGCGTGGTCGGCGAGATGGGCGGGGTCTTCCTGATGGGCGGGGTCTTCCAGATGGGCGTGGTCTCCTGGCATCACTTTCATCGGATGAGGGTCGAGTAGGCCTGTTCTCTCTAATACATTGTCTCAAGTTTAAGCCACACTTGATCTTTTCTTTAAGATCGTCTCCAGATTCGTTCATGCACTTCTTGAATTCTCTTAAACACTCGACCTAGTCACAAACACAACAGAACACTACCGTCAGAAACAAGTCTCAAGAAAACAATTCAATCAACATTGTAACAATTAGAAAAATGTTTACCACAAAGGCTGGAGGTGTTGGACGAGGTCTACGTGATGGACGGGGTTTTCCAGATGGGCGTGGTCTCCTGGCATCACTTTCATCGGATGATGGTCGAGTAGGCCTGTTCTTTCTAATACATTTTCCTAAGTTGAAGCCACACTTGATCTTTTCTTTAAGATCGTCTCCAGATTCGTTCATGCACTTCTTGAATTCTCTTAAACACTCGACCTAGTCACAAACACAACAGAACACTACCGTCAGAAACAAGTCTCAAGAAAACAATTCAATCAACATTGTAACAATTAGAAAAATGTTTACCACAAAGGCTGGAGGTGTTGGACGAGGTCTACGTGATGGACGGGGTTTTCCAGATGGGCGTGGTCTCCTGGCATCACTTTCATCGGATGATGGTCGAGTAGGCCTGTTCTTTCTAATACATTTTCCTAAGTTGAAGCCACACTTGATCTTTTCTTTAAGATCGTCTCCAGATTCGTTCATGCACTTCTTGAATTCTCTTAAACACTCGACCTAGTCAGAAACAAAACAGAACACTACCGTCAAAAACAAGTCTCAAGAAAACAATTCAATCAACATTGTAACAATTAGAAAAATGTTTACCACAAAGGCTGGAGGTGTTGGACGAGGTCTACGTGATGGACGGGGTTTTCCAGATGGGCGTGGTCTCCTGGCATCACTTTCATCGGATGATGGTCGAGTAGGCCTGTTCTTTCTAATACATTTTCCTAAGTTGAAGCCACACTTGATCTTTTCTTTAAGATCGTCTCCAGATTCGTTCATGCACTTCTTGAATTCTCTTAAACACTCGACCTAGTCAGAAACAAAACAGAACACTACCGTCAAAAACAAGTCTCAAGAAAACGATTCAATCAACATTGTAACAATTAGAAAAATGTTTACCACAAAGGCTGGAGGTGTTGGACGAGGTCTACGTGATGGACGGGGTTTTCCAGATGGGCGTGGTCTCCTGGCATCACTTTCATCGGATGAGGGTCGAGTAGGCCTGTTCTCTCTAATACATTGTCTCAAGTTTAAGCCACACTTGATCTTTTCTTTAAGATCGTCTCCAGATTCGTTCATGCACTTCTTGAATTCTCTTAAACACTCGACCTAGTCACAAACACAACAGAACACTACCGTCAGAAACAAGTCTCAAGAAAGCGATTCAATCAACACTGTAACAATTAGAAAAATGTTTACCACAAAGGCTGGAGGTGTCGGGCGTGGCCTGCGAGATGGGCGTGGTCTACCTGATGGATGGGGTCTTCCAGATGGGCGTGGTCGGCGAGATGGGCGGGGTCTTCCTGATGGACGGGGTTTTCCAGATGGGCGTGGTCTCCTGGCATCACTTTCATCGGATGAGGGTCGAGTAGGCCTGTTCTCTCTAATACATTTTCCGAAGTCTAAGCCACACTTGATCTTCTCGCCCACATCGTTTCCAGATTCGTTAAAGCACTTCTTAAATTCTCTTAAACACTCGACCTAGACCGAAGAGAATATCTCGTCAAGGTCAAGTCTCATAAAGCGAATAGTTAAGTAAGGTGATAAATATTACAAAGAATTATATAATAGAAATAATCTTACCACAAAGGCTGGAGGTGTTGGACGAGGTCTCCAGGATGGGAATGGACGATGTGATGGGAAAGGTCTCCAGGATGGGAATGGCCTTCTGGATGGGAAAGGTTTCCAGGATGGGAACGGACGCATTGACGGGAAAGGTCTCCATGTTGGGAAAGGTCGCATAGATGGGAAAGGTCTCCATGTTGGGAAAGGTCTCCATGTTGGGAAAGGTCGTCTCGATGGTCTAAATGCGTCTTCCTCATCGTCTGATAGAATCTTGAGAATTAAAACTTTTGCATTACGATTCTGATAAGATCTAAAACTCATTGCAACAATTTTCCAAATTTAATTAGAATAAAATAATTTTACAAGCAGATATTTTTTTTAAATACAATGAGAGTTTCTAAATAGAAAAGAGAAGAAAAACGCAAACGGAGAATGATGAGGCAGTCGTAGAGAAAATATACTGCTTAGAACTACAAGTTTGGTATAAATATATTATATTTCAACAACCTTCAACGTACCATTTCAAGATCTTCGTCCATTTCCAACATGGCGAGTATCTTCTCATCTTCTTCTTCTGCCTTAAGGTGAGCCACAGAGGCCAGCACCAGCACAACTACCAACAAGAACTTCATGATGTTTTCAGCTTTGTATCTCCTTCAGATTCTCTGCCTGAAGCTTGAAGCTAGTGTAGAAATGTTGCTAACTGCTCTCCTTATATACTATTATCTAAAGTAACACGTAGCAGCTTAGATTACATTAGATATGCTTGTCTTACAAAATAACTCCGATTTCTGTGTGAACAGCAGGACTAGTGGTCTAATTTTATTTACCTTAGAACGTTAAATAAGAACAAAGATAAACTAAATAATTTGTTGACATTGCTTTTGTTCAATTTGTAAAAAAGTCTAAACAATAAAGGATATGCTGCGGTGAATGTAATGGGACAAATTGTACAAGAGCGGGAAGGGGGTGGGGGATATATAATCTTGGCACTTTCAAAAGAATAGCAACCGATAATGGTATCATATGATATCATATGATATATGTATTGCGAATCAAGGGTGGCACTGCGGTAGTGCACTCGACTCTCACCTCTGGGGTTTCAGGTTGTATTCCTGGACTCAACATCCCGTGTTAAGATTTTTTTAGGTTTCTCCCTTGATTCCAAGGTATTCTCCAGGTTCTCTGGTTTTCCTGACTCCGCAAAACTTAAGAAGCTAAATTCCAATTTGATCTTTGAGTTAGCCGTCCCCTGACATAGATTAGCTGCGAGGTTCTTTCAGGGTATCGATAAAATTTGAAGGTACTAAACTAGCTATGCATGACACCAGCCTATAAGGCGTCTTTATTTATATATTGGCTTCTTTGGTTAGGATCTTTTAGAGCATAATTTAGTGGCAAAGAGGTTTTTATGTTAATGTTATCCGACAAGGAACAATTACAATTACAATTTTTTACAGCTTCGACTTTTCACGACAAAGTAATAAATAATTAATAATAAATAAAGCAAAAACATGAACTTTAGGAGAGGACGTTCGCTCTCTTCCTACCCCTCCCTTACGGAGCTTGGGTCGATTTTGTGCTAGAAAATGTACAACTTTGAAAAACCTAACTTTGTATTTACTTTACATACTTGATTTATTAATAGTTTTCTTTCGCTTTTGACTTTTTATTTCGTTTCTTCTCTTCTCTTTCATTCGTTTATGTACCATTTACTTTTTTCCCTGTATCTTTTCTAAAATCGAGACTGCTTTAAAGGTTATAACTTGAAATGCTAAGAAAACTTGGGACTGAATTACCATTTTCTACGCTTCCTGGAAAAAGTTTGAGCTGCTGAGGTAGAACTGGTAGAACAAAAATTAATTTTAAAAAGATAAAGATTTTATAAGTCAGAGACTACATTTATTATTTTATTTCATAATGCCTGACTGCTCCTACAGTAGTTTTAAATTCAAAACGATAATTTTATTTAAGTTTTATAGTTGGTTTTTATTTTATTTTTGAGTTTTATTTAACAAACACTAACATGTTTGAACAACTGGGCACAGTTTAGAAACCATTGAGTAGTCGACCCTTGAATATTACATTTTAGTGAGTGACTCAACAGCTACTTTGTAACTTTGGCAACGAAAAGGATCTCTCGATAAGGACGATTAAGCTAATTTTTTTTAGAAATTAGAAATAAATCGTTCAAAAATAGAATATTTCATTTTTCTAGTCCAGATTCCATCTCAGAGATCGTAGAATAGAGTATTTTTTTAGAATATTCAAAAAATTAAATGTTTATACGAAACATTGAAATGTTTTTTTTTTTAATTAGAACAAAAATAGAAGATCATGAAACAACAGCCAGGAACAGCTGTAATTTCAAAATCTTATTAAATTACTTCTATTGTTTGTTTTCAATATTAAATATGTCGGTGACTTGACTTAGAAAGGGATAAACTTTAATTATTTCGGATTTCAATCTTTTCGGTGGGGGAGGGGGGGGGGGGTATTTTTAGTTCTGTGGAATTTGAAGTATACCCACATAGGAATATCTTCACTTCTAGCTCTGTATGACGGAGAAGGCGAACATGACGCACCCCTGAATGTAATGTTACCTTTGTTGTTAAAGCTTGTTGTTGTTGTGGCTTGGTATAGTGCAGTTAAAGAGGGATTGAATTGGTGACCGGGGTAACGACAACACACATCAACCAAAGTATATATTCGTATTCCATATCGTTTATTAAGAATTATTATCGAGAATTATTTTATCCAGATTATATTACTACGTCGACTGCTACATTGGTCGTCTGAATGGTGCTTCGATGAATTCCGTCAGCGGCGAAGTCTGTCAGGACCTGAAAGAAATAAAAAGGCGTGGTGAAAGTTGGAGCTGGCGTTTTGCTAAATTGTGTCGAAACACCCAGTCTTGGCCCTGCATGGTGGTCTTTTATTCACAATGTATCATCCCACTCCATGTTATCCGACTCTTCCCTTCCGTCCCACTTCAACCGTGCCAATTGACAACCAAACTAATACACACTGAGTATTAAATGAAAAATATAATTATCGATATAAACTGGTATATAATTAGTAGAAAAGTCTTGAACGTACTTCATCCTAGGACAATTTTCACGTGAAGAGCGACGTAGTTTTCAGTTTTTCCAAACTTGTTTCCCAGCTCACATTTATAGGAACCAGCATCATACTGTGTTACTTTAGTGATTGTGTGGCGTAAACCAATGATTTGTCTCGAATTGTCTAAGATCATTGTCTTCTTCACTGGTCCACCAAATCCGTCTGGTTAAAAGCAAAAGCATAAGCTTATACATTATGACCTTGAAATTTCAAGACACTTATATTCAGTATTTTTTAACTTCGTTAATACTTCTATTACCTTCAGGTAAATTCATTACATTACATGAAAATGGACGAAATTGAGCACTTGCACATCGTTGTTGTTGTTGCTGCTGTTGTTGTTGTTGTTGTTGTTAATGTTGTATCATTGCAGACCATTTCAAAATGGGTATAATTAAGTGGTAATTCAACATCGTTTCGAGCAATTTTGGCCTGAAATCAAACTTGTGATTAACAAATTGGAATATTGGAATCTCCCTATCAACCTTAGGTATTCTTGTAAATTGGTATTAAAAAACTTCTAACTGACCTGGTGCGGGCTTAATCTTCTTGATGCTAAAAGTTGGTACCGGTACACCACTTCCTTTGCAGATGATATCAACTTGGTTCCCCTCAGTCACATTATTAGGTTGAGCCACAAACTCTGTGATGTTTGGTGGTACTGTAGAGATACAATTGTTATTATCAATACAACTTATCTAATACTTTCCCTCCATTCTACTGCAAGGAGAACAATTATAGCAGATAAGGGGTGTTCATTCAACATCTAAACGATTACGAGGGTTCATCTACCCATACCAAAACCTTTTCCATTTCTCAGTCTTGATCACCTTTTCAACCTCTGTTTCCAATTTGTCTTTGTTTTTTTCCTCTCTTTTCGCTCCTTTTATTCCTTCCCTATATCCTTCAACTATCCAACTTCAAATCTCCCTTTTGACTGAATTATTGTAAATAGGAAAGAAAATGAGCAAACAGGTTATCAGAAATTCACCTCCACAGTCGCTCAGTTGACGTGCTCCAATAATAAAAGTTGAGTGTCCACTTGGACAAGCTTTGCATGCCGTCGATCCATGACGATCCTCGTAAAATCCTTTCCTGCACAATTTACATGATGTAAACCCATCTGCTGATTCTTGGCCAGGAGAACACTTGTCTGTGGAGTGAAGATTAACAAAAGCACCCATAACAAAAAGTAATTAATTTTTTTTTTAATTATTTAAAAAAACGACTGCCTAATCCCCAAAAACATTACGTAAAACAGGTGGCACAACACTGCGCGTCACACTCGTTGATTTGAAGATTAGAATATACTATTCTATCTGGTGCATTATTTCACAGATACCATCTCCCACTCCTTTGTGTCGAAGGCATCTTACCTAAACAGGCCTTGGCACCGTCCGTCAGTGTTCCTTGCTGAAGTGGACACGGAGTACATGATAAGCTGCTCTCGCTACCACTGTACTTTCCTTTAGGACATTTGGTGCAGTTTTTCTTGACATCATCATATTTGTACCCACGAGGACACTTTACTTAAATACAGCAAAGAAATCAATGAAGCTATCAGTTTTATTGTGCCTTCAATTTTTCGAAAACCATAATTTGTGGCCTTTTTTTAGGTACAGCATTTTCTGGAATTCTTTTGTAATTTCACTCTGGAAGGCACTGGTAAAACGCGAATACAGAGTCACCATATTCTGAGCTTCGCTTCTCGGTCAAATGTTCTTTTTTCGGACCATTTCTCATCCACGGACATTATCAGCCGATACCCAGCTGCCAGAAGGGGTTTATTTACTAAATAACATTAATCAAAATCGACCAAGTAGTTCCCTAAAAGAAATAATTCAGTAATAATTACAGCTTGCTTCTTATCACAGCTATTGAATTTGCCCTTTATATACTTTTACAGCTGTAATATCCTTTCGTCTTCCAAACAAAGGGGATTTTGTCGAAAAACAAAGGGTATTATTAGTTAAAAGGGAATGCGAAAACCGTGGCAATCTACTGCGCAGCTTCTTTTGCAAAATTAGTTAGCTGGTTCTGTTGGTTGGGAATCGGCCTGTCGTTGGCGAGAGGGATATATAGATATATATATTGTTAGGGGACAAGTTCAGGTTTGAAAGACTTACCACAGATATTTTGAATTATATTCACTCCTGTTTGGTTAACGTAGCCTTGATCGCAGATACCAGATGAAGGCATTGGTTTAGAATCTACCCCAACAAAAAGGCAATATTGGTAAATTAAATAGGATCTACCCCAAAAAAACAATATTGCATGAAAATAAATCAAACTTTTTCATTTTGTCTCTAATACATTTGCAACATTTTATCAAATCATTGGAAGGTCTTACCGACACAGTCCGGTGTTGGATCCCATTTGAGAGTGTTGTTGTTACATTTAATTCCCCACGTGCTAATGAACAATTTTTTGCCTGGATTACACTTGATGGTGGCATATTTATAGCCGTTGAACTCGTTAACAGTTATTGTGCCACCATCTGGTGATGAAGGGGCTGGACACTCGGCCTCTGCAATTAGATAAGATAACTTGAATTTGTTTTAAGGTTGAGAAGGATAAAGTAAGGAATAGATAACTTTTTAGATGGAAGTTTTTCTTTAGGGTTGAGAGGAAGAGCATGAGGCAAGTACTCGTATCTGTCCTGCACATGATAAGGAATGACATCATCTGTTATTATTGAAGACGTGGCAATATCTAGTGTGATGTGTATTGAATGTTATCTGGAATAACACACGTTTCTATGGCTACCCATGTACAAACTCTAAAAGCACTTACTTTTGATCTTTACATCAAATATACACCGAACAGTGTTTCCAGCAGCATCACTTGCAGTGTTATAGACAATCACGGCCGAACCAATCTTGAACGTGTCGCCCGGATTATGAGTTGAAGTTACTTTGGTTATTCCAACATTGTCAGAGAACTTTGGAACCGTCCATGACACCTGTTTGCTCTGTCCGTTAACAATTTCGTAAATATTTGGTGGACAGTAGACAACCTTTGGACTTTCTTTATCTGAAATAATAAAGTATGAATAATAATGACTTTAATCAGATATATCAAGTATCTTTTATAAAGGAATGTACAGGGTATATATATCTGAATGGTGAGGACCGCTCGACCTCTCCCCAGGATATCTGCCAGTTTGTAATTTTTTAAACAGTCAAAGGGACACATTAACAAAGAAAGCAGCTATAGCAGTATGTATCATCGGTTCTCTGCGATTTGACCATCCTGCCATGGAATTTGCGCGTTATAAAACATCAAATTATTATCATTATTTATTTTTCTCTTTTTCCTCCCCGGCCTTTCAGCATATTGCAAAATCAGTACACTGATTGTTTTTCTTGAAAACTTCAGTTTTGTCCTCACGACAACCCGCATGTCTTTGGGTTCTAACCTCAATTTAAGAGACTCATGCATCAAGCAAACGGCTTTTTTCTTTAGCCTTCCCCCGGCCCGCTCAGAATAGTTTTGCGATGATGCTTCGCTTTCCTAGTAGCAACGAAATAAATGTGCTGCTCATATTTTTTATGTATATACGACAAACGACAATTTTTGAGGGCGAGATGATGGAGTGTATACCTTCAATGATGACATCTGTAGTGCACTGTGCAACATCACCATTTTTGTTGGTAGCTTTGTAAGTCAACGTATTTGTGCCAGCTGGGAACACAAGACTCGTACGGTATTTTTCTGGGAACATTTTAACGTCATCGACATTGCTTCTTGGCTTTGAAAGCAAGGCTGTGACATCAGCATGAGAAGCGTTTGGGGCTAATGTCATTCGTACGTCTGATGGACAGCTGATCCATGGTTTAATAAATACTGAAAGAAATAAAGTACAAATCAAGATGAAAGGCGTTGCTATCTGGCTAATACTTTTCTTTTCAATCAAGGTTTAATAATTACTGAAAGAAACCAAATGAAAGATTCGATTTTTTCTTAATCTCTTTTTCCATCTCCCCGTTATCGTCCTTATTCTAACTCCACGGATAAAAAGCGTTGCCGTTCAAGGATATGTAAGGACGTTATATAAAATGTTTTTTCCCCCCGTTAAACCACGTACAGTAGTACCTCTATTAAAAAAAAAAAGTTTTAAAAAAAAGTTTTTAAAAAAAAAGTTAAAAAAAAAAAGTTAAAAAAAAAAAAAAAGTACCTCTATTAAGTAGACACCCTTTATTAAGCGAACAGTTGCTTGGGTCTCAAAATTTTCTTTCGGAGTTTTACCTTCTTAAAACAAAATTACTTTCCGTGATCTTTATCACTGCAAGCAAGGAATGAGTGACTGAGGCATCCTAACTTTTCTAACCTTTGACACAAATCGCTGGAGTGGTGATGTTCCAAGCACCACTGCTCGTACAATCCCTCTGACTATTCTGACCACTTTTCAAGGTATAGCCTTTGTTGCATCGATAATAGCAAGATTGTCCAAACGTGTACCCAGTGGTGTTGCAGAATGGTGGAAAGACGTATCCATTAGCAGGTGGAGTAAGTCTTGGACATCTTATTGCTGAAAATATACAGTAAAACGCCAAAAGTTCTAAGTTAGATATTTCTCTCTTCGCCGGATTTCTTCAGCCGTGGGAGCTACACCGTTCCACGTCCGTAATCTGGATAAAAACGACTTGGAAACGTAAGAGACTGCTCATCATTGTGCTTATAGTGCAAGCCAGCCAAACCATACTCTAGATCTTCATGTCAGGAATATAGGTTACTTGATACGGATACCGGTGTCGCTTTTCCGAAAGACAAGACTTGCTCAATTGCTTGGCTTGCACCAAAGATGTTACTATGATTGCCTCTGTGGCATAATCTTCAAAGACGAGGATATTGTACTGGATGGAGATACCCCCACTCTCTGAATAATTTACTAAATACTAATTCATAAATCCCCCTTTTCCGATTAAATAAAAAGAGGCTTAGTGTCGTGGTACAAGCCATAATCGTTAGCACATGCAGGACATTAAAAAAAAAAATTTTTATTTTTTTTATTTTTTATGCAGGACATATAGGGTCGTAAAGATATTATAGTTGCTGTACCGGACGACAAAACCTTGATCTTTCTAAGTAATTCAGTGCGGATTTTTAACCCATCTTTTCCGATCATGCTAAAAAAGATAAGACCAAAAAATGGCTTTACTTTTGAGGATGCTAACAACAGGATATACATATTTCGTAAATTTTTCTCGACGCAAAGATTCCGCGATTCACATTTTCTACAAAAGTCATGATCATACGTTGACCACTCGACGGTTTAAGAATTTCTAACAATGCTGAAGATACTCACGTTTGCAGTATGTGGGTGACACATCCCAATTGCCACTATCCAAACATGTCACGGTAGTCCTGCTTGGGTTTGGCAAGACGTAACCTGGCTTACAACTAACGGTACATTTATCGCCTACTGTTCGTCCTTTGCTTACCAAGCATTCACTGGGACTTACCAAGGTACCTTGCAACGCGGGTAGCGCATAACATGTTATACCTGAAATGCATTTTAGACGGGCAATCACAAACTTTTATACTTGAACTGAGTTTTTTTTTAAATTTAAAATCATGCACATTGATATTAATCTGACTTGCCATCCATCACCCCCTCCCCCCCCCCGTGTTTGTTGAATACCGCCGTAATTTATGAACACAGGCTCGTTTCGGTCGGTACTGGCATCGTTTGAGAGCAAGTAATTTGCAAATTGAGGGGATTAAGAAGAAGTTTCTTGGGGAAATTGCAGAAAAATTGAGCTCAGAATTTGTTCTGACTTCGGAATCACAGGAAGATTAAAATAAGTTATTCCTTTCGTGTGCCAGTTGTTCTCACAGCAGTAGCTGCGCAGTTCCAACGCCAAACCATTATTATCATTACTCAGTTTTCTTTTTTCGGCCTGAAATCATGCAATAGACCTCTTTACCTTCGTTGTTTGTTGTGCCCATTTCAGACCATGTGATGCCACTCTTGGGAGTTGATTCTTTCATGTATAAATATTTTAACAAAATAACATTTCTCAAGGGAATGTCATGTGGTCTGAAATGGGCAATTTGCATACGAAGGTAAAGAGGTCTATTCATGCGACTTCCGTCCGGAAAAAACGAAAGCTAGGTCCCAGCCCCTCTCGCCTTGATACCTAAAATAGCTAGATTAAGTCAAGGAAGCAGCCTTTAGAACTTTATACCAAGTATAATCACTGCTTACGTTCACACCGTCTGTTGTTATTGGGTATGTACTTGAACCCTTTCTTGCACCGACATTCGTAGATTCCCTGATAGTTATAGCAGGTTGTAGATTGATCATCACAACCGTCTGTGTTACGTGCACACTCATCAATATCTAAAAATATATAGGACAAAGTCCGAGATACGTCAGTACGACATTCATCCATTTATGAGAGGCCGATTTGTATGTTCAGTATAATGCCCATACAGATCGGACGCGCAATAGAATATTTTTGACAGAAGATTTTTTACCTTGACATTTCAACCTGTTGTACAGCTCAAAGCCACGACGACAGCTGCACTTGTAACTGCCAATGTTGTTATGGCAGAAATGTCGACAGCCACCGTTTGCCAGATTGCACTCGTTGTCATCTGGAAGGAATACAGTAAATATAATACAAAAAGGCTCATAAAACTAAAGAACATCTCTCGTCCTTTTTTTAATATTCTTATTCGAATATTATATAAATGTTGGGTTTTTTTCATTCAAATTTGTTTCACCCAATATAATTAATAAGATAATAATTATAATCGTATAGGACGACCAGATACTCAGTTAGACCATACATCCCATCTCAGCATCGCCCGGCATGCCGCATTCACCTGAATATACCTTCTATATTAATTGATTATTATTATTATTTACTGATATTGTTATTATCATTATTATTACTAGTAATACCATAATTACTATAACTATAATCACTATTATTATTATTGCTATTATTGTTATTATTACTATTATTATTATTGCTATTATTGTTATTATTACTATTATTATTATTTGTGATTATTATTATGAATCAATAAAGATTTGGATAAGCATTTTATAAGAAAGATAAGCGCTTATTTTTCTTATAAAATTATTATTATGATTACTATTATTATTACTATCAATATCAATCTTACTAATACTATTATTATTGTTGTTATTATCATCATTATTATTATTATTGTTGTTGCTATTATTATTATTAACATTATTATTATTATTATTATCATTATTATTATTATCATTATATTTTTTATCATTATTCTGCTCATTCTTATTTCACTATTCATCTTACCTACGCATCTTCCATCTGACGCTTTCTTGAATCCAGTAGGACAATTGGCTAAAACCATAATTAATAAAATATAAGTACGAATATTTTCCACAAAATCACAACCCTTTATGAAAGACTAGTTTCATATGCTTTTTTCTCCATTGCCACGAACTTTTTTCTCCTGATTCAGAATATTGTAGTGGTAGACAAGTATGTGTGCGTGAAAGTTAGTCAATACTCCCGTTTCGAGTTCTCTTTTACGCTGTGTTAGCCTCAAAACCGTGTAATATATTCTTTTATTCAGTAACAGCCCGTGGAAATTCAAGAGATCTGTGTGTAAAGAAGACAATAAAAATACTTTGAAATTTCACGAGTTTATCTAAATTTCTGCATAATTTACGCACAATTGAGGCTAACACAGCGTAAAAGAGAACTCGAAACGGGAGTATTGCATACCAGTATTCATGGCAATGATTTGGTTGTTCATATTTCAGGTTTTTTTTTAGTTAATAAATATCATTCAAATGGCTGAATTTCGAAAATAACCAGGAAACATTTATTTTTCTTCATTTATTGTTCCTCTTTATTTATCTTTGTGCAATATTTAATTTATTCCTAAAAAAAAAAGTTTTCTATCATATGATACCGTGTTCGAATTCATTACAACGGGGCCTCCATTGATGACAGTAAAATTTGTAAATTAGCTGAAAGAGTTCTATATCAAATTATAAAATAATTTAGATAGTACGCGCGCTCTGATTGGTCAAAAAGCGTGTTGGATGAGGCTATCTAAACAAGCTCACGTCATCTGTGGATTGGTGGATGGCGCACGTATGGAGAATTGCTGTTCTTATCAGCAATTAAAATGCCGATTTAGCCTCAAAACGGCTCGTGCTTTTCCTATGCTCTCTCGTGTTCTCCCAACATCACGCGTGTTTAGATCAGGCTATATAACACGGAAAATCGTCTTCTATTTCTTAAATATAAAGAGATTTATAAAAATGGTGCACTTGCCTCTAATGTAAGTCCATTTGCTTGGATAGATATTTTTTTCATAGTTTAAAAACACGTAAAAATGGCCGTCGGAGACGACTAGTACCTGTTAGAGAAAAAAAGAGTCATCAGTAATACAGCTAGGAAGGAAGATCAAATAATCATCATTATATAAGCATTAATTAAGATACCTTTTTAATAGGCCATGAGGAAGACGATCCAGGATGAAGGTAGATTTCCACGCCATTCAATGCTCCAACATCTCGATCATTTATTCCGCTAAACATATATTTACTGAGGATATCAATGCGATTAGGTCATTGGTAATTATGAAACTTACAACAATACCAGAACAAATTTATAATGGGTAATAGGACTGAGTGGAGTCCACATTAATTGGTCTGTCATCATATAACTATTATAATTTCCGAGGAAAAATACTTCGCTTCTTATGGAAAAACACTGTGACTTTTCAGGAAAAAAGAATAAAGATTTATCATCGCCATCTTGAAAGGTAGCCTTGCCTTTGCATGGAAGCGAGACATGAGGTGACCTTGTAATGATAGATCTTTTTTAACACCTTGGACAAAAGGCCATTGGCAGCCATGTTGTCCTGACTACCCATGATGCATAATTTTCATGAAATGGTCTATTATTCACATTTCTCTATCATTGTAAGCTCACTGTTGTTCTCGTTTGCCTTTCAAGATTGCACAGGGAACTGTTAAGGGGACTATTCTGCATGCAAAGACAATCAATGCTTTTATTTGTGGATTTAGTTAAAAGCAGCAAAATTATTCGCCCATGAGTCCAATTACAACCAACTGTCCAAATACAGGTGTCCAATTAAAACTACCAGATTGATTAATGGAAAATAGAGCAGCTTTTCAACCAATCAGATTCGAGGATATTGCAATGGTTATGATTAAAGCAGATAGGATTCGTTCCTTTTTCATACCTGAGTCTTTTAAAAGTCCGTCCTGGTGGAGTAAGAAAATGTGCAGATGATTTTCCACTGTCACCGACGAATCGTAACTCAACGCGCGAGCTTGTATCGGAAGAACCAGTCATAATCATTACGGTATAAGACTCTGCATCAAAAGAAATAAAGCAATTATTATTACATGGTATATTTATATCAATACCATCAGTTACGCTTCATAGACTTCATATACCGACGCAGCTCGGACTAGTTTTCTTTTCCTTAATTGCGTAGCGGCCCAAATTTGGGGAGGGGGAGCCTGTGGGGGAGGGGACGAGGGGGAATAGAGGCCTCCCACCCCCTCCCTCCCCGGGCCGCTACGCAGGCTAGTTTTGTTTGTAATCAAAGACAATTTCTCTTCTTTTGTGGCGATTGGACTAAAGCAGGCAAAGTGAGTTTTGCCTCATAAGGTCGAAATAGATAAACTTTCTGGTTAGACTTAAAGTGCACCTAACCCCTGATACAATACTTTCTGCATCGATTCTACATGAAGTGACTAGTTGAATGGTAAAATATTTCTTCATTTGAGTGTTGCGTCTTTAAGTTATGAAGGTTTATACTTACGATATGTAAATGACCGTGACGTCACCCCAGGCTTCATTTAATATACAAGCTTTAACAGGTTCACAGAAAAAGTTTTTAAAAAGCATCATCATTATACTCATGGTTTCCACAATGTTTACAGTAAATTTTGGTGTCTCATAATGGCAAGTGTTTAGTATTATATGTAAAACAAATAAACTCAAAAGCCTGGGGTGACGTCACGGTCATTAACATTATAAAGTATAAACCTTCATATCTTAAAGACGCAACACTCAAATGAAGAAATATTTTACCATTCAACTAGTCACTTCATGTAGAATTGATGCAGAAAGTATTGTATCAGGGGTTAGGTGCACTTTAATCATTTTTTTAATACACAGGAAGGGCTCTGTGTACTAGTGTATTTTTGAGAGACAAACGAACAGGCCTAGGCAAATAGGCTGGCAGGTTTTGATCTTTGTAGAGCTACTAATGATATTTATGCCTGTGATATGTGATATCTTACCACGATCTTGGATTTCTCCGATTTTATTTTGGCGCTTAGGAATCCTCCCAAAATCAAACACAGTAATTCTTGATCTCATTCTTAATGATTCAACGGAACTCAAGCCAATTAAGACAAAAGAAGATTTCAAATTCCTAAAAATTGTTTTCACAATGCATATCTTATTGGAGTTTTGAGTAAACTGAGTTGATGAGTTGATGCTGCGGCTACCCTGACCCTAAGGTTATGTATAATGTTTTCGACTAGAGAGTTTTAATGAGTATATTTAAAGAAACAGGACTCAAACAGTGATTTTCTAATATTATATTAAAACATAAAAGGTATACCATTTACAAGTAACAAAAAAGTCTAAAATTTTAAACTACAATTTCGATATTCTAAACTAGTAACGTTTGGTACAGGAGTAACAGTCATCAAAAAGATTCAAAATTGTATCTAATTTATCATTACTTTACTAAACTTACTTGACTGAACGACTGTAACACAGCCAAGGAGGAAAATCCAAATTATCCTTGCGTTGAACTGCATCGTACGTCCTGCTTGCTAAGTTAAGCCAAAACTCCGTTCACCCAGGCGAGAAAACAGAGAAAACTGTTCAAGTGATCAATTTGCTTGACGCTGCTGTTTTATAGTAGCGTTGCACGAGGGATTACGTCAAACAATAGGTATTTATGAGCAAATAAGTTAATTAGTAATTGTTTTTGAATGCCTTCCCCTGGTTTTAGTACTTTTTAAAGGCCCAACTTTAACCGCTATTTCACATCTTCACCGCTGTGAAGATTTATCAACCCTTGGCAAAGTTGTGCATGTCAATCGATATTCGATAATTTGATATCTGAAAAACTTAAGGAGATCAGGTTCATCATCTTTACGCTTAATTGACTTGGATATTTCCAGTTACCAAGGTGATTTACATCCGTCAAACTTACAATATTTTGAATTCAATATCAAACGCGAAACTATAACCCAGATGTTTAGATGTTTTTTTATGGGTTTTTTTCACAGCCGTTTATGCCCGCCAGCAAGATGACTCCAATACAATACAATACAATAATTTTATTTACTCGAATTATTACATAAATTTTTTGTACATTTATCAGTTTTCTATTTCATAGAAGAAACTAAAATAAATAGGTTGCAATTACAAAAATAGAAAAACTAAGTTGATATCCGTCAAACTTTAGATATTTAGATGTGTTGCGGTCGCTGAAAAATAAATAGCATTATGATTTACCAGTAAAAGCAAGACAGAATTTATATTTATTTATTCTATTAATTTGTGTACGTTTAACGAGCCTAAAGCAAAATCTAACAAAGATTCCCGACGGGGATTTTCAGATAATATGTCGTTGATACAAAGACGATATTTTATGAAAGGAAGAAGGGAAAACAAAACTGAAACCAACTGTTGATTTCCCGAGCCAGAATACAATCATTAGGCAGGGGCGTAGCTAGATGTTTTCATAGTGTACGCACAAAGAGTTTGAAAACAGGTCGCTCGGAAATGCTAGTTCAAGTGTAAGGACGTGCGTACGTGGTAGTAGACTTGCTCCAAGTCGACCTCTATGACACTCACACAGTCACGAGCGAAGCAAATAAAAAGAAGAAAAAACATAGCGAACGTCGAAGTCGCGAGAGTCACGTTCCTCTTGCAAGATTTTTCATTTCCGTTTCGCGCCAGTTACAATTACAATTAATTATCTCGAAATTATATAAAAATTTGTCGATCAAAACTACATCATTATTTAAACAGATGACAATTATACACACATACACACATAGCAATTACAAGAAACAAAAACAAAATATAGAGAGAGTCGAGTCCCACGTAGTCTTGTAACATGGATTCAGAAGTTGCACGACTGTAACCTTAGCAACGAGTTTTCAACGAGGCTAGGTATTAAAAAAAAAGAGCGAAGGAAAATGTTTAAGCTGATTTAACATTCCTCTTCCAGAAGACCTTATCATAGGAAAAAGATTGAAATGTTTATTGGAAGGGCGTCAAAGAAACTGTCTCGGAACAGCAAAATTAAAGTGTGCGCATTACAGGTATAAACTGTTATGATGAGCACTGTCGGTGACAAGACTTTGAACCCGTTCGTCTTTATTATCACAGGGTTGTGAAGGTGTTTTTTGTGATCCGTGATTCGGCCCTTTTTTTGGATCGTAATTCGTGAAATTCAAAAAAAATAGATCCGTGACCTGTGAATTTCATTCCCCTCGTGATGCGGGACATATCTGCTTATTAAGACCGTGATTCGTGATCTGAAGGATCTGAAGGTTTCCTTTTTCTTGGCTTGATGCTTATGGCGATCGATTTTAACTTTTTCACATTTTTATTCATGAACCTGGGCCGTAATTTCGGATGTACTGTATATTGAACACTATTTTTTTTTAGGTCTGTTAACCCCTCCCCCCCCCCCCCCCCACCTATTTTTGGCCTTGCTACGGCCCCCATCGCAAGTTAAAGTTAAAACTAGTTTTTAGTTGAGTTAAAAAAACATTTCGTTGGTTAATCTTTAACATGGCACGGAATATATCTTTTGGAACATCAATATATAATTTTTCAAGAACTTTTTTCCAAAATATTAATGAAAAATTTAAATTTGTAGTGACCTTAGAACAGTTCTGATTGGCTCTTTTATCATTCTTGTTCCTTTATCATGATCATGCACTTCGGCTGTATTCTTAGCTGCTTGTTGTCTCCTTTATACACTTTTCAGATTTTCTTCGCTAATGATTCTTGAAACTGATATATTTTAAAATGTTTTCACGCCGAGCACAAAAGAGGAAAGACGGTACTATTTTGAAATGCTTGCTAGAATATTTATTTGATTATCTTATCTACGGGTTGAACATTACATGTTCTAAGGAATCAAATGGATGAAAGTACTCTACGGGATAAACCTGGTCATTTTTTCCGCTTATGATTACTGTGGTTCTTCAGTTGGTCTGGGTCTCCTTGATGGACGTGGTCTACGGGATGGACGGGGTCTCCTGGATGGACGTGGTCGACGGGATGGACGGGGTCTCCTGGATGGACGTGGTCTACGGGATGGACGTGGTCTCCTTGAGGGACGTGGTCTACGAGATGGACGTGGTCTCCTGGACGGGCGCGGTCTACGGGACGGACGTGGTCTCCTGGATGGACGTGGTCTGCGGGACGGACGTGGTCTACGGGATGGACGTGGCCTCCTGGCGTCTTCTTCTGTGGGTCTACGGGATGGACGTGGTCTCCTAGATGGACGGGGTCTACGGGACGGACGTGGCTTCCTAGATGGACGTGGTCTACGGGATGGACGTGGTCTACGAGATGGACGCGGTCTCCTGGCATCTTCTTCTGTGGGTCTACGGGATGGACGTGGTCTACGGGACGGACGTGGTCTACGAGATGGACGTGGTCTACGGGACGGACGTGGTCTACGGGACGGACGTGGTCTACGGGACGGACGTGGTCTCCTAGATGGACGTGGTCTCCTAGATGGACGGGGTCTACGGGACGGACGTGGCTTCCTAGATGGACGTGGTCTACGGGATGGACGTGGTCTACGAGATGGACGCGGTCTCCTGGCATCTTCTTCTGTGGGTCTACGGGATGGACGTGGTCTACGGGACGGACGTGGTCTACGAGATGGACGTGGTCTACGGGATGGACGTGGTCTACGGGACGGACGTGGTCTACGGGACGGACGTGGTCTACGGGATGGACGTGGTCTACGGGATGGACGTGGTCTACGGGACAGACGTGGTCTACGAGATGGACGTGGTCTACGGGACGGACGTGGTCTACGGGACGGACGTGGTCTACGGGACGGACGTGGTCTCCTAGATGGACGTGGTCTCCTAGATGGACGTGGTCTACGGGATGGACGTGGTCTACGAGATGGACGCGGTCTCCTGGCATCTTCTTCTGTGGGTCTACGGGATGGACGTGGTCTACGGGACGGACGTGGTCTACGAGATGGACGTGGTCTACGGGATGGACGTGGTCTACGGGACGGACGTGGTCTACGGGACGGACGTGGTCTACGGGATGGACGTGGTCTACGGGATGGACGTGGTCTACGAGATGGACGTGGTCTACGGGATGGACGTGGTCTACGGGATGGACGTGGTCTACGGGACGGACGTGGTCTTCTCGCATCCTCTTCCTTCGGTGTTTTAGATGGCCTGTCCGGCTTTTTGCATAGCTGGAAATCTCTCAAACATTGAAGTCTGTCCTCTCTATCTTTCCCAGCATTACGAAAACACTTGATAGCCTCCTCTAGGCATTTTCCCTACATGAATTAAAAAAACTCCTTGTTAAGTTCTATTTAGTGGTCAGTGGCACTTCCTGAATCAAATCTAGTAGATGAACTGATAATTGAGTGCCATACCGGCCGGTCGCCGGTCGAGCATAGAATCATTTTTTACGGAAGATAAATATATCCTTCAGTTTGGTCAGTATATATATAAGCAGTTTAAAGTTCCCTACAAAAATTGAAGTTGGACGAGGTCTTCCGGATGGGCGTGGTCTTCCGGATGGACGAGGTCTTCCTGATGGGCGTGGTCTTCCCGATGGGCGTGGTCTTCCTGATGGACGTATAGCAAGTAGAGCATCTTGCGCTTCTAACATCATCTATTGCATAGAAACATGCCATTAGTAATCCATAGTAATTATTAGATGTAAGTCTAGTAAATCTAATCATAAATGGGAGGCGGGCTATAAAATCAATGTAAATCAAAGTAAGAAGTTTTTGCATTTGTCACAATCGGGATTCAAAACTGCTAAAACTTTTGATGATAGTATGGCGACATTGAACCAACCATTACATTACCAAGAAAGTTATATAAATTATTTTATGTTTAGCAACCCTAAACGACGGTTTTTAGTGGCATATATATCTATTATTTTCCACAGTTTATCACATCAAACTGTCAATATTCGGCATCACCTCATGAATACTTTTTTTTTTTTTGCAAACGAATGACGCAGGCCGTGTAGTGGTAACTACCAATATACGATGTGTAAGAAGTGTAAATGTGTTTCAATTTGGAATGGAAAGAAAAAAAAGTGGCCGAAAAGTACACAAAAAATAGTAAAATTAAGTTTGATCAAAGGCACGCTAAACGTAATCGATCACAAAATACCGTGGTATAAATATTATTTACTACAGTTAATCAATCAAACAAATACCGAAATAATAATACGGAAATCCAGAACAAAGATCTCCATACGATAAGATGTTTCTAATTTGTATGTAGAATTAATTATGACTTTACCATTTCTTCGTCCATTTCCAACATGGCGAGTATCTTGTCATCTTCTTCTTCTGCCTTAAGGTGAGCCACAGAGGCCAGCACCAGCACAGCTACCAACAAGAACTTCATGATGTTTTCAGCTTTGTATCTCCTTCAGATTGTCTGCTTGAAGCTTGAAGCTTGTGCAAGAATGCACCCTTTTTATATGCTTCCTAAAGTAATTTTTAATTTCCTTCAACAAAAATATCTTCGTTTTGTGTTTAAACAGCAGTGTTGGAGAGGGATTCTGTTGACTTTGATCTTTTGTATGAGAGCACATTCTCTGTCAATATAAACATAACTTTAGTGGTCGGTTTTCAAAAGGCAAATATTAAGTGAGAAGCGAAGTAAAAAAAACTTTTTTCCCCATGGAGAAAAACATTGTCAATCGGCACCGCACACTTACTTGGGCAATGATAAAAAAGGCCCTTGACAAGCAACAGACATGCTCTTTTTGAACGATGCTTTTCTCATCTCATAACAAGTTCTTTGGAACTAAGAATCTTTGTTTACGTTATAATATTGGTATTTCAAAGCGTTGTAATAGTCAAGAAAATGAAAAAGTGTTGTCAAATGAGAAAATATTACGCGTCAGCCACAAAAGAGATGTCTTCAAGTGACAACAGCTTCAGAAAAATTAAATTTCGGGGCATATTGTGTAAAGTTAAAGTTGTGGACAAACTGTCGACCAAATTTATCATATTGTAAATACTTTTGATTGCACAGCTTACCAGTAGTAAACTCAACATTCGTCGAAAATTTTAATATTTTAAAAATCATGTTTCGTGCGATTATGAGATCTGTTGTTAGTGTCCTTCCCATAGCCCAACTGTATGATAAGTTCCAGTAACATTTGTGGATTTATGCCCACTTAGCGGTCTTTGTTCGATTTACCCGATTTCTTAAAATATAGCTTTTTCTAAATCATTCGTAATTATAATTCACGATATCGTGACCTCTCTTTTCGAACTTTCTGTTGCCTGTTCATTCTTTCATCATCTATTTTTTATTTATTTTTTTTATTTTTTGCTTTTTTATCTACATATCTTAATCATAAATTCGTAGGGTTGGATTGTGTGTATACATGTACCGGAATTAAGATGAAATTAGTAAAGAAAGAAGTAAACACACACATATGCAGGGAGCTAAGAAAAAGATGAAATTCTCAGAATATTATGCCCTTATTTTTATTGATTTATATCATGAGCAATTACAGATGTAGTCAGCTTTGCAGCATCTAAAAGTATGTTGCATTTGTCTTGCAAACATATATTCTAACTGTATAATCACTCTCAATTTTTCTTGGCTTAAACTCCACTTTGGCCTGAAATTCAAAAGAGACAGGTATCACCACATTACTCAGTAATATCTATTACTAATATTTACTAATATATATAATTATTGGAATGTAAGAGAGGAAAATGTAATTTTAAGAAGTACGTTGTCGAGCAGTAACTCTAATTTGTTCCCCTGCTTCGAGTCCAAACTGATATACTTAAATATATAAATTTACCATCAAAAGAGCGAAGAGAAATCTGAAAGAAGAAATAAAGAAATGGAAAGAAGAAAAGAAGAGAAAAGAAGAAAGGAATGAAAGAATGAAATAAATGAAGATTAGTGAAAAAAAGTGTGAAGAATAAAAAAAGAGAAAAGAAAAACTGAGTGAAACGAAAAGGGTGGTTCAATTTGTATCATGCCTTGAATGTGTTTTCATACCTGATCCAATGTTGATGTTGACGTTTAAGTTTAAGAACTTGGAGTTCTTTCCAAAAATGTTGGTAGCCACACAGGAGAACAGGCCTTTGTCGTGTTCTGTTACTCGTTCAATGATGTAACGAATACCAATCTGTTTACCACCTTCTACTATAGATTCAATCTTTACCGGACCGCCAAAGCCATCTGAAGAAGTAAAAAACCATATTAGATAGTCCATGTGCACTCAATACATCAAAGCTGTGTAATCAAACTATGTCGACTAACTAAATAAAACTAGCGTTGGTTATTACGGAGACACGCAAACTATTTTACTCCATGCGAAGTGAAACTGGTCTCATTAAAAAAAATAATAAAAAACTAGCTACTTCTTTTCACGTAGGATACAGGAATCAGATGCGCATGCGCTGTTAGAATATGACAAAGTTTGAATGAAATATTTTTCCGAGTTCCCTGTCGCTGTGACAAGCTGAATAATCCTATTAACTCTGATGGTTTATAGTTTGAAAATCACTACTACATGTAGGGTATAATACGATGGCACAGTTTTACAGGATATGGACTTCTCTTTTTAAATTTAAAAAATGCAAAATTATTTAAAAAAAATTGAACCCCAAAGTAATTAACTAATACAAGACGTATTGTAAGTTATAGGCTTATAAGTTCTTTAAAAATGAAATTTGTTTAGGAATTTTGATAATCAAATATCAATATGTTTCTTACCGGGTGTAGGTCTGGCTTTGACTACTTTTATTGATGGTGTTGGCGGACCAACTGCTTTGCATACGAACTCTACTCGATCGTGCTCATCGACATTGATATTCATCGGGCCAAACTCGGTCACAGTGGGCGCAACTAGAAGCAACAATATATATATATATATATGCTGATATAATTAGCAATATACCTCTTTAGCTTGGGCGTAATGTTTTCCAATTTCAGATCACGTGTCATTCTCTTGAGAATTATTTTTTTCTTTGAGTTGTATTCATATTCATGTGTCTTTTCATGCGCAACCGTTTAACAAACAAATGTTACTCTAGGGAAGGACAAGTGATCTGAAATGGCAAAACATTGCACCCAAGCTAGCTAAAAAAGGTCTGCTATCAGTTGAGATTCAGCCACTTGGGGTTATAAGAGCCCTTGTAGAGTTTAATTTTTGCCAAATATACCCTGAACAAATCATGGACATTGGTAACTAGGATGAACAAAAGGAAAATCCAAGCTAAAAAAAAAATCAAAAGTTGAATAATATCAAAATTTTGGTACATAGATACTGAAAGATTTTTAGTATTTTGAATCGTTACAGCAAAGAATTTGAAGTCTTGCATATCATGGTAGTTGATTTTTCTTTCTCCTTTCAGGGATTTTGAGAACAATCTTTTATTTGAATTTTTATTTATGTCAATCTCCACATGGGTTTAGTAAGGATAAGAATAATTCTAAAGGGAATGAAATATTGTAGAATGTAACTCAGCTCTTTCTTACTTCCGCAGTCATCCTTTGATTTGGATCCCTTGAATTTAGTCGTGAGTTTATCTGGACACTGCTTGCATTGGGTGGCTCCATAGACATCAGAGTAGTACCCCATCGAGCAATGCGCACATCCATTGGGATTCAGAGGCACGTCAAAACCATCCTCAGACGATGTACCAGGCTTACATTGATCTATAAAGTAGATTCGAGAATATCTCGGACTGTTTTAAAAAACCTTAATACAGTCGAAGCTCTCGTAAGCGACCATTTCCGGAAATCGAAAAAATGGTCGTAACTAGAGCTGGTAGCGAATGTGAGAATGTGCTCTCATAAGCGGTATTGCAAATAGGGTTTCAAAATCGTGATCGTATGCGTAACTTGAGCTCGCCGCTTACGAGAGAGCTTCGACTACTCTCAGTCTTTACCTTGCCTAACAGATATGTCTTGGGAAAAGGAACACTGGCTTCGAAGTTTGAAGCTAAAGATGTTGCGTCGACCCCTTAACGTAAGTCGTTGCTATAGTTTTTTTATGCCTGATAATAAGATGTAAAGAAATCTTACCGATGCAGTCTTTGGATCCCGTTTTCACCGTTGACTTTCCTACAGGACATTTTGTACACTGAGCACTAGATTCTGCAAGACTTGTGTATCCCACAGGGCACTTGATGCAGTCTTTAGCACTAGCATCATACTTGTATCCTCTTGGACAACTTACTGAAGAAATAAAAGCATTAAAATAAAAGACAGTTGGAAAATGCAAGCACACACACAAAGGCATAAGGAATGATATGTTGTGTTAAGCAGAGGCAATTGCAAACTTGGGAGAAAGATTGCAAACTTACAAAGAAGGATGACACACCTCAGGGAGAAGGATGACACACCTCAATGAGAAGGATGAAATACCTCAGGGAGAAGGATGAAACACCTCAGGGAGAAGGATGAACACCTCAGGGAGAAGGATGAAACACCTTAGGGAGAAGGATGACACACCTCAGGGAGAAGGATGAAACACCTCAGGGAGAAGCATGGCACACCTCAGCGAGAAGGATGGCACACCTCAGGGAGAAGGATGAAACACCTCAGGGAGAAGCATGGCACACCTCAGGGAGAAGCATGGCACACCTCAGGGATGAGGATGGCAAACCTCAGGGAGAAAGATTTTAAAACCTCCATGAACGGCAGTTGGCTGGTGTTTTCCACATACCACAATATTTAATGAAGTTTGGATAACCAGTTAAGCTCTTTTGGTGTATCTGGTTAGAAGGACACGAATCACCCACGTTGATTCTCTTTGCATCTACAAGTGACAAAAAAACGTTAATCTCCATCTGAGTAGACCCTAATTTGGTGAGAAATTTAAGTTAATCTTGAAGTTATTGCTGGACGAAATACTTATTGTACAAGTAGTGAACTCTTATTCCTTACCGACACAATCTGGGATTTCATTCCATGTAGCCTGAGGTAGCTGACACGTGGCTCCATATGTGAACATAAAAGGCTGTTTTCCTGTGCTACACGTAATGCGACAGAATTTTGTTGTGCCATATTCCATGCAGTTGGTTAGTTTTCCATTATCAGGATCCTTTGGAACGGGACATTCCAATTCTAAAAAATAAATTGATAAGGCTTTACTATATAGCAACTGTTGATAAAGTCGATTACCTTGTTGCTTGGTTTCACTTGAATTCATTTCCCGTCTTTTGTCAGCTGAATCGGAAGTTTTCAAGATCCGAATTCTTTCTGATTGAGAGCACATGGCATGGTCAATATTTGACCACCATTTGGAGCAGATAATGAGATTCAAAGACTTTCATCAGCTGATTGTGATGGCTTTTGAGTATTTATATTTCAATCATTACTTACTCCTAACAGTGACTGTAAAACTGCACTGAGCTGTGTTTCCTGCAGCATCTCTTGCAACATACGTTACCAACACTTCGCCAAGGCTGAACTTTTGATTGGGCTTCTTGTTGGAGGTGACACCTGAATTAAAGCAAGTAATCAATGAATGACGGCTGACGGAAGCCGGCGAGAACATTTATATAATTTTTAACCATGACATAATTGTCACAAATCTCACTTTCTAATTGATTGGGCACGCGTACTTTATGCGGAGAACACACACAAAAAAAGGCGCACTTTTACTTGGGTATTACTAGCGCTGTAATATCAGACATATCGTATGACTGCAAAACTTGATCCGTGTGGTGCCGTGACCGTGCTGCTGCACGGGATTCGTAAATCATAAGAATTCTGCTTTATCACTGTAGGGTGTAATGTACTGTCAAGTGTGAGCCCTCATAGTTATAAATAGTCTAGCCTTGTCCCCAGGCTACTTATTTTCGGCTCTCCCAAATCCAAAATGGCGGACGCTTCAGAGCTAACACACGTAGCCTGGCAAAACGCTCGGAGTTATCTTCCAAAATAAACGAATCGCATTTTTTTAGGAAAAAATCGTTTTTCATTGTTTCTCTTTAAAAAATCATTTATGACGTCATCCTGAAGCAAAGAGATTAGCCTGGGGACGAGGTTAGCCTTTGTCGATGTATACTTGCGACTTTGACGTTGTCTGCAAATACAGGATCGCGCCATATGATCACTTTCGCGACCCCAGCGACGCTCTCGTAGATGTTGTTAGGGCAGAACACAACACGTGGAGCTGTCTTGTCTGTTGATTGACACAATATCACTGGTTAATAATCATTCGTTTGGTATCGTACTTTGATGGACATACTCTTTGAAAAGAAAGCAGCTAAGACACTTCAATGGAAGTGAAAACTTGAGGTTAGCAAAGAAAACTTAACAATTTAACAAAACACTTTTTTGGGACGATGGAGTGCATACCTTCAATGATGACATCTGTCGTGCACTGTGCAACATCACCATTTTTGTTGGTAGCTTTGTAAGTCAACGTATTTATGCCAGCTGGGAACACAAGACTCGTACGGTATTTTTCTGGGAACATCTTAACGTCAACAACGTTGCTCTTTGGCTTTGAAAGCAAGGCTGTGACGTCCGCTTGGTTAGCATTTGGGTCCAAGGACATTACTACGTCAGGCGGACAGTTGATCCAAGGTTTAATAAATACTGAAAAAAATAAAGTATAAATGTTAAGGACGTTGCTGTCTGCAGATGGCTAAGCAGTTTCTTTTCACGGGGACCCAAACAAAATGGACAAATAATTATTCTAAATAAACCATCTATCCTTCTATCCTATCCTATCCTAAATACCCGCGGGTTTCCTCATCCAAAGAAGATTTTTTTATCACTGCAAGACAGGAATGTCAAGGGTTGACTTCTAATTTTTCTAACCTTTGGCACAAGTTGCTGGAGTGTTGATGTCCCAAGCACCACTGCTCGTACAATCCCTCTGACTATTCTGACCATTTTTCAAAGTATAGCCTTTGTTGCACCGATAATAGCAAGATTGTCCAAACGTGTTGCCAGTGATACTGCAGAATGGTGGATAGACGTATCCATTAGCAGGTGGAGTAAGACTTGGGCATCTTATTGCTGGAAATATACAGTAAAACTCCAAAATTATATGTAAGATATCGATTTTCGTGAGGTCTCTAGCCACGAGACCAAGTGTACGCTGCACAAGAAAAGCTTGTTTTTTTTTTTTATGGAATCTGTGCCTTTCTGTTTTATTTTCATGTTAGCCTTGCAACCAAGATACTTTTAAATGAGGTGCTAAAGTGTCCTGAAGACCAGGTCAGTTTATCGGATGATACCGCGGCCATAAATATATAGACCCCTTGCACGTGACGTCAAAGCAGCTCAATTTGGGGAACAAAACAAAGGAATTTTAATCTCCTGAGAATTTTTGTCTTCTTGATTGAGCTGCATTTCGAAGTGGTCTATATTGTGTTAGGCTTAGATTGATTTGCACAATTTCTAGTAACACTAAAGGTACTCACGTCTACAGCTAATGATAGGCATATCCCAGCTGGTTGTATCCAAACATGTCATGGTATTCTTGCTTGGGTCTGGCAGGGCGTAACCTGGCTTACAGCTAAACGTACATGTGTCTCCTACTCTTCGTCCGTCTTTTACCAAGCATTCCTTGGGACTTACCGAGGTACCTTGCGACTCGATTACGGATGGACATGTCATACCTACAATGCATTTTTAAAAGTCATTTGGCTAACTTTGATAAATGATTTGCTTGAAGACGAGGGAAAGCAGAGCAGAGCTAGTGAATGTGTTGGTTTTGAACAACATCTCACTCGTTTACTCGTTTTCTTTGATTTCATTTCAAATCATCGATTTATGCTCTTGAGGGGGTAAAACATTATGATCTCAGATGATCTCACGAAAGGAATCCACACCCGAACAAAACTACTATTTGCTGCCATATTATTTGGCTACCATTGACGGTTGACCTACACCGAGATTGCGCAAAGATTACACTTCGTTTTTAACGACATCGACACAGTGAAAATTAGTAATGGAGGGAGGAAAAGTACTATATATATTATATATAGGACACAAGATAAAAAACTCGGTTTATTGAGTATAGAGACAACTTACGTTCACACTTTCTGTGGTTGTTGGGTATGTACTTGAATCCTTTCTTGCAGCGACATTCGTAGCCTCCCTGATAGTTATAGCAGTTTGTAGATTGGTCATCACAGTCGTCTTTTTTACCTGCGCACTCATCAATATCTAAAAATACATAAGGCAAAGACAGTTACATGATCATTCCTAGATACATTCTGAGTTTGAGTGATGAGGCAAGTTTTTACTTTCTTACCTCGGCATTTCAGTTTGTCGTAAAGCTCAAAGCCACTGCGGCAACTGCATGTGTAACTGCCAACGTTGTTGTGGCAATTTGTTTCACAGCCACCGTTCGCCAAACGGCATTCATCGGTATCTGCGGATCACATAAACAATGTCGGAAATCGTGGATTTTTTGTTTTAACAAACAAACATCATAAACTTAAGGTAGAGCATATTTTTGTATGTAAATATGCCACCACCTTTTGAGCGATGACGTCGGTCTCAACATTTTTTGAAATAGGTTTATTAATGATCTTCTTACCGACGCAAGTCTTTCCCGAGGCATCTACTTGAAATCCCATCGGACATGAGCACCTGTGTCCTCCTATCAGGTTGATACATTTATGACTGCAGCCTCCGTTGTTGACCTTACATTCATCGATATCTAAGAACACGAATTAAACGTCGAAATGAGATTTTTTTCGTCAGCTCCTTATGTTTGAAATAAAAACATTGGTAGGCACTTATTGGTTGCAAGCAATTACAACTTGGCTACTAGTACTCTTTCTTTCTTTCTCTCTCTATTAACAATGAAATACTGAAGTAGCTTGCATTGAGGATAAAAGAACAAAACTATGATGTTACATTTACGTCAAAAATGGCTTAATGCTATGCTGGTTGTCTGCAATTTCTGGCGGGACTAAATGTCATCATGCTAATCAAACTTGGATTAATACTAATCAGATTTTAAACAAGGTCGCCCATGTATCAAGAGAATCGAAAGGTTTTTACTCACCGATGCATGTGTGGTTGTCAGCAGACATTTTGTAACCATTCCAACATTTGCACTCATAGCTTCCTCGATTATTTTCACACCTTTGGTTACATCCCCCATTGTTGGTATCACATTCATTGATGTCTAAAAATAGAATTTTAAAAATGCTGTGATTGAAATACATTACGAATGGCTTTCTGTCTATCCAAGAGAGATCCCCCATACGTTTTCCACTTCCTCGAGCTATAAGTACTTTACACTTTTGGTTCGATGTACACTTACCACTACAGCTGTGTCTGTCTCTTTCAAGTTTGAATCCACTTTTACACGAGCATTGGTAGCTACCAACGGAGTTCTTGCACACGTGATCACACCCTCCATTGTATCTCTGACATTCGTTGATATCTGGAATAAGAGTGAAATCAATATGATGCTCTCAAATTATTGTTTTTATTGTTTAATTAATAGTTTAAAAATTCTCGTACTTTAATATAAATTGATCCTGATTACATAAGGAATACGTGCGGCTTTTGAAACGAGAGAACCAACCACCAACTCTACTCACATACGGCGCGTCCAGGAATCGCGACCACAGCGGTGAGTTCGAGAGGTAACGCATTAGCATTGAATGAAGACCACAGTTTTGTTACTGGGTATAGGTGCTACCCCTGTAAAACAAGGAAGGTCAGTTTTGATTTTTTTTCATGCCCAGGGAAATAAAGAGGTAGTCTAAAATAGGGGAAGTGTTCTACTAATTAAAACATGTACCTTTGCATGTTCGTTTGTCCTTCAACAACTTGTACCCAGGATGACATTTACAGGAGATGTACTTAGTACACATCCAGTCCGTCAGACATCTAAAGAAACACTTGCCCAGGAAGCAATACTTTTCATGATCTTTACAGATCTGTGAGCAGGTGCCATTGTTCTCTTTGCATGTCTCTGGTACTGGAGCTGGTAAAAGAAGCATAAAACTACATGTTGTTGCAGATCCTTTTTCAAATGGTTGGCAATAGAGGAGTATGTATGGCGCATTATGATTGATGCAGACGAGAGGAACCTAGCTAGGATATCTGGTTAATGCTGCTCCTTTTGCTCGAAATCTGAACAAGGATGACACTAGAGAAAAACGTTTGCGCATGCGTGCCTTTCCGCACGCTTTCCAAGAATTTACAAGAGTTTCAGTGAGAAAATAAATGCTTGTTTTCTCCTAGTATACAAAAAAATTCGCGGGTATACTTTTGTGGGACCAAGATACTGTATTAATAAAGGCGATATGAAAGAATGAGCCTTAAGTTTTAAAAACTGACTTTAAGTTTTGGCATTTTGTAAAGTCTATTCTTCAGGCAAGTGTGAAAGTCAAATTTGCATATTTGTACAATAGCACGAAGACGCTTTTTGGCTAATTTGCATGCGGACTTAGAGCATGCGCAGACGTTTTTCACGCGTGTCAACAAGGATTGTTTGCAAGCTATGGTTACCCCTTCTACCCTCCAAAAGGAACGCCTTGCTTTGCACCTGCCTAAAGTTTGTAAACTATATAATATATCTTCGTACTAGAGTTACTATCTTTAACCAACTGGGTGGAATAAAGCACCCACATCCCTATTTCTCTTCGCTGTATGTTAAAATCCAATCTCTTTTCATTTCATTTAGTTACACCTTGATAGAATGCGTAGTAGCTTGCCGCTATCAGAAATGAATGCTAACCTTTACATCCGTAAATCTCTACCCTCATACAAGGGAATGCATTGAAGGCAACAGGCACTAAACGAACTGCAAAGGCATTTATTTGAATAGCAACGTCTGACTGTGATATCTGTTGAAAAACATATACACGGTTAACAGTCATGAGGTGGCGCTATCGTGAATGAATAATGTCAAGAGAAAAAATGATATTACTCCTCAAAAATACGGTTCCTCGCGCAACTAGTTTTTAACCTGTTTAAAGTCATGGAAGTGAACTCCATCGCGGCTAACTTGAAGGAGGTACTTGGTCACACTTCGAGCTGTCTGATTGACACCAGGGTTCGCCTCCCCATCTATTCTGATTCTTGTGAGTTGCTTTAGCGATGAAAAGACAATCTGCAGATACTCGCTGCTTGAAAAATTCTGAGTTGGGCACCAGGCTGACTTTGATGTCATCTGCGCATGACTAGCAGAAAAGTCGTCCGATAATTGAGATGATGACGTCACGGCACTGTTAGCCAGGAGAGACTGGTCACAACCTAAGTTAAAATTGAAAACGAAACAGTTTGACTTTAATGTGCTTTGAATTGGCATACAAGGGAGGCTGGGGGGGGGGGGGGCTGTCAACCAAGAGTGATAGGGAAGGTAATACATGCAGGGGGGTTCAGCCATCATCTATTTGAGTGTAGTAGGGTGGGTCAAACGTCAGGGATAGTGAATTAAGACGAGGGGAGGAGTTGCAGAAGCACGCCCCATATGCGTGGGGCAAAAACAGCCAGCACCTTCAAGAGAGAATATGTGTCCCTGTTAACTGTAAATTTTTGATATTGGGACTTGAGTAGAAATTGTTCCCCTTGTTAGACCTACTTATTGCTGTAACCAGTTAAAATCTTTCAAAACACGTCTTTCACATTTTTAATCATTTTGCCAAATAGAGATATTGAGAAGGTTTTTGATGGAAAAAAAAAACAAAAAAAATATTTTGCTTCAATTTGTTTTTTTCTTATGATTTTCTCAGAAGAAATCAGAAATATCTTATTTTTCCCTTGGAAGGTTTAACAAAGTCGCATTAAAATACACTCCTCAAAACTAACGAAGAGTCATTATTGCATTATCAATATCATTACTATTTGGCCTTTCCTTCTAAATTCATAGCCCTTAATTAAACTAAGCTGAGCGTTATTCAAAGATCTTAAAAAGGGAGAGTTTTTAAAGACAGTTAATTTTAATTTAGAATAGATCATACCATCATCTCCGAGCACGCCAGACTGTAGCAGGACCACAGCAGTAAACACAAACCACAACATCCCGAAGAATTTTGCAGAAGATTTTCTCCAATAATCTTTCTAATGGATGCCTGAGTGAATGTGCCCGAGTGCTACAAAGAAAATTGAGTCAAGGGTGTGATATTACTCAATTACGACACAGAAGCAGCTGTGACATCGAAGATTATAGATATGTTGACTAGCGTAATAAATGAGTAACAAAAGTTTGAGGTAATGATGAAAGAATTTGTTCAGCTCCGTAGGCTGGTCAAACATGACAGCGGTTGATATACCTTTATGTGACCTTATCAGAAACTGCTATTAATAACTTGATTTTTGCTATGTAGAATTGAACACAGTACAGTATTCTTATACTTAAGTAATGCGAGTTTAGACTGCAATATCCGTAAAAAACGGCTTATTTTATAAGCAACTAGTGTATCAAGATGCAGGCCGAAGTTTGCCACTTAGATTTTCATTTAGAAATGTCAAATCATAGTGTTAAACCTACAGGTCCTTATTTGTCTTATCATATATGAGGCGCATTTAGGGCATTCTGATTGGACGAATTAATAACGGTAGACATTTTCTACTAATTCAGAATGAACTGAATCATTATAGCTGGTGTGCATGCAACTACGTTTTTTTTTATCGGGAATAGTGTCCCTCCTGTATACAGTACAATGATTGAATGAAGCTAAGGATTGAAGTACCTAAATTGCCTGAAATCTCAGAAGAAATTGAATATGCATAAAGAATTGAATGGGTGGGCCGTCGTGCGTAAGGTCCTAATGTTCCTTTTAATCCCTACCTCGCTGTACTTTCCCCCTTTTACCCTTATAGTAATTTCTTATTTTTTTATTGTACCTTCATCTAATAAAATCAAATTGACAGCGGTTTTTCTGTGTTCTATACAAGTTGAAACACGAGTAAAAAGAGTTACTTTCCAGTGGTTTAATTTACCGTATAAAGGTGATTGTTTAGATTAGTTGGTTTTCTTGATTGTGATTGGCCGCCCAAACTTTATCGATTTGTCTGATAAACATTAAGGTGTTGTATGGCTATTGCCTCTTCAGTTACAACGGCCTAGATTAATCGTATTATGAAAGGGAAAAACGATTTCTGGCAAGAAAAGTCGGTATTTTAAAGAGAAATATGCAGATATTATAGAGGTTTTTCATAGCAGCCATGTTTAAGGGCACGAACAATATAATTTTTTGCATGTCAAGAGAATTTATTTCCCAATTAACGAACTATTAAATTTCTATTATTTTTTTTTTGTCCTCTAACATGGTTGCTCTGAAAAACTCTATAACTGTGATTAAACTTGCTTTAAAATGTCGTTTTGGGTCGTATTTATTTAAGGAATATTAAAAGGTGATTAGTTCAGTATTGCGTGTGCGAATTACACTGGTTTATTATTTTTGTTTGTTTGCTTGTTTGAAAGTTAGAAAATATAGAAAATAGATTAATATATTTTCTCTTGTGTTTAGTTACACTTTAGTAGAAGTTTGCTTGTATGTTATTGTTTACTATATTTGAAAAAAACTAAGTCAGTTATTACTCAAAATTTAAAAAGTTATATGTGAATTTTGTGGTCACGTAGTAGGGAAGGAGGGAGGGGAGGGAGAGTCTTTTGTTCGGACTTGCATCTCTTATTTATCCAGCTGTATCTGCTGAAAAAATATCAACGTCGAAGTCATTTTACCGCGAGTAAAAGCTAAAGATGACCTATTACTATAGAGTTATTCATATGGTAATCTAACTTATCTTAAGTCGTGGTGTTTACTCATATGCTTTATCCATTTAGTTAAGACACAACAGGTTATAACACCCAAGAAGTTGAAGATTCAAAATGACTTGGACGATTTTGTTGGCGTTGTTTTTGGTTCCTTTTATTCATGGTGCTTTTGGTGAGTTAGAAATGTGTTCAGTGTCTTAGAAAGCTTTATAGCTTTCCATAAATAGTTATTACTAGGGTCAGCTCTTTGTAATGAAAATTGTTGAAAATTCTTAAAAAAGCTATCGCAGATTTTACTTCTGTAAAAATATTCCTCATGATGAGCTGTAACCACGAAAAAATTAATTACAAAAATGGTACGATTTCATTTGATTCTTTTTTAAATTAGCACCAACGAAAGAGAAACTTATAATGTGCGCAAAATTCAATGGATATATGATTGTCTTCAATCTGATTTTTCTCGGAAAAAATTCTCATCAGTATTTAAAATATTCACATCTTTTATTTATTCCAAGCCCAAAAAAATCATCTTAATACATGCGTGAAATTTGTTGAAAAATCAGTATTTGAACACGACCTAAAGATTATTATGTTCTTTTTTTTTATCGTCTTTCAGTTTGCGACCAACCCGTTGGGATTGAAGACGGGCGAATCCCTGATCAGAACTTCAAAGCTTCATCGGAGTATAGTCGGTACGTTGAGCTTCATTGATCTTATTAATTAATAAATAAATTTGCATGATTTGATTATTAAGATATTATTTTAATTAATGATAGTTTCCAGTCCGCTAAAGAGGCTCGTTTGAATAATTATAAGGGCAAGACTGGTGGAGAAGGGGTCTGGTGCCCAAGAAAAGATCACCCAAACCCGTATTTGCAGGTTAGAAAATATCAAAAAATACTTATTCTTCTTACTATATATTACTTTTTTTCTTATATAGAAAATTATTGAATATTTATTATTTTTTGATGAATAAGAAGAACAGAAATGAAGTTAAGTTTGGAATTTTTTATTTTAACTATCTTGTGATTTTTATTAGGTTGACTTGGGAAGTGTTCGTAATATTGGCTACATTCTGACCCAAGGTCGTAACACCACCTATTATCAGTATGTCAAAGAGTTCAAGGTGTTTTACAGTACACGTGGGATAATCTTTGTTGCCATTAAAGACCCAGCAACTAATTCAGCAAAGGTAATTGTGTTCTTATTTGTATATGTTGACCCATCCCATCCTTTACTCATTACTATCCCATCCCATTACATCCTATATCCATTCCTATCCTATTCCATTTTCTCCCATCTACATCCCATAGACCAATTCACGGTTTTCAGCGGCCATTTTAAATTGGGGAAAACCCGGCAAAATGTATAGAAATCTAGATCACTTTGAATATGACCATGCATGTCATACCATCTGTCTTCTCTATCCCTTATTCTATTCTTATCATCCCATTTCCTCTTAGCTATCCATATATCCATCCTTCAACTTAATTAGTCAAATCCCTTTCATCTCTCCCATGTCATCTATCCCATCCATCCATCTGTACCCTGAGCTATTTTCTTATTTAATCTTAAATTTATAATGTATATCCATCTGATTAGACAGAACTATGATTTATCTCATCTTGTTTTCTTTATGCATTTCTTTTCTTTTCTTTTCTTTTCTTTCTTACTCACTCCTGCACAAAGCTGTTCCGTGCCAACAACGACAAGAATAGCATCGTCAAGACAGACCTTCGTCCAGATCCATCATATCCTATAAGCGCTAGATACATTCGTGTTTCCCCAACAAAATACTACTCGAACCCTTGTATAAGGATAGAGCTGCTGGAATGCTTTTGTAAGTAATATAAATAACTACATGTATGGTTAAAAATAGCCCATATTTAATCTTGTTGATGGATTACAGGAATAATTATTACAGCTATTTACAAGATTACGGCTTTTTCAAAAAAAGGTTGAAGTAGCGAATGGTGATTGGCAATCGGTGATTGGCGATTTTCGAGGTAAAATAACCAAGGAAAATGAGAGTTTTTCAATTGAAAATTCACAAGATGAACGAGCCAAGCTTACAACTTGCCATCTATGGTCAGCGCTGAATGGTATGAATCTTTGATGTATGAATATGAAGAAAGTTTAACATTGACTCTAATTTTCCTACAGTTCCTTTCGGTCGTGCAATCGCTAATCACCGATAGCCTTTCCCCCTTCAACCTGCATATTGTATTACAGGAAGAACGACTCGGATGCTTGACTCTATCTTTTCTAGTCCAATCACAGCATGCAAGGTTATTGCGCGTCCTATCAGTGTGCGGATAAAGCATCTTCGCGGACACGGCACGGTGACAGTACCCTTACCGGGCGTTTTTCACAGCACTTCCTCTCTCTGATATCCTGATCCTGATATAATTAATGATTTTTTTTATTTCCTTAACTTCAGTACCCACAACACCTCCCCCTACGACCGCAAAGCCAGGTGGGTAATGGCATTCAAAATACTGTTTAAATAGAAGTCACACAGATATTAATAAAATGTATTTATTGATTTTTCCAGTGTGTCCTTCAGGATACAAGTTTGCCTCTGACAATGTAACATGCGTAGGTAAGACACGAGTATAATTATGATGCTTCATCAGTCTCTATTAAAAAATAAGCTGAATGAATGATAAGAATACAGCAACATCAAGGCAAAATAAGTTTAAAAGTAACTAGCCTCTTCCGCAGGCATCTTTATTTTATTTTCCTTTCTTGTGCGCTTGGGATCCCTGTGTGGTAAAGGAAGAAAGAGGAGCATTGGGGAGAGGAAATAAAAAGAGAGATGCTTGCAAGTTCTCTCTCAGTCTCCCTCGTTCGCACCACACGCACCACAGGTAGCCCGCAAAAGGAACAGACAAGAAAGAGGAGGCTAAAAAGTAACAAGGCATCCAAAAGCATATGTGTAGTAAATTGGATTTTTTTTCTGGTTAAGACATTGACGAGTGCAAAGATGGATCAGCAAGGTGTGATAAACCAAGTACTGAATGTGTCAATAATGATGGCGATTACACCTGCAAATGTAAAACCGGATTTAAAACAAATCAGTGGAATAAATACAGCTGTTCGGGTGAGTAGAGAACTTGGCTTCATTCACAGCATAGTTAATGGAGTGGAATGGTTTGGAAACCTATTGTTCTAGGTTTTTGTTTGGCGAGCGATGTTGAAACGTACCATCACGTGATATTGACCGTGCACAATGAACCAAAGCAAGTATGGCTGAAAATACTAGTTTCCGTACTATTTTCATGTACGAACATTTTGAAAGTGTAAAATTTTCATGCTAAGATTACAAAGAAGAGGATAAATAATTCCGCGCAGATACAGTTAAGTTACGAGATGATAAATAAGAAAACGTTCAAAAAGGTGATTCCCTTTTTAGTAAACAATTTACCTCTGTCATATAGGATTAATTAACAAATATCTCCTATTTTAGAATATTTTTGAGAAAAAATCGTCTATGTTCTCTAATTTACGATGAACAAACGCTGCAACTTTTCCTTCTCTGTGCACGGTCAACGTCATATAACAATAGAAAAAGTCGAACAAAAACCTAGAACAATAGGTTTCCAAACCATTCCACTCCATTAACTATGTTCACAGTTTACTGAATTGACAGACTGACCACACTATACGAGCGACTCTTATCTTTCCTGCTAATCGGCAGACTCGATAAAATTATTCCTCGACTAGATTTCGACGAAGTGACAGGATAATGGAGTGTGCGTTTATATTCGATGAGTAACTGCGAATTATGTAACTCCTTGTAGCATACGAATAAATTCCAATTTGAATGGTGAATTAGCCATGCTCTGACTTTGATCAGCCAAAAAAATCATTTCAAGCTATCGATAAAAAAGTTATTTTTAGAAGGCACAATTCCTGGTCAAACATAGGCATGTGTAGTTGTGAGCGCGTAAGATAGTAATGGACGGCTATGAAAGAAAAACACTACCTGAAGAGTCTTCCGTTGTGTATTAATATAATACGATGTTTATTTACAGATATCGATGAATGTACAGAGACTAATCATACTTGTAGTCAGATTTGCAACAATAACGATGGAGGTTATTCCTGCTCATGCAGAACAGGATTTTCACTAAACGATGATGGCAATACATGCAGTGGTAAGACGTATAAAAAAATGAAAAATAAGTATGCCTTATGATAGGGTGAGCTTTATTGGGAGCCAAATATTTTGCGCGGGAAATGGTTGAGGTGGCTCTTTTTTATATTGGTGTGCAATGAATTATTTTTGCTTCCGAAATATGGCATATTTGTGTGAAATATTATCAGTAGTGATGTCACTCTAATAACTGAAAGAACCATATTTCATTGCCAATAGCTTTTCAAGATTAGAAGTAAAGTTCTGCACCTAGCTTTTTTCTTTGTGTTTTTAAGTTACATCATCGACTGCGCCTGACTGCGCCATGCTTTGTTGTTGGAACAATAGCCTTTTCTTAATAATTATGCATGAATTCCTTGGCCTAATGTTCAGGCAACTGTGACCAAATAGGCGGAACCTGGTTTGTTTTACCAAATAAGGCGTGTTAAAGCTCGTTTGGCAGCAAAAAGCCCGTGCATAGTAGTATGCGAATACATTAAATGTGACCAGAGCTTCATGAACGACATGAGGCTAAGGGTTTCATGCATCAATGTTAAGAAAAGTCTACATCCTTGCATGGCCTCATAAAAGACGAAGAGAAACAATTCAAACAGTCAGCTTGTTGCTATCGTGAATTCATTTCTTCCTCCCAAATATTGTGAATTTCTTTCTTAGATATCGATGAATGTACAAGTTCCAATCCAAATGAGAGAGGTCGTTGTGATTCTACTTCGACTACTTGCTCCAACTCCATTGGTAGCTACAGATGCGTCTGTCTAAGTGGATACAGAAGACAAGATCAGTTTAGATGTGTTGGTAAGAAAACATATCAATACCATTCTCGAATTATATATTTTCAGGAAACTTCATCATAGCCGACATGATGGTTGAACCGATCATGTAATGTGGGGGTGAAACCACATGACTCAAAATCCCTTGAGATATAAATAACAATCAAACAGCCGCCATGTTTGCTTGATCTAACAAGAGAAGCTTATGAGAAATGCATTGTTATGGCGGATATGACGTAACATGCACCCCAAGACTTCATCGTAAATGCTATGACTAAGACTAAATCATTAACTATAGACTGAATGAAGGAAAAAAATCCCAGCTAGTTGAAGTTGAAAAAGTGCAACATTGTACTAGACTAGTGGCATCATTGATGATATTTCTTATGTCCATTTGCTAAATTAAAACAAAGGGAAAAAATGAAGGGATATAATTAATGTTTCCTTTTCTGGAATAACCACGTTTCTCCAGGTCATGATTAGCAAAGTGATTTCCATTAACTTTATATATTTTTTATCATATGTTCTTGATAATTCCATTGTTTTCTTGCTGTATGCATATGAATGAGGTCCAGAATGACGAATTATTGTTTTGATTGCTCAATTAACAGATAAAAACGAATGCAACAATGGTGAATCGGTTTGCAGTCTTCAGTCAACACAGTGTGTCAATTTGCCTGGTCGATACGAATGTATCTGCAAGCGAGGGTACGAACGAACGCCTGCAGAAGCTGCCACAATGCCTTACCGCTGCCCTGGTAAGTATTCTTCGTTTGCACATGACGTCATAGCGGCCATGTTGAAAGAATTTGACAATAGATTTTTCAAGTGAAGTTGAAATTTAAACTTTGAATTCTCTGACCTCCCTGTTACAGTCACCTACTAACATCCATTAGCTGACCTTTTTTAACGCCATTCAAAATGAGATATTCTTAGATTAATGTATTTATGGAGACACATTTTTTGAACAAATCATTTACCAAAATCTTCCACTTGAATGTTTCAGATATCGATGAATGTTCCATTAACAACGGCAACTGCAGCGACGGATGTCAGAACCTGAACGGAACTCATCTCTGCACTTGCCCCGCAGGATACAAAATAAAAGCACCAGACAGATACACTTGCCAAGGTCAGTATTGAACTCTGTATGAAGTTTGCTGGCTGGATTGATCTGTTTTTCGGCATTTCGTAAGAATATTGTCATGGTTATCCCAAATTGGACGCATTTTGTGGCTATATGAACTGAAGGATAATGGCAGATAAAATTTACCCATCACTTTCCTTTGGAGCTTGAGTTTGGAGCACGAGGTTGTTTTAGGAAAAAGGCAGAGGAGTTACACTTTTAAACTGATTGGAAAGGTTTAACGAATTGCAGGACATTTATGAAATTCAGTGTGGATATTGGGCGTGTCCAAAGGAAATTAAACACCTATCTTCGTCAAATGGAATCCAGAGATTGTATATAGACCCCTTTCACGTGACGTCAAAGCAGCTCAGTTTGGAGGACAAAACAAAATAATTTTAATCTTCTGAGAATTGGAACCTATTGTTTTGCCCTCCAAATTGAGCTGCATTCCGACGTGCTGTAAGGGTCTGTGTTAAAATAGTAAACCAAAAGCTCGAAGTGGCTTTGTTTGAATTTACATCTTAAATTCCCTCTAGACAAAAACGAGTGCTTTGATGCTAATGGCGGTTGTGAACACTTATGCCGTAACACAAAAGGAAGCTACTACTGTGAATGTCTAACTGGGTTCAGACCGTCCAATAAGTACAAATGCAAAGGTTAGTCAATAGAAATGAAACTATAATTTTAATCATGATTCTGAAGCTTTATCTTCGCTGCTTATTCCATTGCATAATTAGTGTTTTCGTAGTTAGCTAGGGATGTTCTCAGCCTTTAATTTTACGATTTGCATTGGTTTTAAACGTTTCGACGATCTTTAAGCCGTCTTTTTCTGGTAATTCTAGTTATAATAACATTCGTGTTGGTGAGGAAACATCAACCATAGGACGGGCCTTTCACTTGAGCTACCATAAAACAACGATTCCACGACAAGCAGTGGCGTTGCGAGGGGTGGAAGAGGGGGGGGGGGGGGCAACTGGCCAATGCCACTGGCGTAGGGAGGGGCGACCACGTGCTCCCCATATTTTTGCCGTAATTGGTTTTATTCTAGGTGCCTCCCAGATCCTGGGTCCTCGCTATGCCAAGGTTGAACTTTTAACCATTGAAACTATTATATTTTATGCATGGAAACTCGAAGAAAACCACAGACAAACAGACAAACATTGCATCTGCATGAGTCTTGAAGCAATGCATAGGGGCATAACTGTTTGAATCTCAGCTTATCAGGTCATTTACAATTGAATTGTAGATATTGACGAGTGTTCGGAAGGAAATGCAAAATGTGACTTGAATTCGACCCACTGCCGTAATACCCATCCCTATTATCAGTGTGACTGCAAAGCCGGGTATAAAGCCATTGCCAGCGATCAATACCGATGCGAACGTAAGTGAAATTAATAAGCAATTAATATACTTTTCCATATATATGCCATTTTATTTAATTTGATGATACTCGAGTTCTTAGGCCCACAAAAGACGTTGTTTATGAAAGTAGCTTTTCTAACTGGTTTACAATAGACTTCTTTATCTTGGGCGTAATGTCTTTCCATTTTAGACCACGTGTGGTTCTCATGTGTCTTCTCATGTAAACCGTTAAACCGGCAACGAAATGATACTCTAGAGAATGACACGTTGTGTAAAATTGGAAACCATTACGCCCAAGCTAAAGAGGTCTATTGAGTTGTTTTTTTTTGGTCGTCATGGCGGCCATTTTGGTCCATATAGCTAACGAAATAATTTCTAGCTAGCTTCTACTGTCGTGAACACCATATGGAAACATAGTGGAAACCAAGAATTGTATGTGCAATCTGATAAGAAAGTGCTAACTTATTTAGAGCATTAGCAAGCAAGTCCAACACAAATCTCAGCAGAAATAAGTTAGATTGTGATGTTTAGTTTCATAATACTGATATTATTTTCGTTGTACCATTAGCTCTGAGGTGTCAAGCACTTACTAAGCCTACAGGTACTATTGTATCTCCCCCGTCGTGCTTGCAAAGTGGAGTACCAAAGGTAAACGACGTTTGCAGCTTCAGTTGTGAGTCTGGATACGAACTTCCTTCCGGCTCTAGCAGTAGTGTTACATGTCAGGTAAGGCTTAACCTTATTTAGCATTTACTCTTGATTAGTTATTGATAAGGATCACAATAATTTCGAATATATTTTTACCATCGAATCTGAGACAATTAATGGGAATGATCCATATAGTATTATTTCTAAAGTATATTTGATAGACCTTTTCGTAATTTCAAAAATCAACTTCTAAATTCCAATTGGAATGCAGTGGAGTAAGAGCCACTCTGTGGATTCCACTGTTAATTCTCATTATTATTATTATTATTACTATTATTATTATTATCATTATTATTATTATTATCTCATTATTTACTTGAATGACCACAGAACAATAAATTCAAGAAGACTGTGTTGTCTACTCCAGCCTCGCTTTAAATCTATTGTTCTGTGGTCATTCAAGCAAATTAGGAAAAGGTCTGCTCTAAATCGTTTTTTGATTTTAAATTCTGACAGACAAATGGAGCGTGGGGAGGAATGGTGATCAGCTGTGTTCGTAAGTAAAAAATAACTATATTAAGTATATCAACCATTAGTTAACCATTCCATTTACTTCAGTAATGATAACTTTGATCTTACAGGAAAGTCTTGTCCTAAACTATCTCCACCTGCAAATGGAAAAATCAGGCCTGATTTCTGCCAAACACGTGGAAATTATTACAAAGAGAGCTGTTATTATCAGTGCAACTACAACTATCGTCCAGTTGGTGATGTGTCTAAAACCTGCCAAGCTGATGGGTCATGGACGACGCCAACAACAGCCTTCAGCTGCAAACAAAGTAATTGTCAAAATGCTTTGGAGAATTTGATCATGAAATGAAGTTTACTTTTTGCAATTAGTTTTTGGTTGATTTGTATGTTGTTAATAGAGGGATGATCAAGAAAGGGAGTGATCATTTAGTCATAAGTAAACTGTTATAAATGGTGCTTGATTGATATTGCACATAAAAACTTGAACTCAGTGTTCTTTTTTTCCATCCCCAGATGTACCTAAGCCTACTATCTCGTGCCCCAACCCTGTCACAGTCAAGCTTCAAACCGGTGCAAACACTTCTGATATATCAGCTCTTCTTGACGATCCTAAATCCAATGTCAAAGATATAACCATATCTCCTGCAAAATATCAGCACACTAAAGTGTTCCCTGCAGGGGATGTTACATTGACTTACACCGCAAGAAACTCAATGAACGAAGTTGCTTCTTGTGTGACCTACGTTACAGTCAAAGGTAAGGGTTTTCTCCGAGTTCTCAGATTTTCTTCCCTCCATAAAACCTAAAATGTCTAATTCCAACTTTGACCAGTCCAGAGGTAATGTTTCAGGATTAGATAAAATTGGAAGGTTGAGTTATAACACGTTTCAATGCAACATTTTGTATGTCGAATATCTCTCTGAGGAGGCCAGCCTTTTCTCCTTCCCTTTCCCTTTTCTTTCAGCGTAATTTTGCAAGAATTGATTAATAAACTCCATCGTTATTCATCTTAGATGAAGAACCTCCAAAGGTTGTCTACTGTCCACCAAATATTTACGAAATTGTTAACGGACAGAGCAAACAGGTGTCATGGACGGTTCCCAAGTTCTCTGACAATGTTGGAATAACCAAAGTAACTTCAACTCATAATCCGGGCGACACATTCAAGGTTGGTCCATTGATTGTCTATTACACTGCGAGTGATGCTGCTGGAAACAGGGTTTCTTGTAACTTTGATGTCAATGTCAAAAGTAAGTTGTTTTAGAGTTGTACATGGGTAGCTATAGAAACAGATAACATTCAATACATATCACACAAGATGTTGCCTCGTCTTCAGTCATAACAGATGATGCCATTCCTTATCATGTGCAGGACAGATACGAGTACTTGCCTCATGCTCTTCCTCTCAACCCCAAAGAAAAACTTCCATCAAAACTGGAGTAATCTGTTCCTTATTTCTGTTCCTTATTCCTTCTCAACCTTAACACAAACTAACAAGTTATTTAATTCCATTTCTAGAGGCCGAGTGTCCAGCCCCTTCATCCCCAGATGGTGGCACACTAACTGTTAACGAGTTCAACGGCTATAAATATGCCACCATCAAGTGTAATCCAGGCAAACAATTGTTCATTAGCACGTGGGGAATTTACTGTAACAAAGACACTCTCAAATGGGATCCAACACCTGACTGTGTCGGTAAGACCTATCAATGAATTATAGCCTAGCCATTCAGTTTGATTTCCATGTTCATATTGCATATGTATGAACAAAGTCTGATTTATTTTAATTGTTGGGGTAGATAATGTACCAATGCCTTCATCTGGCGTCTGCGATCAAGGTTATGTCAAACAAACAGGAATGGGTAGTCAAAACATTTGTGGTAAGTCTTACAAACTAGCTTGTTAATATCAACAAGATAAATCTTCTTCTATAGCCCTCTTTCAAAACAACCAACACCACTTGCTGCATGGGTAAATTGTAGTTCACCCTTACTTAACTGACAAGGGCTTGCATCGGCGCTATTTTTATTAAATTTTTTTCGAATCCCAATCTCTATCACTTCTTGAATGGAACACCCAAGTGTCGATTTTGATGCGTTATTTTTTGATTTTGATAAATTTCAGTGAAGTGTCCTCGTGGCTACGCATATGATACTGTCAAGAAGATATGTTCCAAGTGTCCTAAAGGACAGTACAGTGGCAGTGAAGGCAGCTTATCATGTACTCCGTGTCCAGTTAATCAAGGAACACTGACGGACGGTGCCAAGGCCTGTTTAAGTAAGTATTAGCCAAAGATCAACGGTATAGACAAAAATGTATAAGACAAAAGTAAAAACTCTGCGAACAAACATTTAAAAAAATACCGAAAGTTAACCTTTCTTACAATACAATACCGACGATAAACTTTATTTTTAAAATGGCGACGTATTAACCCATTGAGTTATCTAACTTACGGCCCTCTTATAACCACATAGATAAGTGTATTCCTGGCAAAGAATCAGTAGATGGATTTACATCATGTAAATCTTGCAGACAAGGATTTTACGAGGATCGTTATGGATCGACGGCATGCAAGGCTTGTCCAAGTGGTCTCTCGACGCTTTCAACTGGAGCAAGTCATCTGAACGAGTGTGGAGGTTAATTCATTCAATTGTCATAAACAATATACATATCATAACATAGTGTATGAAGCCTGCAAAAAAAGGGGCAAGAAAAAAGGGGATAAAATGGAATTGGGATGGAATACGGAGGGAATGGAGAAGGATGAAGAAACGAGATGAATAAATAATGGAAAGGGAAGAGGGGATATCGGATGAGCATGGAATACAGTGGGGACAAAGAAAGGGTTGGAGTTGGACTGCACAGGGGATGCGAAGGGTTTGAAGATGTAGATGAAATAGAGGATTGATTAAGATAGGGTGGAAAGGAAATCGGGGGGAGGGGTGGAGAAAGGATTAGGAGGGAATTGGGATGGAACACACGAGATGGGGAAGATGAGGTTTGAAGAAAATATCTGTATCTCTAGTACGACCAAGCATCACAGAGTTTGTGGCTCAACCTAATAATGTGACTGAGAGGAGCCAAGTCGACATCATCTGCAAAGGAAGTGGTCTACCTGCGCCAGACCTGGTTATCAAGAAGATTAAGCCTACACCAGGTTAGAGGAGAAGTATATGCATGAAGAGAAAACAGAAACCACCACCTCAAACAACATCATCATCTTCACAACCACCAACATGATGATATACTGACAAATTTTATGAAACTCAAAGTCATTCTTTTTGATATTTCGATGATGAGCTCGAGTATGTTTGTTTTTACCCAGACGGATTTGGAGGACAAGTTAAAAAGTCAAATATCCTAGACGATTCTGGTAAAAAAATTGGTTTGCGCTACACAATCATTAAAACAACCGAACATGATGCTGGCTGCTATGAATGTGAGCTGCATAACAAGTTTGGAAAGAGTACAAACTACGTCTCTCTTCATGTGCAGCTTATCTACGGACCAAGTATGTTCTGAAAATTTTATATCAGTTATACTAAAAATCGTTTCTTTAAGCTAAGACTGGTTATCAATTGTCATGATTGAGGTGGGATGGAGGGGAAGAGTCGGATAACATGGAGTGGGATGATACAGCGTGAATAAATGGCCACCAGGGCCAAGACTGGGTGTTTCGACACAACTTAGCAAAACACCAGCTCCAGTTTTCACCACACCTTTTTATTTTTTACAGTTCCTGACAGACGTCGCCGCTGACCGGAAGTGACGTAGCACTAATTACAAGACGACCAATGTAGCAGTCGAAGAAGTGATCTGAATAAAATGTATCTCAGTGTATTAAATCTTAATAAACAATATGGATTAAGGAAACACTGTGATTGGTGTGTGTTGTCTTTAATTAAGAATACATAAAATCATCAATTTCAAAATACCCCCTTATTTCTCTGTTACAGAATTAAAATCTCAATCCTTATTCCCATAAAAAGGTTAGGGCTTTCTTCTTTCTCCACTAGCCTCCTTCCCTTCCAGCTCTTTGCTTCTTTTTCTCCGTCTCTCTAACTATTTTCTTTTCTTATTTCTTTATCCCTTCTGATTTCAAAAAAAGCTAGTTGCTTCCCGCGTGTAAGAGTATTTCTTTTCTCGATATTCAAGTTAGTGACAAAATGGCGGATGCCCGAAAAAGATAAATAACGATTTGCGATTTTGCAGATGTGAAAATATCATCACTATGGTTACATACTAGAAAAAAGCTCGAAAAAGCTTTATTTTCTTTTTCATTGATAATTATACAATAAACAGAATATTACATGGGCGCTTGGAGATACGAATTTTATATCCTCGTGTTGAAAATCTCTCACTCGTTTTCTGCGCACCCAGATAGCGGAGATCTTTCCAACACTCGAAGATAAAATTCGTATCTCCGCGCGTCCATGTAATATCCTCTATGTTTTACTTTCAACGAGGTTCATCGTCTCTCTGAATTACAAAATGTTTTTTAAGTTTAAAAAGTTTAGCAATGCGTTACGAACTAAAAAATTTCAATGAAAAATCTCATCTTAATGTACAATGATTAATATATTAAATAATAATGAATAAGTAAGAATTAAACCGTCACGTAAATCCCCAGGTAAAACGAGCTATTGACTTTTCCAGGTATCGCATATTTTATCGAAGATTAAAAGATTTATATAGAGGATATTACATGCATGGTCGCGCGGAGATACGAATTTTATCTTCGAGTATTGATATTATCTCTCACGAGTGAGCGCAGTGAACGAATGAGAGATAATATCAGCACAAGAAGATACAATTTGTATCTCCAAGTGGCCATGTAATGTTCTGTTTATTATATGAAATATTCAATGAAAAATAATGGAGAATTTGACTTTGGTCGAAATTTGACACCACCAGTGTTGATAAAAATCGTATCCCCACTGGCCACTTGTGGGAGTGGGGATATCAATTTTATCATTTTGATGTCGCTCAATATCACACTCTATTTCATATAATAAAACAAATTATAAAGACTATACGTACATTATGAAATTATCAAGAGTTTATTCAGGTGAGCAGCTTTGCAAACTTCATGTTTTCGTGCCAGGTGACTTTTCTCAACATTGTTTGAAGATAATAGTAAATGAATAAAGACAAATAAAAAAAAATAAGAATTGGGTAAGAGTGGAAATTAGAAATGCTAACGTGTTACGTCAGTCGTATGGAAAAACGACTTCCGGGTCCAAAACGAAAAGCAGTTCTATAAAGATTTTTCTTATTTTTTCTTTATGACAGGATTTGTTGGTCAAAGTTGTAATCATTGAGTACGTTTTTCGCTTTATTTTAGCGGTATTTTTGTGCAGTTGGACATGGAAATATGTCACAACTTAACAGCTCTAGCCTATACTTTCGCATTTTTGACTGAAATTCCTTCATATAGTTTTAATCTCAAAAACGTTCGTTTTTTTTTTTTTACTTTTAAAATACTCATCTTACAACTAAAGAAAATTGAGCGAAGGAAACAAATTGAGTGCATAAGCTAAATTATCTCTGATGTATTTTTTGTGTGAATTTTTGGTATTTTTATGATAAACGTCATTGATGAAGTCAAACCTTGAATGTAAACAAAGCTATTCAAATGTTCCAGTAAATAATGTAATAATCATGACCCAATAAAAATACCGCTGTACCCACAAACCTGAGTCCACAGAAGCAGGCCCTGCAAACATCGGCCTTCATAAAACTTTATTAAATTCCTCAGCTGAACAAACTCAGAAATAAAAAAAGGAAAATGAATTCTGAATATATTCCTTAGCTAGTAACCCTTGGCGCAGCAAGACGCGTTTTGGTTGTAGAATTTCGGTGAAGATGCTTTTGCTGTTGCTTGTGTCCGCGCTTTTTTTAGGCGTTAATGGGTTTCTCGGGAACCCCGATGTGATTTTGAAAAATTTTAAGGCGAAATACAACAACAGTCAATCTGATTTAATCTTTCTTCTCGATGTTTCTGGAAGCGTTTCAAGCTACGGCTTCCGAGCAGAGAAGATTTTTATAGATAACTTACTTAATGAGTTCAGCGTCGCTCCGTATTCCACCCGAGTGTCTGTTATTACATTCGGGAGAGTTGTCAAGACAGATATTAACTACATTGACATCGATCCTACTGATAAAACCAAAACCAAGTGCGAATTTAAACCCTTCTTCACCCACAACGTCAAGCATCGATGGGGTGGGCGAACAGACATGCAGGCAGCATTCAGACGAACTATGGACCTCATCCAAACCGCCATGAATAAGGGAAGGAAGCGACTCAACGTTCATACAGTCACTATGATGATCACCGACGGAGGATGGAACCCCGGAAATCCCACCGCTGAGGCAAACCTTTTGAAAAGTAAATATAAAAACGAGTTGTTTATGGTTGGTGTTGATGGATACCGAAAATGGCAGCTAGAAGCCCTCGCCAGTACAAAGTCTCATGTTCTTGAGTTCAGCAGTTTCAAACAGTTCAAGGATCTGGCTGGGTACATTCGTGGAGGTAAGTCCCACATCGAAAACGACTCTCGTATAAAGTACAGGGCTGGAAATTCATTGCAAAGATGGGTGGGGTTATTGCAAATCGGGATAAACCATATTACTAAACTTTTTCAGACCCTCCCTTTATGTACGACAGTTTTTTCCACTTTTTGTTTTTATCTTCCCTTCTTTTTTCTGACTCCACTCTCTCTATTTACACCGCTCTCCTCTATTAAATGAGTGGCCAATGACTATCCTAGCATCTTGATCACAAGTATTAGTGACCTTAAGATTTGCAAAATATAGGACGGTGATGTCAACCGGAAGTGTAAATAATTTCTCTTTGGGGTTCTGTTCATTGGTGATTTCATTCAAAACATTGTGAGTAAAGTCAACTCGTCCACAGGAAACCCAAAGTGAAGTTATTTACACTTCCGGTTGACGTCGCTTTCGTAGGCTTGTAAATCTTAAGGTCGCTATTACTTATAGTACAACTATTATAATCACTTTTTTCAAATGGTAGGCTTCTAATGGGTTTATTTAAATCATGACGGGACGCTGACCAATACTGCTAATCAATCTCTACTAATAATGATAATAATATGATAATATAATATGATAATATATAATATATAATATAATGTATAATCATAATGTTTTCACATATGTATTGTAAAAAAAAAAACACGACCACATCAGCCATGCTCTAAAAAACCCATCGTGTATAAATAAATACTATTATTATTATTATTATTATTAATATTATTATTATTATTATTATTATTATATTCTTTTTTTATTCTTTTTTTTAGATTCTATAAATCATTAGTATCTTTATTATTCTTCAAAATCACTGTTAATATTCTCGTGTCTTTTTTACTATTTTCATTATTATTGTGAAATAAAATTATTATTATTATTATTATTTTAATTATTATTATTATTATTATTATTAGATGCACATGATCGTATCTACATGGAAATGCCCAACAACAAATGTACATCGAGTCAGGGATGTGACGTTAATGGCTTCTGCGCCTGCGGTACTGTCAGCGGGATATACCAATGCGTGTGTAATGAAGGTTATTATGGAGCTGGTATCAAGGGCGCTTGTGAAAGTAAGTCTAGTTGATCGAATATTTTTGGTCATGTCGATGCCATTACAAGTGTACTTAAAGGCTGCGGTTTACAATTATTAGATCGTTGTGCGCCCAGCTAATTTAAATTTGTTCAAATATTTTCGTACTTTTTACATTTTTAAGAGAAGTACAACCATATAAGACAGACTTTCTTGGGACAATTTGAGCTGAAAACTGAGAATCACTTTCAATTTGAAATGAAATGTTCCTTTATTCGGTCGGTTTTGCGCATAAGATTGAAATTTTGTTGTTGAGTGAACGCTTATAGTCTAAAAACTGCTATTGCTTGCGCTTAATCTGTAACAGCTTTATTATGGAAATTTTAACTGTTGCTTGTGAATTTTTACATATTCATTACAGAATGTCCCCGTGCAACATATAAACGACTTCCAAGCCCAGAAAGATGTACTGCATGTCCCAAGCATTCTACAACACTTAACGTAGGAAGCACGTCCATTCGTGATTGTGTTTGTTGGGAGGGGTACTCTGGAATGCCTAACGTTAATATACCTTGTTCACGTAGGTGACATCATTAAAATACTAGTTATAAAATAGTTTCGAGTGACATACCGTAGAATATCCCACGAGTCACTTGTAGTTCTAGTATACACACGAGCCTTTAGGCGAGTGTGTATACAAAGAAAGTACAAGTGACGAGTGGGATATCCACGGTATGCCTCGAGAAACCATTGTATAACCATTTTATCCCACACCGTAGAAAATACAAATGCGTAGATTCAATGCGCAGTGCATTATGGGAAGGAAGAGTGAAATACCGACGAATATGCAACGGCTTTCCTCCTTTCTGATTTGCTGTATTTTCTATGGTGTGGGATAAATGATTATATAGCGACGGTGGATGATGATGATGTGGCGATGGTGGTGATGGTGATGATGATAATGACAAATAGCATTGTGGTGGTGTTGATGATATTAATAACGATGACGACGATGATGAAGTTAGCGGTGGATGGTGATGATTATAGTCATGATCATTATGATTATGACTCCTGTGGTGATGGTGTTAATGATGATGATGGTGGTGGTAATGATGATGATGACGATGTTGTTGATGGTGATTGTATTGGGGATGATGGCGGTGATTGTGACGATGGTTATGGCGATGGTGCTAATGATTATGGTGATCATAATGATGATCTTATATAACAATAACGACAATGACAATGCTGATGATCTTTTCTTCAGCCGTCAAGTGCACTCCTGTATCTTCACCAATCAATGGCAGAATCGTTGGAAAGTGTGAAAATATTTTCATGAAAGAATGTCGATTCGAGTGTAATGAAGGTTACAGGTTAGTGGGTTCTAGGTCAACAGTCTGCCAAAAGACTGGAATGTGGAGTGGTACCAGACCAATGTGTCAAGGTAAATGACCAATGATTAACACTTATTGACGGGAACCGAAGGAAACAGTGTGTTTTGTGGTCCCGAGATGACGATGTTTCCCGAGGTGTAGCCGAGTGAAACATCGCCGTCGAGGAATCACAAAACACACTGCTTTTCCGAGGTTCTCGTCAATTAATGTTTTGTTATATACCAAGTGTCAAAGAACACAACAAAATTATTCGAATTTTTTAATATTTGACATTAAAAACTTAGAAAAACTCTTACGTTTCCGGTGAAATCACTTCCGGTTTTGTTATTTCCCGGGAAATAACATATTATTGCCCGCTGAGAGCCGTTGCCAGGGGAACATCGAAACTTGTTCACGTTCACGTGTTACCCTCTCGCCCAATCAGAGTACGAGAAAAATGGACTTTGACAGTCGGTATATAACAAAAATATTTATTTTTTTGACTCGTACTAAGAAGTATTAATTGGCAAAAATAAATACTTTTAATCGAGTTTGGGATGTGTGGCGAGCAAGAAGCAAAATGGCGCACCTTAATGACAGTTGCAACAAGAAAAAAAAAAGTTTATACTTTGATTCGTAATTTGATTTTAACAAAACTCTCAAGATAAAAATACATTGTGACAGTCTCTTGTTCAGACCAATTAATCAAGATCTGGTTCATGTGCAACATTTGATAAAGTATTCTGCCGGTCTGTGGGAAAATATTGTTTTTAAAGATTTTCGCGTACTAATATCAAAACATTATTATAATATTTGTGCTTTATGTAAAACATATTCTACTATTAATTAATTGTGTACCTGTTTCCTAGTTGTTCAATGCGCTGCTTTACCTTTAATAAACCATGGTCAACAAGTATGCACAGGGAGCGACTATGGCAAACACTGTACCTTCAGTTGTGATGATGGATATGATCTACAAGGAAGCCAGAAACGAGTTTGTCAAATAGATGGAACGTGGTCAGGAAAACAAACTAGCTGTAAAGGTACTCAGTGCACTCAGTGGAAGGGATCTATATTTCACTCTGCTATTTCTCTTCATTCGATGTCAAAATTTAGTCAATATATTCCAATCACTTGAAACCACTTTTAAAACCTTCCGAATTTACTTTTGTAAGCTTCTATAAATTAAATTATTTATTTAACTACTTAATTTTTTTTTCTGCAGTGAAATTATGCCCCGCCCTGCGACGTCTAGCTTTTGGTACTGTTCACCCTGCGGATTGCGTGACGAATCCCCAACCATATGGCCGAGGTTGCGTTATGAAGTGTGTGAAAGGATACGAAATTGATAACACAAAGCCACTAACTTGTGGAATTGATGGACGATGGCAAGGACAATTCCCAACATGCAGAGGTAACATTTTTTTGACAATTCCGTGTAGAGTTAACGAGATAAATATAGAGATAACTTTACTACAGTTTTTCTTTTACAAAAATAAAATACGTTTTTTGACAAGTTTTTGAAAGATTCTGAATCTAAAGATTCATAGACCGGGTCATTAACGTATGGTTAGGATGTACCATTACATAATTAATTACTTTTTTATCTTAGATGTTCTTCCACCAACTATCATTTGCCCCTCAAATGTCAATGGTAACACCGATCCCGAGGCGCCTACAAAACGAGTTACTTGGAACTTGCCACAAGCAAACGACAATGCTCAAAACCACGATCCAAATGCCCTTCCAAGGTTGACCACCTCTCATCCACACATCAAGTCACCGTACGATTTTGCAATTGGAACTACGCGTATAGTTTACACTGCCACTGATAAAAGCAATATGACTGCATCTTGTACTTTGGCAATAACAGTCACAGGTAAATAACAATATCTCTTTAAAATGTTGGAACCTTTTAGCTTTTGGAACCTTAACCAACGCACGCATGTCAATGTCAATTTAAGGAACGTGGAGCACCCTCAAAAGTTGTCAGGGGTGGGACGTACCTTTGAAAATATACTAGACTAGGACGTGTAACTAAATATACGGGGGGGGGGGGTGGTCTGAGACTTTTAGTTAGAGGATATTTATTAACAAAATATGGAGAGGCTATAACTTCCCTCTCAGGGGCGGATCTAGAGGAGGGATGTAAGGGGTGCGCACGGATCCGCCCCTGCCTCCTATCCCCCTTCCTATCTATATACTTATATATAAACACATTTTTGTCTTTCCTATTATGAGTCAGAAGTCTATACTAACCTTTTCATCCTCGCCGCGCACGGCTCTGATTAGTTACTTACTTTACGGTACTCGTGTTTTTGTTTTTGTTTCAGATAACGAACCACCATTCATCTACTGTCCTGATAACATCGAGGTGAAGAAAAAGAGTACTGTCTTGAAATCCATTGTGTATTGGAAACCCCCGACATACTTCGACAACTCACGCCTGCCAGTTTCAGTTTTCACAGAAGCAAAGAACGGTTCTTCTTTCAACGAGGGCGCATACACCATCACGTACAACGCAGTTGACGCGGCTGGTAATAAGAACAAGTGCACATTCGTTGTTCAAGTAACAAGTGAGTAGCAATGAATCGCGCAATTAAAGAGACCCCCCTCCCCCCCCAAAAAAAACAGAAGAAAGATACAAATTCAGAAACAATCATAATGAGAGAAAAGGCAAAACAACCTCTGCATGGGCTGTAGGTCAGGGCACCGCTACCTCAAAGATCAAATTGGTATTTAGTAACTGGTTAGGTTTTGAGGGCTGAGGAAAACCCGATAACTCGGAGAAAAACCTCAAATCAATGGTGAGACCTAACAGCTGATAATTAATGATGGCGCGCAAGTCCAGGAATCGAACCCGGGGATCGGGGGACCGGTGACCGATGGCGAGTGGAGACCCCATAGGATATAGGCAAGTGTACTACCGCTACGCCACTCTTGATTCCCTTAAGAAATATCACCTAACAAAACCTCAAACTGGCGCCATTCAGCATCGTATTATCATCACCGGTTATTCAATTAGTTAGTTAATTGTCTAAAGGGCCAGTTACGCGTGCGATTCTTGCAACGACTTTTGCGGCGATTTTTGAAAATATAATATGAAAATATAATTTCTTAATCTTCTAAAGAGACATTTGTCCAGGTAATCTTGGCATCCAAAATAAAACTTTACCAGTTAATCCTTTACCATTTTTGACTATGACCAAAATCGCCGTAAAATCGCCCGTGTAAATGGGTGTTAAAGCATGTCTTGCGCTAGGTAATAGTTATTCATTCATTGTTATGACGTTGTTTACAGAAACAACCTGCAAATCTTTTGATCCACCAATCAATGGACAGATCACATGTCAAGAAAAACCGATATGGTCAGGAGATCAGTGTACCCCGATGTGCAACTCCAAGTTTGATTTTTCAAGAAAACCAGCGGAATTCTACGTTTGTTTATACCAGGGTGGTTGGTATCCATTTTCCATGGATCCGACAACAGATGTCAGCATGCCATGGCCTGACTGTACTGGTAAGTTGGGTTATTTTCTGCACACAATTGGCCTCAATATACCTCTTCACCTTGGGCTTAATGTTTCCCCATTTCAGACTACGTGTCATTCTCTTGAGAATAATATTTTTTGTTGAGTTGTATCCATTTTCATGTGCAACCGGTATAAGGAAAAGATATGGAAAAATTTTACGCCCAAGCTAAAGAGGTCTTTAGAGTATTGCATTTTGTTTGGTTACTGTAGTTACTTGGCTAGAATATATTGCTTGAGAGAGAGGGGTTGCAGATTTGCGGAACGATGGGTCGTTGTGTTGAGTTACTAAACTGTAGCTGTGTACTTTGCTAAACACATTGACCATCTGTGAGTTGCCAATAATGTATCTGACAAAGTCAAGATAATTATGAGGGAAAAAAATTCATGTTATCTCCTACCATGATGCATATCATGCCGAGGACACTGTTATGGTATATAAGCCAATTACGGCGGCCAGAATGAAAGTGTTCAAAGAATTATATTTGGTTCTTTTAAAGCTACATTTGATCCCAACGCTGTGAAGGGAATGGAATGGCAATATTTCTCGGGAGACTGCTCAAGCCCTGCTGCTCAACAACAAGCAAAAGAAAACTTTGTCCAAGGAGTCAAGGAGGTGATCGGTAATGGCGACCCTAACTTCTGTCAAACAACGCAAGTGTGTGATTTGGAAAGCATTCGAGTCATATGTGGAAAGACATCGTCGAGAAAGAGAAGTCTTGGCTACTCCGTAAGTAATATATGATATATATATGATTTATGCTACGTCCAGGAACAGATTTATTGGGGGGAGGGGGAACGCAGGAAATACCATTTCTGGAAGCAATGTTTTACGAATGTCACTGGGAGCATGCCCCCACACCTCCTCTGGTTTCGTTTTGAATAGTCTGCGGTAAGATTCGTCTATGTCCGAAATTTTGAGGCCCCCGGCCGTTTCTCAGATTCCTGGATCCGCCCCTGACGACTTCTATAAAATAAGCTATCATGGTAATAAAAACGTTTGACGAAGTAACAAATGTTTATTCTTTGACAGAATGTCCTTAAAATCGATTTCAAACTTGACGTCAAAAGCAATGGTAGGCCCTACAATCAAGTTGAAGCGCAAATGAATGACTTCATGAATAAACTAAGAACTGCCAGGACTGGAAAGCTGAGGACTATTAATGTACCTGGTCTCAAAAATCAGTTTAAGGAGATGCACGAGCAAGCTCTGCAAAGAACGTGCAAAGATGGATCTGTATACGAAATGAACACACAGATAAAGGGACAATGCCGTAAGTGCATGACATAACTAGCTCTGAGTAGACTCCTCTCCGTCCCAACGTTGGTATTTTGTGAAATATTCAGCACTGAAAGCAAAACCCGTGGAATAATAAAGCGATAGTATTGTTAATTTCTATACATTCCTCAACTCATTACCACGGGCTGTAAGTAATACTAAAGAATTCACTACCTGCTTTTAGGCTAACACTAGGCAAAACAGAAATCGAAAACAGAGTATTTTGAACAAAAATTTCAAATCACAGCTATGGGGAGGGGAGAGTGCAAGAGACGGCAGTCAAGAATGTGCTACTTCATTTCTATTTTCCATTTTTTAAATGTTATTTTGTTTTTCTTTGTGTTTCTGTGGAATTATCATAAAAATGCTCATAACAGGAATCTCCAAAAATAAGTTGAATCTTGTGATTTTCCCCTGTCTTTTAGAGAGTTGTCCAAATGGTAACTATTATGATACCACTCAAAAGAAGTGTGTGGTGTGTCCAGTCAACACTTATCAAGATGTAGTTGGCAGCCTAGCCTGTAAGAACTGCCCCAGAGGAACCTTCACGTTCAAGAGCGGAACTAAACATGGCAGCAACTGCAAACGTAAGTCAAGAAACAAGTTTTTTTTGTTGTTGTTGCAGGAAGCTATCAAAAAACAATCTCTAGTTGAAGGGCAAATCTAACGTACATATACAGCTATTTCAAAAAGGTGGTTGAAGGTTTTGTTGCTTGTTGCTTGTTGCTTGTTGCTTGTTGCTTGTTGCTTGTTGCTTGTTGCTTGTTGCTTGTTGCTTGTTGCTTGTTGCTTGTTGCTTGTTGCTTGTTGCTTGTTGCTTGTTGCTTGTTGCTTGCTGCTTTTTGCTTGTTGCTTGTTGCTTGTTGCTTGTTGCTTGTTGCTTGTTGCTTATTGCTTGTTGCTTGTTGCTTGTTGCTTGTTGCTTGTTGCTTGTTGCTTGTTGCTTGTTGCTTACTTTTTTTAGACAAATGTCGTCAATGCTCGTTCTATATCATTGCAGAGTAGCAAGTTAATTTTGAAATTTTCATCTCTTTCAGAACCTTGCCCTGCTGGTGAATACTCTTCTACCGGTCTGGCCAGTTGTCTTGCTTGTCCCATTGGATATTATCAGCCTGATAAGAGACAGACCAGCTGCCGAAAGTGTCCCGGATCTACGATAACCTTACGTGAAGGAGCTTCTTCAATTTCTGAGTGTGGAAGTGAGTAGTATCAAAGCTGAGGATTTTTGCCCAGATTACCGTTGATTCTTGAGTCGAGAGATCATTTCAATTTGCTGCGCGCCTTGATCAATTTGCGTCGAACATTTTGAACTCTTGCCTTTCAGAATCAAAGAAAAATCAATATATCAATTCAAATATAGTGATTTTTATAATTTGCTTTGTGTTTCATTTCCAGTGCCTTGTGCCGCCGGAACATACTCGAAGACTGGTGCTGAGCCCTGTACTCTATGCCCCGTGGGACAATACCAACTTTTCACCAAAAAGACAACATGCCTTGACTGCGCTGACACCAAGTCTACCTACGGACGCGGCTCACGTCAACGTACCGAATGTGTTGGTAAACTTTAGTTCATGTCTCTTTACTTTAATCTTTCAATTACTACTAAAGGCCCATCTACACGCTGCGATTGTCGGCCCGATTATTCGTCAGAATATGTCGGGAAGCAAATTGTGCGTCTACTTTAGTGCGCCGATTCAAGCACGATTTGAATTTAAAAATCAGGCCGACATGAGAAAATCTGTGACAGTGCTACAGATTCTGTGAATCGAGCCGATTTAATTTTTTTCGAATCAGGCTTGAATCGGGTCCTAAACTACACGCACAATTTGCTTTCCGATGGGGTCGGGATGATGAATCGGGCAGACAAATCGCAACGTGTATTTCCCGCTTAATCTTGTGAACACCATTGAGTGTTCCTTTTTGAACGGTGTATCATTGGATTGATGCGCATTTGATTCCATTTTCCTTGAATAGGTGTCTAATAAAATCTTAAATATTGTTAGTTGACGAATGATCTAAACTACTTTTAATATTCTAGAGATAAACTACTGCGGTTCCAACCCATGCAATAACGGTGGATCATGTAAAAACAACGCAGACGACTATGAATGTCTGTGCCCTCCAGGATACACCGGAGCAAACTGCGAAGTAGAAGAAGATGAGTGTGTGTCTAGTCCTTGTGCACAAGGAGCTACTTGTATAGATAAGGTAACCATATAAGCACTGAGATGAGTGTTTCAGTGGAGACTGACGAGCTCTAAGTTATATGATTAGGTTGCCATAGGAATAGCCAAAAAATATTATTGTAATAATTTTATTAGCGTAACTGGTTCATAATCAGGATAACTAGCTATATACACGCATCAAGCATTCCGCGCTACTGTTCTAAGCGCATGCTCAGAGGATTTAAAAGTGGGATAATATTTTGTAAAATATGTAATTTTTTGGTATATTTGACTCAAAATTCGCTTAACGGTACGTGATCTTGAATATTTAATCTTGAAAATTGTGTTTGACAAGAAAAATACAACTAAAATATAACATGTTTTACAAAATATTATCTCACTTTTTAATCCCCTGAGCATGCGCTTAGAGCAGTAGAGCGAAATTCTTGATGCGTGTATAGGTATGGCTGTTTCCTCTAGAGACCAATGTATTTCTTTAGTAATACCCATTGATGGATATATGGGAATCATTGGTGGAGCCATGCACATAACTGCTATTGAACCAACTAAGCGAATACTACAAATCTAACGAATATAGAAAACAGCGAGCTTTTCTTTTCGAATCAGCCTCTATTGTTAACATCCCAGTTTCGTCCCTGATGTACTTTCAGTGTTCATTCCAATGCATGGAAAATACGTCCCTTTTAAACCTTATTGTAATTATACTTTGCGATAGGTACAAACTTTAGTTAAGAAATTTCGAAACAAACAAACAACAACAATTTTGTTAAAAAAATGTACGTGTATCTCAAATGTCGTTCTTCTTAGAACTTACTCCTCTTCTTGTCCCAGGTAAATGGATACGTCTGTCTCTGTCCTCCTTCCTACCAAGGCCGTAACTGTGACGTCAAACTGAATGAGTGTACCCAAGACTTGTGCAAAAATGGCGGCAAATGCGTGGAGACTCCAAATGGTCCTGAGTGTATGTGTGCTGATGGATACGATGGTCAGTTCTGCGAAACAAATGAGAATGTAAGTAATCCTTTGAATAAGTGCATATTTCGTATGATTGTGAAAACGGCACGGCACACGGCATTGCACGGCACGGTGCGGACACGGCACCGAATGTCGAATGTTCTTAGACACGGCAACGTACGGCAAGGTGCGGTCCGTGCAGTAAGCTTTTCATAGTCATACGAAAAGTAACACATATGAGAGCGATATTTTAAAATCTGGATGGAAAATTATCGTAATTTTTATTTTTAGGAATGTGCAAGTAATCCCTGCCGTAATGGCGGTAAATGTGTTGACAAAATAGATACCTTCAGTTGTTCTTGTAAAAGCGGTTTCACCGGAGAGCGCTGCGAAACGAAGACCAATGGCTGCCAAAAAGACTCTTGCGACAACGGTGTATGCCAGGAAACTTCATATGGATATAAATGTGCATGTGAAAAGGGGTATGGAGGTCTTAGGTGCGACATTGATATCAATGAATGTGCTAGTTCTCCTTGTGCGAATAGTGGACTTTGTGTCGATCAACTTGGTGCATTTAAGTGTTTATGCAAAGCAGGATACAGTGGCGATAGATGTCAAAATGGTGAGTAAAGGCCCATCTACACGCTGCGATTTTTGGCCCAATTCTTAGCCAGAATATGTCGGAAAGCAAATCGTGCGTGTAGTTTAGAGAGCCCGATTCAAGCCCGACTTTGTGAATCGGGCCGATTAATTTTTTTTCGAATGGGACTTGAATCGGGCTATAAACTAAACGCACGATTTGCTTCACGATGTTGTCGGGCCGATGAATCGCAACATGTATTTCCCTCTTAAGAGTCTATCTGACTCAAACTTGATCAATAAGTATTGCTGCCTGCCTGCGTCGATTTTGAGTTAACTGTTAATTATGCTTAAATTTTAGTTGGATCTTCAAATTTCGACTTGGTCTTCCAGCGTTCACAGGGTCGCACTACTTCCTTGGTTGAGATGCGAAGGGAATTGCGTGCTTTCACAATCAGTTTCTGGATGAAGTCTGAACAAATAAGCGATCCCGATCCTGGAACTCCTATTTCGTATGCCGTGGAAAGTAATGGTATGTAGAACTGATGGCTTTAATAATCATAGATAATAGATGTCTTTATTGTAGACAGCTTGTACCTTGTATTTAAGTCACTATTATATTTGTAGTTCTTTTTTATTTAATTATTGGTACTTAATAAACGATTGTTGTTGTTGTTGTTGTTGTTGCCATGGAGCACTGGCATAGGGAGTGGGGCACGTGCCCCCAAAATTTTTGGTAGTTAGGTTAGTTTGTTTATTTATTTATTTTTTTAATTTTTTTTTTATTCTGGGTGCCCCACAATTGTTTTGGTGATTTTGCTCACTTTGTTTTATTTGCGTGTGCAATTATTGCGTCCTTTTTTTGCTTCGGCGATTTATTGCGTGGTCTTCCGCCGCCCCTGAGGTGGCCCCCAAGATACTAGGTCCTCGCTACGCCCCTGCCATGGAGTTAATGGTAATTATGAGGGAAAACCAAAGCCACTTTACACGTGATTTGGCATGAACATAAAACAGTCCTATTTGTATTGTGCCAAATGTCTATACTTTTTTGCGTTAACGTTTACTTTATGCCTTTAATTCAATCTGTTATAGGAAAACTGCTCGACAATGCTCTAGTCATTCATGATTACAGTAGTTTTAACATTTGGATCAACGACGAGAAAGTCTCAACAAACGTGCCAGCAAACGATGGGAAGTGGCATCACATGGCATTCACATGGAAGAGCAGCACTGGTTTATGGAGTGTATACAAGGATGGTTCTAAAGTTAAATCTAGTTCCTCAACATTCCAAAAAGACAAGGTACTGCCAAGACTTATTAACAACCATGTTGTAAAAGTAGTGAATCAGGATTATTTTGTCTTGCTTAGGGTTTGTTTTAGGATTAGTGTGTTGTGTTGTGTTGTGTTGTGTTGTGTCCTGTCCTGTCCTGTCCTGTCCTGTCCTGTCCTGTCCTGTCCTGTCCTGTCCTGTCCTGTCCTGTCCTGTCCTGTCCTGTCCTGTCCTGTCCTGTCCTCACTTGTCATGTCTTCCCTCCTCTTCTGTGTTTTCTTTTCTTTTTTTCATTCCTTTTCCCATCCAAGGAAGATTTATAGTATAAGACCTTCAATTGATCGTACTGCTCACCGATGTCTTTAGGTTATTCCTGCTGGTGGGCTTTTTGCACTCGGCCAAGAACAAGACAGTTTGGGAGGAAATTTCAGTGCCAACGAAGCTTTTATTGGACAAATGACTCAGATGAATATCTGGAGCTATGAACTCGACGCAGCTGAAATCGCTGACATGAGCAAACACGCTGAACACAGGGATGGAAACGTCATTGCTTGGAGTGATTTTCTGGTCAATATCGATAAGACAGTAAGAAAAGTACAGCCATCAACAGCAAGAAAGCGTGAGTCTTGATAAAGCCTTTCGTAGTTAAAATTATCATTGCCAGAAATATTGGACATTGTCAGCGGTGTTACGCATGAATGAAAATGAAGTGGTTTTCTAGAGGAAAAATATAACTACATGGTTTCCAAGCACATATTTATATTCAACTATGATGTTAGTAAAACAATTCTTGCCAAAAAATAGTTAATTGACAATCAAAAGAACAACTATTATTTTTCTGTTGATAAGCCTCACCACAGGAAGCCCATGAAGGACAAGAAACAAGTTTCAAACGTAAATCGTTACTTTAAGCTTCCTTATTGTATCTCAGCAGTCAATAGGAGCTTGTAAAAACAAAATGGCGATATTTAGGGGGTTTTGAAACTGTTTGGAGCAGTTCTCTGTGGTTTCTTGTCATTTTTAACTGAAAACTACGTGCTAACAACGCGTCGAATCGCTTAAAATTTAACCTAACTTCAAGCTTCTTGGGAACCTACATTCTGAAGGCATGCTGTCTATTTTGAGCGGTTTTGGATTTATTAAACACTCGTTTGGTGATATCGAGGTGGAGCTCTTTTACTTTTAATTTTTTTCGAGCTCAAATAAGACGATTTTGGGGTCAAGTGTGGCCAGATTTATAGACGATGTATGGAATCTAGAGCTTTCGAAGCCTTTCGAAGGCAAGTAGTCCGGGAACCAATATGTCGCATGATTCAATGATCATTTTACGCTTATTTAGTAGCTTGTAGGGTGGGTTGTTTGTCGCGATGTGGAGCTCAGAGGAAATAAAACCCTATTCGCCGTAAATAGAGGAAGCTCTATATTCCCCATACATTTCCTATAAGACTCGGCGGCTATTTTGTAAGCTGAAACGCATCATTGCGCATGGATGAGCAGGCTCATGTCCCATATTTCTGGCAATGTGTTTCTTGAGACTTGCTTTCAAATATTCAAATATACTTTGTAATTAAGCCATTGTATGATGCTAGACTAGTAGCTCTTTTATGAAGATTTGTAAGAAAGTTGTGAGAAAATTCATACAAGAATAATAGTCAATGTGCATGAGATCGAATTTCTAGCACAAAGCATGATGGGAAACTAAGTCTTTATGCTTTTTTCAGTTTCTCTTAAAATATTTACCTGACAATTTTTCCTTCTACGGAAATTGAAGTATTTCAGCAGACAAAAATAACAAAGTAATTTTTTCCTGGTATTAGGCTTTAGATTTCCCTGTTCCAATTTTGCAGGACTCTCCCAGAGTGCTTTGTGAGCCTTAATGCACATTGTCTATTGCCCGATTTCACTATGACGTCACATCATAACAATCTATTGTTTTAACGCTAAGGATCATGGTCGCGAGAGAGGGTAAAATATCAGCAACACAATTGAAATCACAGTAAAATGAAGAAATATTTCACCATTCAACTATTCACTTCATGTAGCATCAATACTGAAAGTATCGTATCAGGGTTTAGGTGCACTTTAAGCTAAATATCCCGAAACGAAAAACAATTTAGCCTAAATTTCAGTTATTCTTGTCCATGTAAACAAGCTGTGACGTCATAGTGAAATAAGACAATTGCAATGATTGTTTGTTACTTTCAGAAAACAAATGCTGGAGCAACTGGATCGACAGAAATAACCCCACTGGCACTGGGGACAGTGAGTCTTCCAGTGGCGCATGCTCAGGATCAGCTTTCTATGATTGTCAGACGCTGGATGGTGAGGGGCCCGAGGACGTCGAGTTAAACGTCACGTGTTCATCTGGTGGAGTCAGGTGTTTGAACAGTGAACAAGGGTCTGCTAAACGTGTTTGCCCTGATTTTAAATTCAGGGCAGTTTGTGGTTGTCCAGGTAAATAAAGCAAATAGATAATGATAATATATTAAGGGGGCAGTGGGATGACAAAATGATACGATACTAAAATAAACACGACAAATCTTTTCAATGCTTTCTTAACATTTAGTCAACAGAGCTTGTGCCACAAATCGATGCAAAAACAATGGAGCATGCATCTCTCTTCCTATTGGCTACAGATGTAATTGTCCGGCTGGTTTCGAAGGAAAGCATTGTGAGACAGGTAAGCGATTTCGCAAGACAAACTTCTTTGGCCATGGAACTTTTGCAGCAATTTAGTTAATTATTCAATGGCAAAATAGACAACATGGCTGACTATGATGAGATTCAACAGATTCTGACATTGTGTTATCATTTGCTTGCAGCCGCTAACTGTCCAAACCCTGGACCCCTTGTCAATGGTCACATGACCCCATCTTCATCAGTCTTTGCGCCTGGTGCAAGAGTTACTTTCTCATGTAATAATGGATTCAAGCTCCAAGGATCAGCCTCACTCACCTGTCAGTCTGGAAGATGGCAAGGTGCTGTTCCTGTTTGTAAAGGTTGGTATGATTAGTACATTAGTAAAAAGTTAGTAGTTCAGTTTGAACATTACTGAGGTCGATTAAAACTTAAATAAGGATTATCATAAGTAACAGAGTAGGCTGGGATACTGTAGTGTTGACACTAAGACACCTGTGTTGACTAAGAGTATTATGGGCTATTCAGAGCACATGGCATAAGTGACCTTGAGTATGTTTTGTAAGCGATCTAGTGAATACAAGAAACGATCAATAAACAAGGCTTACATGCGTTAAAATCGTTTGCTTAGAGAACCCTAAACATCACAGATACCACAATAGAAAGTTCTACGAAGAAAGTTTACAGAAAAATTAAATTAAAGTTCAAAAACATCCCTTTTTAATCAACGCCAACTTTAACAAACTTTGCCTTTTGATTTTCTTTTACCTCTATTCGAAAAACAGTTTTCAAACATTTCTTTTTTTGACAGACATTGACGAGTGTTCTCAGAACAGATGCCATCAGTCGTGTGTGAATTTTGACGGAGGATACAAATGCACTTGTGCAAATGGATATGCTCTTCAAAGTGATGGAAGATCTTGCCAAGGTAATTGGGCTGGTCCTATTATTATACAGTTACATGTCCACTTTGCATTACATAATAAAATATGTACTTAATAGGGAGAGGGAGAGAGAAAGGAGTAGGAGGAGGAAGATAAATTTTACTTCCACAAGATACCAGACACTGATAGACCATTGATTTAGAGAGGGAGAGGGAGAGGGAGAGGGAGAGGGAGAGGAAGGGAGGAAGAGAGAAAATAATGTTATTATGTTATTAATATGTATGTTGATCATTTACGTCAGATATCAATGAGTGCAGTGTGAACAATGGTAACTGTCAGCATATGTGTCACAACAGTGCTGGAAGCTATAGATGTTCATGCCGAACGGGTTTTAGACTCCTTCCAGACGGCAATTCCTGTCAAGGTACGTGTTATTTGCTTATCACTCTCGTTTATCTCAATTCCATCCGTTCTTCACTTCACTCATTCTTCTCCACTTTCTCACCGCTTCTCTCCCTTCCTCCCGTTTTCCATTCCTTCCATCCCTTCGTCGCTTTTTTCCCTAATTTAACCGAGTGTATTCCACCTTTTCAGACATTAACGAATGCTCTGCCAACCAGGGACGCGGTCCATGTCAACAAATGTGTGTTAACCGGCTAACTTCATTCAGATGTGAATGCAACAAGGGCTACCTTCTTAATTCAGACGGCAGAACTTGCAGAGGTAGTTTAGATCTAGAAAAATCACTATGTTAAAAAGGTTTTGAGTGATACCAATGTTAAACAAAACCGCGGTAGCTTTTGTCTTTAGGTATAAAACTTGTAAGACGTTACTCATTTGAAAACGTCCAAGTCCTAAATTCTCCACAACATATTTTTGTTTTAGCTCATTCTTGTCCTCGTCTAAGCGCTCCAGCTCAAGGAAAGCGAGTTCCAGACAAAGATCTAACTGTTCTTGGAAGTGTCCTACGCTTTCAGTGCAATGCTGGATACAAACTTGTGGGTTCTTCTTTAAGAACCTGCATGCCTGATAATCGATGGTCTGGGGCACATCCCTCTTGTGTCAGTAAGTAAAGTATTTACTATCTCTATTCATTTTCCCAGAACTTTCCATTGTATACTTTGGGGCTGATATGTTACGCAGGTGTTTTTGCCTTTTACTCTTTGTTCTGGAGTCATGATTCTGGAAAATATCTTTGGCTAAGTGAAATGCCTTTGCATATGCATGTCCCTTAAGATTTAGCTACAATCCAAATTCCAGACTGCCCTAGTTCTTTCATTTCATTGGGTGATTCCTATGTACTCTTTTTTTCTTGTACATATTAGCACTAAAAAATTGGATTTAATGTATAGTAGCGCTGTTATTTAGGTCACTCGTAATGAAAAAAAATCACAGGAGTATGGATTCTCCAATTGTCGATGCTATTTTGGGGCGATAGCAGATATTAGAATTAATAATAATAATAATAATAATAATAATAATAATAATAATATGGTTTATTTCGGCCACTTGCACTCCACTGCCTTCAAACAATTGTTTCAAGTCGTGGAATTTGGGCCATTTTCTTAACATTTACTGTATTGTTGACCCAAATGCTTAATGACAAATTTAAACAGTGATTTTAATCATCAACAGGAGTCCAATGCATACCAACAAAGGCTCCATTGAACGGTTTCGTGAGTCAGCCACATTTGAACTATGGTAGTGTGGCAACCTACAGATGTAAGAGCGGATTCAGCCTTGTTCACTCAGCAAAACGAACATGTGGTGCAAACGGAGAATGGTCTAGCGAGCAACCAATATGTGTTGGTAAGTAATTATATATTGGTTACAAACAATAGACCTTTTCACAGTTCCTTTCAGTGGCCATGAATAATAGTTCCAAGTCGAGGTTGGAGTTGCCGCGCATGATAAATAATAGTTGTGCTATGTGCGGCAATTCCACCCTCGACTTGGAACTATTATTCATGGTCACTGCAACGGAACTATAAAAAGTTGAGTCATGCATTACGCATTAGGATGAAGTGCATTTGGTGTGTAATTATGCTAAGTTCTTGAACGTTGTATAGTGTAGTTGTGGTATGGTATATTATAACTTGCGATGTGTTATTTTGTAGTATGGTGCGTTATTGTGGCGCAGTATTGCGTTACTTAAAGTTATGATGTGATGTGAAGAAGTGTGATGCATTGGTTATGTTGTAGAGTGGCCCAATGTGGTTTAAGTAGTGTAGTACATGGCGCTGTGTTTTGAGGTGATATATTGTGGCTATATTGTACTGTGCTATGTTCTAATAACCAGGAACGACAAAGAGTCACGTCTTTAATTAAAGATGTTGTTTCATCTGCGCTAAGATGTGTATTTAATTGAACCAGTCTTCTAGTTTTCCTCAGCTCACAGTCACACCATTTTTTATATCATAACAGCCGCTCGGTGTCCAGAACTTTCATCGCCAGCGAAAGGCAAGGTCGTAGGCCTGCAAAGAGGCACTGGGGACACCGTTAGATTCGATTGTATAGATGGATACAAAGTCGATGGATCATCGTACTCTGTTTGTCAGAGCAATGGAATGTGGTCTCATCCAACACCAACATGTTCAGGTAGGTGCAAGATGTCCAATGAAAATAAATTGATCTTATAAGAAATCTTTTCAAAATTTAGTCTAAGGGATTTTCCTGGGGCGTGCATTTGGAATCAAACGTGCCGTAACATTTATAATTATTCACAGATTTTCTTTTTTGAGGGTAATATTTGATTTTTACATAATCAGTTGGTTTGAGCGCGCTATTCGGAGCTGGGGGTCCAAGATTCGATCCTTAGGATCTCCACGTCTGTTTCGACTTCCCTCTCATCCATGTAGCTCTAGCTTGGAATTCTCTTAAAACAGAGCACTGATGGAGAGAGGGGGTAAAGTGCGCACCGTCGGCTTCCATTGATACCAGCCACGTAGCTGAAGTAAATACCGACGTTAAATATAGTTACTTTACGTCTGTTTCGACTTCCCTCTAATCCAAGAGGCTCCAGCTTTGAATTCTCTCAAAACAGAGCACTGATGGAGAGAGGGGGTAAAGTGCGCACCGTCGGCTTCCATTGATACCAGCCACGTAGCTGAAGTAAATACCGACGTTAAACTGAATATAGTTACTTTACGTCTGTTTCGACTTCCCTCTAATCCAAGAAGCTCCAGCTTTGAATTCTCTTAAAACAGAGCACTGATGGAGAGAGGGGGTAAAGTGCGCACCGTCGGCTTCCATTGATACCAGCCACGTAGCTGAAGGAACTACCGACGTTAAATATAGTTACTTCACCTTTTACCTTTTACCTTTTACGTTCTCTTGCAGTTGTTGATTGTAAACAACCACCAGCTCTCGCCAATGGTGTTATAACCGGAAGTGTCTACACTTACGGGTCTAAGATTCAATACTCCTGTAACAAGAATTTCCATTTGAGTGGACCCCAGGAAAGAGTATGTGGACGTAATGGAGTATGGAGCGAAAAGCAACCTATCTGCTTAGGTCTGTACTACTAAAACGCTTTAGGGTAACTGCTGTTAGTTCTCAATGATGTGTAAGGGTTCTACTGCGTATTATATGTTTAATTTACAACCAAGCTTTCGGCCATAGCGGCCATCATCAGGTTATGGAAGTACACCTATAGAGCTTTTAAGTTTGGCGTCAATCGAATGAAAAAACGAATTCCGGGTCCAACTGAAAAGCAGTTTTATAAAGATTTTTCTTACTTTTTTTTCGTGACAGGATTTGTTGTCCAAAGTCCTAACTGTTTCAAGTGGAGGTTAAATCATTGAGAATTTTTTTCCTTTATTTTAGCGGTTTTTATGAGCAGTTGGACCCGGAAATGCGTCACAACTTAACATCTCTATAGAATCGATCAACGTAATTAACGGAAAGCGCGGTATCCATGCCGATTTCTTGTTTCTGTTATCAGAATTGTAACAAGCAGATATAACTGACAAAGTTTTTTTCCGACAGAGCGATCTTGTGGAAACCCTGGCACACCCGATAACGGAGCCATAACTGGTAACGATTTCACCTACGGCAAAGTAGCTACATTTACTTGTAGTAAGGGCTTTGTTCTAAGCGGTTCTGCATCAAGAACTTGCCAAACTAATGGACAATGGACTGGAACTCAACCTACTTGCAACGGTATGTATTGCAATATGATATTAAATAGAGACTTTTGTCAGAGTTGCGAACTCAAATCCAATCCAAAACTTGGTCCCAAAGCTTTACATAAACACAGAAATCTAAGCCCAGCAAGTCCCCATTGTACTACGAATATAGTACTAATTTACTTGAGCTTTCTGTGATTCTTCATGTCGAAGAAAAATTGGAAATGTGTCTTCTCCTAAGTGTCCTCTAATGTAGATCCCTTCAGTAATAGACCCCTTGCAGCACGTCGGAATGCAGCTCAATTTGGAGGGCAAAACAATAGGTTCCAATTCTCAGGAGATTGAAATTTTTTTGTTCGTCCTCCAAATTGAGCTGCATTGACGTCAAGTGCAAAATATTCCCAATCTGGGGATCAAAACAAAAGAACTCCCCTCTCTTGAATATTGAAATATTTTTGATAATATTTTTCATTGTTTTGACCTCCAGGTAGGGATTTAGTGCAGGGGGTCTATAGACAATCATATTACAAGTTATTGATCAAACTTACTAAAAAAAATTGACAATTTCAGCAATTAGCTGTGGCAATCCTGGTGTTCCCACCAATGGCGAGGTGACTGGCACCAAGTACACATATAACCAGAAGCTTCGTTACGATTGCAACCCTGGATTCAAGCTTGTTGGCACAAGGGAAAGGACATGTGATCTAAACGGACAGTGGAGTGGAGTCCAGCCAAGTTGTCAACGTAAGTGTTATTATCAGTAAAATAAGTGTGTGGTGTTTGGACTCAACTAGAATGATACTGTGCGCTGATATGAAATTACATCCAAGCAACCTACTGTAGATATCCTAAGAAGCATGTAATTCTTCTTTTTGTATGCGACGTCACAAATGGCACCATGTTGGATGAATTTAATAAGGTTATTTGGTTCTTATCGTTTCATTCAACATGGCGGTCATGGCCCTTGAAATTCTTTGAAAGGCGTCACAAATGGTACAATGTATGATGAATTTAATATTATTTGGTTCTTATCCTGTCATCCAACATGGCGGACATGACCTTATGTGCCTATTTTAAGTGCCTATTTTCATATTAATATTTAAGCAAATCCTGATGTCCTTTTTCTAATTGTAGCTACGAACTGTGGTGCTCTCCTGACTGGACCTACAGGGAGGTTTTCTTCCACTAACTTCCCGAACAGCTACGACAACAACCAGTACTGTCGCTGGAAAATCAGCGTGCGCTCGGACAGAAAAGTGATGATCACCTTCAACAGCTTCAAGACACAGCCAGGAAAAGATTTTGTAGAGATTTACGATGGCGTTACCGGAGAGCTTATCACCAAGTTATCGGGAGTCCATACCAAACCATTCTCCTTGACGTCAAGCTCCAATGTCATGGATGTGAAATTTTATTCCGATTCGCAGGACGTAGCGATGGGATTTGAAGCTACATATGCGCCAGTTTGTAAGTAAACGGCGGGAGAATTAGGCGGGAAACTTTTCAAGATCAATTTTCACTATTTTCAACTACTTTTGTTGTCTTAAGAAATGCTCATAAAACGTTATTCCCTAGATATTATCATTCCAAACAGTTGGAAAACTAGGGCAGGTGTCTTATGAATGTGAAAAGTCATGGCACACGGAAAGTTACCGCGCGTGTTTTCATACACGTCACGGCGGTGACACGGTCATGACAAGGCGTGGTTCGTGCCGTAAGGTTTTCATAGTCATACGAAAACTACTCTAAAGTTAGTGCAAGTGGAATGGGTGTATTTGAGAGGACTTTTAAAAACATTAGTACTCATATCGATCATATATATATCACTTAATTTAATAATATCTTGTGTAATTTTCTACAGCATGTGGAGGTTTAATAACGAAGCTTGACAGCACCATTCATTCTCCTAACTATCCCAATAATTATCCAAATGGTGTGAAGTGTGTCTGGGCGATCAACCTTGGGCATGCTTTCCAGATTGAGTTTGATTCCTTCAATACGGAGACTAGCTATGACTACCTTGAAGTATACGACTCTCTGACATCTTTCACAGGTGCGTAAACTTTAATAGATAAACGAGTCCAAGAAGCAAAGTTTCGATAAAATGTTTGTCCGTGTGTGAACAATCACAACAAAACGCTACGATTTGACTTCATTGATCACTCAAAGGAGTCTGTTCGCGCCGAAACGCTGATTGACAGGTGCCATGGTCACGAGCCTGGCCGTCGTCCCGGGTCGGGTTGTATTATTCGTGGTATCGTTGTGGACGGCGGCTTGAGCGTAAGTCAAAACCGCAAGTCGCTGTGTGCAAGTCGTTTCGCAAGTCTTTAGTTCACAAGTCATAGTTTGTAAGTCGCGGCTTCGGGAATGTTTTTGGAATAAATAAATGATAGACGATCGAAATCGATGCCCTGTTTTTATGCACGAACAGAGTCCGAGCACCTTTTCGCATAGGTTGTCTATATAAATCAATGGACTACTTCGATAATACGGCGGCAATCTTGGTAGGGAGCAAATATATAAAACCTACTGTTACGGTAATGCCGTCGATTAACATTAATAATTCACCAGGCGACACTTTGACAAGAGATGCATTAAAAAGATGGATATGAAAGAAAGACAAATAAACGAAACTCTATATATTATCCACCATCTTTGTTTTGTTTTGCCCCCCTGGACGCCCCATAATGCCTCGCGATTCAAGATGAAAAACGAATGACTGATACTACGTAGAAAAACGAAGTGCTTGTTACTTTACCAGAGGGCCAAAGAAAGCCAGGATTTAATTTTTCTTCATCAGATCCTACGTATACCCCAAGCATTCTGTACCCGGTCCTGTTCATAATTCAGATCCAAGATGGCCGCCGTATCGTCGAAGTAGTACCTGATCATGAATTGGAATTCTTAGCTTTTTTTCCTATAAATAATGCTGTAGACATTTAATCTTCAACTTCAAATACTGTTCTGTGTGGGATTTGGTTTACCATAAATAATATTATTCATTTCTATTTTTTTCGTAGACGCAAACAAGATTGCTGAGTTCGAAGATGAATGGCCTAGCATCAAACCACCTCAGTCGACAACTGGACATATGCTACTTAAATTTACGACGAATAATTACGGTACCAGGAAGGGTTTCCAACTGCATGTTAGAAAATATAGGGTTATGGTGGGGAAGAAAAAATAGAAAACGCCAAGTTTTCTCTTGAAATGAATTTATTTAAAGATTGATTTCTCTTACCGTATATGGGGATTATGGTAATAAGATATTTACTAGATGCATTGGTGTCTGTAATTAAGATAACATAAAATGAAGTAAAAAAATCAGCAGTTATTAGCAATTAAAAGAGTGGGTTTATTGTTCGGTGTTATGTTATGACGGCAATCATGTTTCTGGGGTAACGGCCTTAGAATAAATTTTAAGTCCCAAAAGGAGCTGGGAGGATGCACAGAAATCATGCCTTTAAACAATAAAGATGCCTAGGAATCTGCGAGAAAAAGCATTCACTATCTCATCGAGGATTTTTTGCGAGAAATTCATTGGTGATCGCGCGGGTGTTGCAGGCAATGTACCTGATGGAAAAAAGCGCTAGAATTTGTTGTTTAAAATGTTATGCGGTAACCGCTCACATTACCAGTGAATTCATCAAATGGGATACCCCCAACTGACGTAACTGACATTCGCCATCTCCTCTTTGCCTTACTCAGATAGATTTCAAGATGCTTTTATTTATTATCCTTTTAATTTTACATGCATTGTACCAGGAAGGAAATACATTACAACAGTTATTCAGTTTATTTTTAAACTAAACGAGTCTATTGAAGTACCGCTGACCATACATGCATTGTAATCAGGGGCTTCTTACTAGACTCTTTAATTTCTAAGTTCTCGTTACAACCTTTGTAGAAGAGATTTTCATTTCTATGTGTAGCCATAGTTAATGGAGTGGAATGGTTTGGAAACCTATTGTTCTAGGTTTTTGTTCAACCTTTTCTATTGTTATATGACGTTGACCGTGCACAGAGAAGAAAAAGTTGCAGCGTTTGTTCATCGTAAATTAGAGAACATAGACGTTTTTTCCTTAAAAATGTTCTAAAATAGGAGATATTTCTTAATTAATTCTATATGATAAAAATTAATTGTTTACTGAAAAGGGTAATCACCTTTTTGAACGCTTTCTTATCTATCATCTAGTAACTTAACTGTATCTGCGCGGAATTATTTATCCTCTTCTTTGTAATCTTAGAATGAAAATTTTACACTTTCAAAATGATCGTACATGAAAACAGTACAGAAACTAGTATTTTCAGCCATACTTGCTTTGGTTCATTGTGCACGGTCAATATCACGTGATGGTACGTTTCAACATCGCTCGCCAAACAAAAACCTAGAACAATAGGTTTCCAAACCATTCCACTCCATTAACTATGGTGTAGCCTTCCTTCATGAGGTTTTTGATCCTTTCTCTTAACAAAGCATTCCTTTCGGTCCTGTATGACTCTGGAACGTCTGCTCCCTAATATTATGGAGAAACCAAGGATATAGTTTGAACATGGTCACAAAGATTAGCCCTGTGGACAGCTGCCAGAATTTCATGAAAATTGCCTTCTTAGTTATTTCAAAATGGTAACCCATTTATCTATCAAACAAATGCTAGTATTTGAAGTACACTAAATATCACCTTTAGAAACAAGACAAGCAATAATCCAAAAATGAACTCTTTCATTAAATGCTTAATTTTCAGATATGATATATCTTTATAGTTTTTAAATTTTGTAACTTAGCTTTTACTATATTTAATTATTTATCATTTTACAGTGAGGACACTCGAACCATGAACACTTTATATTTTTATATTTTTCATTAAAAAAAATGAAGCACTGAACTCAAATAATCTTATTGTTCAAAATAAAAACATATTTCCGATCCATTCACACAAGGGATAAAGGAGAAAAAAAGTATGAAAAAACCTCAAAGTGTTCACGGTTCGAGTGTCCTAACTGTAACATAAAGAAACTATATTTAACGTCGGTAGTTCCTTCAGCTACGTGGCTGGTATCAATGGAAGCCGACATAAGATTTTTATTCTTTGATGAATAAAGACTATCATTACCAACCAACCAACCAACCAACCAGCCAGGCAACAAACCAATCAACGAAAAACTAACCAACCAAAAAATAAATAAACAAAAACGAACAAAAAAAAACGAACAAGAGGAAAACAACGAAAGGAAGTAAGAAAAAGAAAATATGAAGTATATACAACTGTCGAGTTCTTCAATCTTGCAAACATTTTCTGAACAAAAACTCTATGCCTAAATTATCTAATCTGAAACAACCACTGGCTTATGTTACGGCTAATCAACCTATCGGCTTAGAAGCTAGATTCTATTTGTATTTTATGAGAACTTACATTTTTTGAATTACCCCTTTTACAGTTATTCGGAGCACGAGGAGGACAAATCATGCTGTATGCTGTGTACCGTGTGGTGATGATAGCAACAGCGAGAGAAAATAGTAGGACTTTAAACAAGCTAGTCTTCATTTCTGGCAGCAGTTTATGTTCTTTGTTGGTCGCTTCTTAAATGAATCGTTAGTGCAAGAAGACAAAAATTCACTGCATTTATGTAGTGCCGAGTGATACCAGGTTTGAACGGCCGTAAAAGGGCGCCAACATCGATATCCCAAGTGTTTATTCAAAATTTATCTATATTCAGGTTTATTCAAGGCTACATTTATTGAAATTTTTTTCTTCTAAAAAATCCTTAAAAATCGGTTTATTAAGAGCTTTATTGTTTGTGTTATTTTTCTCGTAAAAAGGGCTTGTCTTACCCAAATACATTTTTATATATTAATAACAGCTGTATTATTTCAAAGTTAAAAAGAAGAGCATTAATTATACTATTTTCATTGTAGTATGTATTCTTCCAAGAATACTTTATATGCCTTTAATTTTAACTCATATTCAGATATTCAGTTTCTCGCGTTTATTCAAGTTCACACACGCTTTTTCATGTTAACTGAAGAATTTTGATGTAAATCTGAAGTGAACAATATTAAGTTTGTCTTCATTTCCGGAAACATTTCGTTCTTTCTTGGTCAGTGTCGTTGTTAGATGAAGCGCAATTACAAAAGGGGCATATTGATAGCATTTATATAGTGTCGAGTAATAACAAAACTGAACGTCTCTTTCTGATAGCATCCACTGAATCGCTTACGCGACGTTTGATGGGAAATCTCAACCAATACTGTACGCGGTCCAGTATTTGTCGGCTCAAAATTACTGAGCGGCAGGGTCTACAACAAGGAACCAAGGTCGATCGAGTTTTGTTCAAGTGAGGTTTGTTCAAGTGAATACACCCAATCGAAATATGGTGGTCAATTTCAATAACTATTGTTCTGGACTAACTAACCTCTCATATATTTTAGAACTCTTATATTTTCACGTGAACTCGAGTCTAGACAATACAGAACATCAATTATTCTAATTAATTTGGTCACCATATTTTAATTCGGTGTATTCAAGAATACATTCTCGGTAAAAGGTTTGACCGAAGGATTTAGATGCAAGCCTTGTAGATCAATGGCATAGTTTTGATTCTTTTTCGATTTTTAGGCTTTTTGGCATTTATCTTGAAAAGGTGTGAAATGGAACAAAATCGATCAAAACCATGGGCTATGTCTTTTGCTTGAAAATGCCCAAAAACGACCTATTTTTCACTTGTCATAAATAATTCATATTTTTTCAAAACTAGTGAAAAGGATCCAACATCGACCAAAACCATATCCTATAGCCCATGATTTTTCCTCGAAAATGGCCAAAAATAACGTATTTTTCATTAATCTTAAATTATATGAATATCTTTTCAAAAGATGTCAAAATATTCCTAAATTGAGCAAAACCATGAGCTATAGCCCATGATTTTTCCTCGAAAATGGCCAAAAATAACGTATTTTTTATTAATCTTAAATTATATGAATATCTTTTCAAAAGATGTGAAAATATACCTAAATTGTTCAAAACCATGAGCTATAGCCCACGATTTTTGCTCGAAAATGGCTAAAAATGACCTATTTTTTATTGTTGATAAATTATGAATATCTTTTCAAAAGGTGTGAAAATGATCCAAAATCGACCAAAACAATGTGCTATAGCCCATGCTTTTTGCTCGAAAATGGCCAAAAAGAACCTATTTTTTATTGGTCATAAATAATGAAAAATGTTTTGAAAAGGTGTGAAAATGATCCAAAATCGACCGAAACCATGAGCTATAGCCCCTGGTTTTTGCTCGAAAATGGCCAAAAAATAACGTATTTTTTATTGGTAATAAATGATGAATATTTTTTCAAAAGATGTGAAAATCATCCAAAATCGACCGAGACCATGTGCTATAGCCCCTGGTTTTTGCTCGAAAATGGCCAAAAATAACGTATTTTTTATTGGTCATAAATAATGAATATATTTTTGAAAAGGTGTGAAAATGATCCAAAATCGACCAAAACCATGTGCTATAGCCCATGCTTTTTGCTCGAAAATGGCCAAAAATGACCTATTTTTTATAGGTCATAAATAAAGAATATTTTTTCAAAAGGTGTGAAAATGATCCAAAATCGACCAAAACCATGTGCTATAGCCCATGCTTTTTGCTCGAAAATGGCCAAAAATGACCTATTTTTCTTTGGTCATAAATGATGAATATTTTTTCAAAAGGTGTGAAAATGATCCAAAATCGACAAAACCATGTGCTATAGCCCATGCTTTTTGCTCGAAAATGGCCAAAAAGGACCTATTTTTTATTGGTCATAAATAATGAATATATTTTTGAAAAGGTGTGAAAATGATCCAAAATCGACCAAAACCATGTGCTATAGCCCATGCTTTTTGCTCGAAAATGGCCAAAAATGACCTATTTTTTATAGGTCATAAATAAAGAATATTTTTTCAAAAGGTGTGAAAATGATCCAAAATCGACCAAAACCATGTGCTATAGCCCATGCTTTTTGCTCGAAAATGGCCAAAAATGACCTATTTTTCTTTGGTCATAAATAATGAATATTTTTTCAAAAGGTGTGAAAATGATCCAAAATCGACCAAAACCATGAGCTATAGCCCATGCTTTTTGCTCGAAAATGGCCAAAAATGACCTATTTTTTATAGGTCAGAAATGATGAATATGTTTTCAAAAGGTGTGAAAATGATCCAAAATCGACGAAAACCATGTGCTATAGCCCATGCTTTTTGCTCGAAAATGGCCAAAAAGGACCTATTTTTCTTTGGTCATAAATAATGAATATATTTTCTCAAGGTGTGAAAATGATCCAAAATCGACCAAAACCATGTGCTATAGCCCCTGGTTTTTGCTCGAAAATGACCAAAAATGACCTATTTTTTATAGGTCAGAAATGATGAATATTTTTTCAAAAGGTGTGAAAATGATCCAAAATCGACGAAAAACCTGTGCTATAGCCCATGCTTTTTGCTCGAAAATGGCCAAAAAGGACCTATTTTTCTTTGGTCATAAATAATGAATATATTTTCTCAAGGTGTGAAAATGATCCAAAATCGACCAAAACCATGTGCTATAGCCCATGCTTTTTGCTCGAAAATGGCCAAAAAGGACCTATTTTTCTTTGGTCATAAATAATGAATATTTTTTCAAAAGGTGTGAAAATGATCCAAAATCGACCAAAACCATGAGCTATAGCCCATGCTTTTTGCTCGAAAATGGCCAAAAATGACCTATTTTTCTTTGGTCATAAATAAAGAATATTTTTTCAAAAGGTGTGAAAATGATCCAAAATCGACCAAAACCATGTGCTATAGCCCATGCTTTTTGCTCGAAAATGGCCAAAAATGACCTATTTTTATAGGTCAGAAATGATGAATATTTTTTCAAAAGGTGTGAAAATGATCCAAAATCGACGAAAACCATGCGCTATAGCCCATGCTTTTTGCTCGAAAATGGCCAAAAAGGACCAATTTTTCTTTGGTCATAAATAATGAATATTTTTTCAAAAGGTGTGAAAATGATCCAAAATCGACCAAAACCATGTGCTATAGCCCATGCTTTTTGCTCGAAAATGGCCAAAAAGGACCTATTTTTCTTTGGTCATAAATAATGAATATTTTTTCAAAAGGTGTGAAAATGATCCAAAATCGACCAAAACAATGTGCTATAGCCCATGCTTTTTGCTCGAAAATGGCCAAAAAGAACCTATTTTTTATTGGTCATAAATAATGAAAAATGTTTTGAAAAGGTGTGAAAATGATCCAAAATCGACCGAAACCATGAGCTATAGCCCCTGGTTTTTGCTCGAAAATGGCCAAAAAATAACGTATTTTTTATTGGTAATAAATGATGAATATTTTTTCAAAAGATGTGAAAATCATCCAAAATCGACCGAGACCATGTGCTATAGCCCCTGGTTTTTGCTCGAAAATGGCCAAAAATAACGTATTTTTTATTGGTCATAAATAATGAATATATTTTTGAAAAGGTGTGAAAATGATCCAAAATCGACCAAAACCATGTGCTATAGCCCATGCTTTTTGCTCGAAAATGGCCAAAAATGACCTATTTTTTATAGGTCATAAATAAAGAATATTTTTTCAAAAGGTGTGAAAATGATCCAAAATCGACCAAAACCATGTGCTATAGCCCATGCTTTTTGCTCGAAAATGGCCAAAAATGACCTATTTTTCTTTGGTCATAAATGATGAATATTTTTTCAAAAGGTGTGAAAATGATCCAAAATCGACAAAACCATGTGCTATAGCCCATGCTTTTTGCTCGAAAATGGCCAAAAAGGACCTATTTTTTATTGGTCATAAATAATGAATATATTTTTGAAAAGGTGTGAAAATGATCCAAAATCGACCAAAACCATGTGCTATAGCCCATGCTTTTTGCTCGAAAATGGCCAAAAATGACCTATTTTTCTTTGGTCATAAATAAAGAATATTTTTTCAAAAGGTGTGAAAATGATCCAAAATCGACCAAAACCATGTGCTATAGCCCATGCTTTTTGCTCGAAAATGGCCAAAAATGACCTATTTTTCTTTGGTCATAAATAATGAATATTTTTTCAAAAGGTGTGAAAATGATCCAAAATCGACGAAAACCATGCGCTATAGCCCATGCTTTTTGCTCGAAAATGGCCAAAAAGGACCAATTTTTCTTTGGTCATAAATAATGAATATATTTTCTCAAGGTGTGAAAATGATCCAAAATCGACCAAAACCATGTGCTATAGCCCATGCTTTTTGCTCGAAAATGGCCAAAAAGGACCTATTTTTCTTTGGTCATAAATAATGAATATTTTTTCAAAAGGTGTGAAAATGATCCAAAATCGACAAAACCATGTGCTATAGCCCATGCTTTTTGCTCGAAAATGGCCAAAAATGACCTATTTTTATAGGTCAGAAATGATGAATATTTTTTCAAAAGGTGTGAAAATGATCCAAAATCGACCAAAACCATGTGCTATAGCCCATGCTTTTTGCTCGAAAATGGCCAAAAAGGACCTATTTTTCTTTGGTCATAAATAATGAATATATTTTCTCAAGGTGTGAAAATGATCCAAAATCGACCAAAACCATGTGCTATAGCCCATGCTTTTTGCTCGAAAATGGCCAAAAAGGACCTATTTTTCTTTGGTCATAAATAATGAATATTTTTTCAAAAGGTGTGAAAATGATCCAAAATCGACAAAACCATGTGCTATAGCCCATGCTTTTTGCTCGAAAATGGCCAAAAATGACCTATTTTTATAGGTCAGAAATGATGAATATTTTTTCAAAAGGTGTGAAAATGATCCAAAATCGACCAAAACCATGTGCTATAGCCCATGCTTTTTGCTCGAAAATGGCCAAAAAGGACCTATTTTTCTTTGGTCATAAATAATGAATATTTTTTCAAAAGGTGTGAAAATGATCCAAAATCGACGAAAACCATGCGCTATAGCCCATGCTTTTTGCTCGAAAATGGCCAAAAATGACCAATTTTTCTTTGGTCATAAATAATGAATATTTTTTCAAAAGGTGTGAAAATGATCCAAAATCGACAAAACCATGTGCTATAGCCCATGCTTTTTGCTCGAAAATGGCCAAAAATGACCTATTTTTCTTTGGTCATAAATAATGAATATTTTTTCAAAAGGTGTGAAAATGATCCAAAATCGACAAAACCATGTGCTATAGCCCATGCTTTTTGCTCGAAAATGGCCAAAAATGACCTATTTTTCTTTGGTCATAAATAATGAATATTTTTTCAAAAGGTGTGAAAATGATCCAAAATCGACCAAAACCATGTGCTATAGCCCATGCTTTTTGCTCGAAAATGGCCAAAAAGGACTTATTTTTCTTTGGTCATAAATAATGAATATTTTTTCAAAAGGTGTGAAAATGATCCAAAATCGACCAAAACCATGTGCTATAGCACATGCTTTTTGCTCGAAAATGGCCAAAAATGACCTATTTTTTATAGGTCAGAAATGATGAATATTTTTTCAAAAAGTGTGAAAATGATCCAAAATCGACCAAAACCATGAGCTATAGCCCATGCTTTTTGCTGGAAACTGCCCAAAAAGGACCTATTTTTTATAGGTCATAAATGATGAATATCTTTTCAAAAGGTGTGAAAATGATCCAAAATCGACTAAAACCATGTGCTTTGGCCATGCTTTTTGCTCGAAAATGGCCAAAAATGACCTATTTTTCTTTGGTCATAAATAATGAATATTTTTTCAAAAGGTGTGAAAATGATCCAAAATCGACCAAAACCATGTGCTATAGCCCATGCTTTTTGCTCGAAAATGGCCAAAAAGGACCTATTTTTCTTTGGTGATAAATAATGAATATCTTTTCAAAAGGTGTGAAAATGATCCAAAATCGACTAAAACCATGTGCTTTGGCCATGCTTTTTGCTCGAAAATGGCCAAAAAGGACCTATTTTTCTTTGGTCATAAATAATGAATATTTTTTCAAAAGGTGTGAAAATGATCCAAAATCGACCAAAACCATGAGCTATAGCCCATGCTTTTTGCTCGAAAATGGCCAAAAATGACCTATTTTTCTTTGGTCATAAATAAAGAATATTTTTTCAAAAGGTGTGAAAATGATCCAAAATCGACCAAAACCATGTGCTATAGCCCATGCTTTTTGCTCGAAAATGGCCAAAAATGACCTATTTTTATAGGTCAGAAATGATGAATATTTTTTCAAAAGGTGTGAAAATGATCCAAAATCGACGAAAACCATGCGCTATAGCCCATGCTTTTTGCTCGAAAATGGCCAAAAAGGACCAATTTTTCTTTGGTCATAAATAATGAATATTTTTTCAAAAGGTGTGAAAATGATCCAAAATCGACCAAAACCATGTGCTATAGCCCATGCTTTTTGCTCGAAAATGGCCAAAAAGGACCTATTTTTCTTTGGTCATAAATAATGAATATTTTTTCAAAAGGTGTGAAAATGATCCAAAATCGACCAAAACAATGTGCTATAGCCCATGCTTTTTGCTCGAAAATGGCCAAAAAGAACCTATTTTTTATTGGTCATAAATAATGAAAAATGTTTTGAAAAGGTGTGAAAATGATCCAAAATCGACCGAAACCATGAGCTATAGCCCCTGGTTTTTGCTCGAAAATGGCCAAAAAATAACGTATTTTTTATTGGTAATAAATGATGAATATTTTTTCAAAAGATGTGAAAATCATCCAAAATCGACCGAGACCATGTGCTATAGCCCCTGGTTTTTGCTCGAAAATGGCCAAAAATAACGTATTTTTTATTGGTCATAAATAATGAATATATTTTTGAAAAGGTGTGAAAATGATCCAAAATCGACCAAAACCATGTGCTATAGCCCATGCTTTTTGCTCGAAAATGGCCAAAAATGACCTATTTTTTATAGGTCATAAATAAAGAATATTTTTTCAAAAGGTGTGAAAATGATCCAAAATCGACCAAAACCATGTGCTATAGCCCATGCTTTTTGCTCGAAAATGGCCAAAAATGACCTATTTTTCTTTGGTCATAAATGATGAATATTTTTTCAAAAGGTGTGAAAATGATCCAAAATCGACAAAACCATGTGCTATAGCCCATGCTTTTTGCTCGAAAATGGCCAAAAAGGACCTATTTTTTATTGGTCATAAATAATGAATATATTTTTGAAAAGGTGTGAAAATGATCCAAAATCGACCAAAACCATGTGCTATAGCCCATGCTTTTTGCTCGAAAATGGCCAAAAATGACCTATTTTTCTTTGGTCATAAATAAAGAATATTTTTTCAAAAGGTGTGAAAATGATCCAAAATCGACAAAACCATGTGCTATAGCCCATGCTTTTTGCTCGAAAATGGCCAAAAATGACCTATTTTTCTTTGGTCATAAATAATGAATATTTTTTCAAAAGGTGTGAAAATGATCCAAAATCGACCAAAACCATGTGCTATAGCCCATGCTTTTTGCTCGAAAATGGCCAAAAATGACCTATTTTTATAGGTCAGAAATGATGAATATTTTTTCAAAAGGTGTGAAAATGATCCAAAATCGACCAAAACCATGTGCTATAGCCCATGCTTTTTGCTCGAAAATGGCCAAAAAGGACCTATTTTTCTTTGGTCATAAATAATGAATATTTTTTCAAAAGGTGTGAAAATGATCCAAAATCGACAAAACCATGTGCTATAGCCCATGCTTTTTGCTCGAAAATGGCCAAAAATGACCTATTTTTCTTTGGTCATAAATAATGAATATTTTTTCAAAAGGTGTGAAAATGATCCAAAATCGACCAAAACCATGTGCTATAGCCCATGCTTTTTGCTCGAAAATGGCCAAAAATGACCTATTTTTATAGGTCAGAAATGATGAATATTTTTTCAAAAGGTGTGAAAATGATCCAAAATCGACCAAAACCATGTGCTATAGCCCATGCTTTTTGCTCGAAAATGGCCAAAAAGGACCTATTTTTCTTTGGTCATAAATAATGAATATTTTTTCAAAAGGTGTGAAAATGATCCAAAATCGACGAAAACCATGCGCTATAGCCCATGCTTTTTGCTCGAAAATGGCCAAAAATGACCAATTTTTCTTTGGTCATAAATAATGAATATTTTTTCAAAAGGTGTGAAAATGATCCAAAATCGACAAAACCATGTGCTATAGCCCATGCTTTTTGCTCGAAAATGGCCAAAAATGACCTATTTTTCTTTGGTCATAAATAATGAATATTTTTTCAAAAGGTGTGAAAATGATCCAAAATCGACAAAACCATGTGCTATAGCCCATGCTTTTTGCTCGAAAATGGCCAAAAATGACCTATTTTTCTTTGGTCATAAATAATGAATATTTTTTCAAAAGGTGTGAAAATGATCCAAAATCGACCAAAACCATGTGCTATAGCCCATGCTTTTTGCTCGAAAATGGCCAAAAAGGACTTATTTTTCTTTGGTCATAAATAATGAATATTTTTTCAAAAGGTGTGAAAATGATCCAAAATCGACCAAAACCATGTGCTATAGCACATGCTTTTTGCTCGAAAATGGCCAAAAATGACCTATTTTTTATAGGTCAGAAATGATGAATATTTTTTCAAAAAGTGTGAAAATGATCCAAAATCGACCAAAACCATGAGCTATAGCCCATGCTTTTTGCTGGAAACTGCCCAAAAAGGACCTATTTTTTATAGGTCATAAATGATGAATATCTTTTCAAAAGGTGTGAAAATGATCCAAAATCGACTAAAACCATGTGCTTTGGCCATGCTTTTTGCTCGAAAATGGCCAAAAATGACCTATTTTTCTTTGGTCATAAATAATGAATATTTTTTCAAAAGGTGTGAAAATGATCCAAAATCGACCAAAACCATGTGCTATAGCCCATGCTTTTTGCTCGAAAATGGCCAAAAAGGACCTATTTTTCTTTGGTGATAAATAATGAATATCTTTTCAAAAGGTGTGAAAATGATCCAAAATCGACTAAAACCATGTGCTTTGGCCATGCTTTTTGCTCGAAAATGGCCAAAAATGACCTATTTTTCTTTGGTCATAAATAATGAATATTTTTTCAAAAGGTGTGAAAATGATCCAAAATCGACGAAAACCATGTGCTATAGCCCATGCTTTTTGCTCGAAAATGGCCAAAAATGACCTATTTTTTATAGGTCAGAAATGATGAATATTTTTTCAAAAAGTGTGAAAATGATCCAAAATCGACGAAAACCATGAGCTATAGCCCATGCTTTTTGCTGGAAACTGGCCAAAAATGACCTATTTTTTATAGGTCATAAATGATGAATATTTTTTCAAAAGGTGTGAAAATGATCCAAAATCGACGAAAACCATGTGCTATAGCCCATGCTTTTTGCTCGAAAATGGCCAAAAATGACCTATTTTTCTTTGGTCATAAATAATGAATATTTTTTCAAAAGGTGTGAAAATGATCCAAAATCGACCAAAACCATGTGCTATAGCCCATGCTTTTTGCTCGAAAATGGCCAAAAATGACCTATTTTTCTTTGGTCATAAATAATGAATATTTTTTCAAAAGGTGTGAAAATGATCCAAAATCGACCAAAACCATGTGCTATAGCCCATGCTTTTTGCTCGAAAATGGCCAAAAATGACCTATTTTTTATAGGTCAGAAATGATGAATATCTTTTCAAAAGGTGTGAAAATGATCCAAAATCGACGAAAACCATTTGCTATAGCCCATGCTTTTTGCTCGAAAATGGCCAAAAATGACCTATTTTTTATAGGTCAGAAATGATGAATATCTTTTCAAAAGGTGTGAAAATGATCCAAAATCGACTAAAACCATGTGCTTTGGCCATGCTTTTTGCTCGAAAATGGCCAAAAATGACCTATTTTTCTTTGGTCATAAATAATGAATATTTTTTCAAAAGGTGTGAAAATGATCCAAAATCGACGAAAACCATGTGCTATAGCCCATGCTTTTTGCTCGAAAATGGCCAAAAATGACCTATTTTTTATAGGTCAGAAATGATGAATATTTTTTCAAAAAGTGTGAAAATGATCCAAAATCGACCAAAACCATGAGCTATAGCCCATGCTTTTTGCTGGAAACTGGCCAAAAATGACCTATTTTTTATAGGTCATAAATGATGAATATTTTTTCAAAAGGTGTGAAAATGATCCAAAATCGACGAAAACCATGTGCTATAGCCCATGCTTTTTGCTCGAAAATGGCCAAAAATGACCTATTTTTCTTTGGTCATAAATAATGAATATTTTTTCAAAAGGTGTGAAAATGATCCAAAATCGACCAAAACCATGAGCTATAGCCCCTGGTTTTTGCTGGAAACTGGCCAAAAATGACCTATTTTTTATAGGTCATAAATGATGAATATCTTTTCAAAAGGTGTGAAAATGATCCAAAATCGACTAAAACCATGTGCTTTGGCCATGCTTTTTGCTCGAAAATGGCCAAAAATGACCTATTTTTCTTTGGTCATAAATAATGAATATTTTTTCAAAAGGTGTGAAAATGATCCAAAATCGACCAAAACCATGAGCTATAGCCCCTGGTTTTTGCTGGAAACTGGCCAAAAATGACCTATTTTTTATAGGTCATAAATGATGAATATTTTTTCAAAAGGTGTGAAAATGATCCAAAATCGACGAAAACCATGTGCTATAGCCCATGCTTTTTGCTCGAAAATGGCCAAAAATGACCTATTTTTCTTTGGTCATAAATAATGAATATTTTTTCAAAAGGTGTGAAAATGATCCAAAATCGACGAAAACCATGTGCTATAGCCCATGCTTTTTGCTCGAAAATGGCCAAAAATGACCTATTTTTCTTTGGTCATAAATAATGAATATTTTTTCAAAAGGTGTGAAAATGATCCAAAATCGACGAAAACCATGTGCTATAGCCCATGCTTTTTGCTCGAAAATGGCCAAAAATGACCTATTTTTTATAGGTCAGAAATGATGAATATTTTTTCAAAAAGTGTGAAAATGATCCAAAATCGACCAAAACCATGAGCTATAGCCCATGCTTTTTGCTGGAAACTGGCCAAAAATGACCTATTTTTTATAGGTCATAAATGATGAATATTTTTTCAAAAGGTGTGAAAATGATCCAAAATCGACGAAAACCATGTGCTATAGCCCATGCTTTTTGCTCGAAAATGGCCAAAAATGACCTATTTTTCTTTGGTCATAAATAATGAATATTTTTTCAAAAGGTGTGAAAATGATCCAAAATCGACCAAAACCATGAGCTATAGCCCCTGGTTTTTGCTGGAAACTGGCCAAAAATGACCTATTTTTTATAGGTCATAAATGATGAATATCTTTTCAAAAGGTGTGAAAATGATCCAAAATCGACTAAAACCATGTGCTTTGGCCATGCTTTTTGCTCGAAAATGGCCAAAAATGACCTATTTTTCTTTGGTCATAAATAATGAATATTTTTTCAAAAGGTGTGAAAATGATCCAAAATCGACGAAAACCATGTGCTATAGCCCATGCTTTTTGCTCGAAAATGGCCAAAAATGACCTATTTTTTATAGGTCAGAAATGATGAATATTTTTTCAAAAAGTGTGAAAATGATCCAAAATCGACCAAAACCATGTGCTATAGCCCATGCTTTTTGCTCGAAAATGGCCAAAAATGACCTATTTTTTATAGGTCAGAAATGATGAATATTTTTTCAAAAAGTGTGAAAATGATCCAAAATCGACCAAAACCATGAGGTATAGCCCATGCTTTTTGCTGGAAACTGGCCAAAAATGACCTATTTTTTATAGGTCATAAATGATGAATATCTTTTCAAAAGGTGTGAAAATGATCCAAAATCGACTAAAACCATGTGCTTTGGCCATGCTTTTTGCTCGAAAATGGCCAAAAATGACCTATTTTTTATTGGTCATAAATGATGAATATTTTTTCAAAAGGTGTGAAAATGATCCAAAATCGACCAAAACCATGTGCTATAGCCCATGCTTTTTGCTCGAAAATGGCCAAAAAGGACTTATTTTTCTTTGGTCATAAATAATGAATATTTTTTCAAAAGGTGTGAAAATGATCCAAAATTGACCAAAACCATGTGCTATAGCACATGCTTTTTGCTCGAAAATGGCCAAAAATGACCTATTTTTTATAGGTCAGAAATGATGAATATTTTTTCAAAAGGTGTGAAAATGATCCAAAATCGACGAAAACCATGTGCTATAGCCCATGCTTTTTGCTCGAAAATGGCCAAAAATGACCTATTTTTTATAGGTCAGAAATGATGAATATTTTTTCAAAAAGTGTGAAAATGATCCAAAATCGACCAAAACCATGAGCTATAGCCCATGCTTTTTGCTGGAAACTGGCCAAAAATGACCTATTTTTTATAGGTCATAAATGATGAATATTTTTTCAAAAGGTGTGAAAATGATCCAAAATCGACGAAAACCATGTGCTATAGCCCATGCTTTTTGCTCGAAAATGGCCAAAAATGACCTATTTTTCTTTGGTCATAAATAATGAATATTTTTTCAAAAGGTGTGAAAATGATCCAAAATCGACCAAAACCATGAGCTATAGCCCCTGGTTTTTGCTGGAAACTGGCCAAAAATGACCTATTTTTTATAGGTCATAAATGATGAATATCTTTTCAAAAGGTGTGAAAATGATCCAAAATCGACTAAAACCATGTGCTTTGGCCATGCTTTTTGCTCGAAAATGGCCAAAAATGACCTATTTTTCTTTGGTCATAAATAATGAATATTTTTTCAAAAGGTGTGAAAATGATCCAAAATCGACCAAAACCATGTGCTATAGCCCATGCTTTTTGCTCGAAAATGGCCAAAAATGACCTATTTTTCTTTGGTCATAAATAATGAATATTTTTTCAAAAGGTGTGAAAATGATCCAAAATCGACCAAAACCATGTGCTATAGCCCATGCTTTTTGCTCGAAAATGGCCAAAAATGACCTATTTTTTATAGGTCAGAAATGATGAATATTTTTTCAAAAAGTGTGAAAATGATCCAAAATCGACCAAAACCATGAGGTATAGCCCATGCTTTTTGCTGGAAACTGGCCAAAAATGACCTATTTTTTATAGGTCATAAATGATGAATATCTTTTCAAAAGGTGTGAAAATGATCCAAAATCGACTAAAACCATGTGCTTTGGCCATGCTTTTTGCTCGAAAATGGCCAAAAATGACCTATTTTTTATTGGTCATAAATGATGAATATTTTTTCAAAAGGTGTGAAAATGATCCAAAATCGACCAAAACCATGTGCTATAGCCCATGCTTTTTGCTCGAAAATGGCCAAAAAGGACTTATTTTTCTTTGGTCATAAATAATGAATATTTTTTCAAAAGGTGTGAAAATGATCCAAAATTGACCAAAACCATGTGCTATAGCACATGCTTTTTGCTCGAAAATGGCCAAAAATGACCTATTTTTTATAGGTCAGAAATGATGAATATTTTTTCAAAAAGTGTGAAAATGATCCAAAATCGACGAAAACCATGTGCTATAGCCCATGCTTTTTGCTCGAAAATGGCCAAAAATGACCTATTTTTTATAGGTCAGAAATGATGAATATTTTTTCAAAAGGTGTGAAAATGATCCAAAATCGACCAAAACCATGAGCTATAGCCCATGCTTTTTGCTGGAAACTGGCCAAAAATGACCTATTTTTTATAGGTCATAAATGATGAATATCTTTTCAAAAGGTGTGAAAATGATCCAAAATCGACGAAAACCATTTGCTATAGCCCATGCTTTTTGCTCGAAAATGGCCAAAAATGACCTATTTTTCTTTGGTCATAAATAATGAATATTTTTTCAAAAGGTGTGAAAATGATCCAAAATCGACCAAAACCATGTGCTATAGCCCATGCTTTTTGCTCGAAAATGGCCAAAAATGACCTATTTTTTATAGGTCAGAAATGATGAATATTTTTTCAAAAAGTGTGAAAATGATCCAAAATCGACCAAAACCATGAGGTATAGCCCATGCTTTTTGCTGGAAACTGGCCAAAAATGACCTATTTTTTATAGGTCAGAAATGATGAATATTTTTTCAAAAGGTGTGAAAATGATCCAAAATCGACGAAAACCATGTGCTATAGCCCATGCTTTTTGCTCGAAAATGGCCAAAAATGACCTATTTTTTATAGGTCAGAAATGATGAATATTTTTTCAAAAAGTGTGAAAATGATCCAAAATCGACCAAAACCATGAGCTATAGCCCATGCTTTTTGCTGGAAACTGGCCAAAAATGACCTATTTTTTATAGGTCATAAATGATGAATATTTTTTCAAAAGGTGTGAAAATGATCCAAAATCGACGAAAACCATGTGCTATAGCCCATGCTTTTTGCTCGAAAATGGCCAAAAATGACCTATTTTTCTTTGGTCATAAATAATGAATATTTTTTCAAAAGGTGTGAAAATGATCCAAAATCGACCAAAACCATGAGCTATAGCCCCTGGTTTTTGCTGGAAACTGGCCAAAAATGACCTATTTTTTATAGGTCATAAATGATGAATATCTTTTCAAAAGGTGTGAAAATGATCCAAAATCGACTAAAACCATGTGCTTTGGCCATGCTTTTTGCTCGAAAATGGCCAAAAATGACCTATTTTTCTTTGGTCATAAATAATGAATATTTTTTCAAAAGGTGTGAAAATGATCCAAAATCGACCAAAACCATGTGCTATAGCCCATGCTTTTTGCTCGAAAATGGCCAAAAATGACCTATTTTTCTTTGGTCATAAATAATGAATATTTTTTCAAAAGGTGTGAAAATGATCCAAAATCGACCAAAACCATGTGCTATAGCCCATGCTTTTTGCTCGAAAATGGCCAAAAATGACCTATTTTTTATAGGTCAGAAATGATGAATATTTTTTCAAAAAGTGTGAAAATGATCCAAAATCGACCAAAACCATGAGGTATAGCCCATGCTTTTTGCTGGAAACTGGCCAAAAATGACCTATTTTTTATAGGTCATAAATGATGAATATCTTTTCAAAAGGTGTGAAAATGATCCAAAATCGACTAAAACCATGTGCTTTGGCCATGCTTTTTGCTCGAAAATGGCCAAAAATGACCTATTTTTTATTGGTCATAAATGATGAATATTTTTTCAAAAGGTGTGAAAATGATCCAAAATCGACCAAAACCATGTGCTATAGCCCATGCTTTTTGCTCGAAAATGGCCAAAAAGGACTTATTTTTCTTTGGTCATAAATAATGAATATTTTTTCAAAAGGTGTGAAAATGATCCAAAATTGACCAAAACCATGTGCTATAGCACATGCTTTTTGCTCGAAAATGGCCAAAAATGACCTATTTTTTATAGGTCAGAAATGATGAATATTTTTTCAAAAAGTGTGAAAATGATCCAAAATCGACGAAAACCATGTGCTATAGCCCATGCTTTTTGCTCGAAAATGGCCAAAAATGACCTATTTTTTATAGGTCAGAAATGATGAATATTTTTTCAAAAGGTGTGAAAATGATCCAAAATCGACCAAAACCATGAGCTATAGCCCATGCTTTTTGCTGGAAACTGGCCAAAAATGACCTATTTTTTATAGGTCATAAATGATGAATATCTTTTCAAAAGGTGTGAAAATGATCCAAAATCGACGAAAACCATTTGCTATAGCCCATGCTTTTTGCTCGAAAATGGCCAAAAATGACCTATTTTTCTTTGGTCATAAATAATGAATATTTTTTCAAAAGGTGTGAAAATGATCCAAAATCGACCAAAACCATGTGCTATAGCCCATGCTTTTTGCTCGAAAATGGCCAAAAATGACCTATTTTTTATAGGTCAGAAATGATGAATATTTTTTCAAAAAGTGTGAAAATGATCCAAAATCGACCAAAACCATGAGGTATAGCCCATGCTTTTTGCTGGAAACTGGCCAAAAATGACCTATTTTTTATAGGTCATAAATGATGAATATCTTTTCAAAAGGTGTGAAAATGATCCAAAATCGACTAAAACCATGTGCTTTGGCCATGCTTTTTGCTCGAAAATGGCCAAAAATGACCTATTTTTTATTGGTCATAAATGATGAATATTTTTTCAAAAGGTGTGAAAATGATCCAAAATCGACCAAAACCATGTGCTATAGCCCATGCTTTTTGCTCGAAAATGGCCAAAAAAGGACTTATTTTTCTTTGGTCATAAATAATGAATATTTTTTCAAAAAGTGTGAAAATGATCCAAAATCGACCAAAACCGTTGACTTCAGTTTGCTCGAGAATGGTCAAAAACGACCTATTTTTTCGGTTAAATATTTTATAAAGAGGTTTCCAAAATGGTCAAATATCGATCAAAACAATGGTCAACAGCCATGCTTTGTACTTGGGGATGGTCAAAGATAACCTTTTTTTCATTCGTGGCAAATTGTTCATATTTTTAGAAAAGGTGTGAAAATGGTCAACAAAAGACCAGGGTATCCCTTCATTTCATATCTTTGTTTTTGGGATCGAAATTTGAAGTAGTATAACCAGGGTATCCCTTTATTTTATATCTTTGTTTTTGGGATCGAAATTTGAAGTAGTATAACCAGGGTATCCCTTCATTTTATATCTTGGTTTTTGGGATCGAAATTTGAAGTAGTATAACCAGGGTATCCCTTCACTTTATATCTTGGTTTTTGGGATCGAAATTTGAAGTAGTATAACCAGGGTATCCCTTCATTTTTTATATTGGTTTTTGGGATCGAAATTTGAAGTAGAAATAACAAGGGTATCCCTTCACTTCGTATGTTGGTGATGGGGGATGTCAAGCCATATAACCAGGGTTATATTAAGGAAATGGCGTGGACTATAGCCTAATGGTTTGAACTATTTAAGAGGAATATCACTCTTTTTGGAAAAAAAATTGTCTTTGAAGAACGCTAAAGGTTATTTTTAACCTTTTTTGGGTAAAAAGATTGGGATATTTCTCGTGCTTTGGTTTGATTTTGGACCATTTTCATAACTTTAAGAAAATGTATTATTAATAAAGAATGCAAAATAGGTCACTTCTGACCATATATAGTAGGCCAAAATGCATCGATTTTTTTTTTAGTCTTTTTGATTTATAATATTGAAACAAAGAATACAAATCAAATGCTGATAGTTTTTTTTGTTGATATATCTTAGAAAGTCCAACCGTATTGATAACCATTTATAATCACAACATTTTTTAAAGCTAATAATACATGTATAATTATTCTATTAAGCTTGATATATTATATTTCATTTATTACTTTTAGTCTTTTTGATTTATTATATTGAAACAAAGAATACAAATCAAATGCTGATAGTTTTTTTTGTTGATATATCTTAGAAAGTCCATTGATAACCATTTATAATCACAACATTTTTTAAAGCTAATAATACATGTATAATTATTCTATTAAGCTTGATATATTTTATTCCATTTATTACTCCTTCAGTGAGTATCTTGCTAACAGTTGAGTCTCCTTGCCAATTCACAAGCCTTTCGTTTGATTACCGCCTCACGAAATTTCCTTGCTGCTGCTCTCTAAAAATAGAAACACGTGATACCCAATGAGTTTTGATGACTTCAATAGAGGCTTTGCACCATCACGTGATGGCGGCCATGACAGGAGGCAGGAACAATAGAATCTGATCTGATATGATTTACATGAGAAAGAATTCAGTTTCCCAGGGGGAAAAGACTCTATTGTTCCTGCCTCCTGTCATGGCTGCCATCACGTGGTGGTGCAAAGCCTCTATACTGGAAAATAGTTGGTAACTATATTCTGTTAAAGTGCACATACCCGTTTTTCATGAAGAAAATAGTTAAATGGTAAAATATATATTTCTTGATTTGAGTTAATATGAAGTTATACTTTCAATATGATAATGACTGTGACGTCTACTAAGGTATTTCAGTGTGTTGTAACTAGTAACAGGATCGTAGGGAAGACCTAAGATCTCGGGGGGTGGGCACTCGATGGCCAAAAAAAAGCAAAAAATAAGTGAGTGTGTGTGTGTGTGTGTGGGGGGGGGGGGGGGGGCACTTATTGAGAAAAAAGTAAGAAAAAGATTACAAAAACAATAAACAAACAAACAATTGGGGCACGTGCTCCCCCCCCCCCCCCCGCTACGCTACTGACTAGTAATACTAAACACTGGCCATTTTGAGAAAACAAGTTTAAAATATCCTTTATGTAAACCATGAGTAAGGTAATGATGCTTTTTAAATACTGTTTGTGTGAACCATTTCAGTTTTGTATATTTAATGAAGCCTTACCTGACGTCACAGTCATTATCATATTGGAAGTATAACTTAAAGACGCATCACTCAAATCAAGAAGTATTTTACAATTTAACTATTTACCTAATGTAAAAAGGTTATGTGCATTTTAATGGCATTCATCAGAGACACCGAATGTATAATTTTAGTTGAAATGTACAGGGGAGGGGGGTACTCCATTGGTCCAAGTGGTATAGGGGTTATCAGCAGTCGGTTTTGAAAACGACTCCCAAAAGATACGCATAAATTAAAAGAGATTATTAAGATAATGAATTTTGTCATCATATATTGCTAACCCATGGATATAAGTTTTATTCAAAAAATGGGGTATTGTTCTCATTTCCTTCAATAAAAACCACTGTGGTTTCTTTTGCTTTATCGCTACATTTGGTCATAGTAGTTAGGTGGTCACTTATGCAAGTAATCATACGGGTGAGAGTTTAGTACTAAGTTTACACTCAAACCATCGCCAGAAATTCTGAACCATTTTGGGCGGAGCTTATTATTCATCATTTTTACCCTGTCAATCAAGCAATTGTGTAGATTCGATTGTGATTGGGCTATTGTGAATGTGACAATTGAATGTTTACCTTTCCGGAACGTTGCGATAATAATAGCGTCTCGACAAGAAAAAGGGTTTTATTTGGCATTAAATAGCACTTCCACAGTTGATATTTTACCCAAGATTTTAAACAAGATTGAATAAATGGAATAAACAACTTTTAGAAGAGTTCAGTGTGAAAATGCGCTTCATCTTGTACTCCAAAGTCAAGTTACATCTCAAGATGGAGGCAGAAATGGAAGCCCTGTTAATGCTAAACTTCACCTCGTAAAACCGAGACGAAAATTTAATTCTTTCTTCTGAAATTTCGTGAAATGCTCAAGACATACTTCCTCAATCGATTGGAAGTTCGGGAAGGAAAAAGTGTTTGACTATTTTGAGCTGAGAGCCGAAGATGTGAGACTAGGTTCAGGTATTCTTATGATAATCCACTGTAATGTCTGTCTAATATAGTCCTTGGCATTAAAATGTAATTACCGAGCTGAAAACTATCACCAACGGAATTAAATTGAGATCAAATGAAAGTTCGAATACACTTTATTGTATTTGAGGTTCGGGCTGGCTTATTTATCCAGTTAAAATTAAAATATTTTACTTTATCGAAATTTCTCAATACTTTTCCCACCATATTTGAGCCCTGAATTTTATAAGTATCATGACTTTAACTGCGCATGTCCGTTCGGAATTTCTGGCGATGATCACGCGATCCCATTTTCTTGCTTAAGTCAGTAATAAGTGTATGTGGGCGTCCAAGTGAAAGAAGTGCTACACTTACACTCATTTCTGTTGTCAAGGTTACGTTGTCCTTCTTTCATCTCTCAATGTTTTTGCCTTATATATATCTTAAACAAATGTTTGCCAAAATGGGGAATACAGGGTGTGCACCTTAGAGCACCGGTACTCGGACCTGCTATTATATGAAGATATATTTGTTTGTCGGTTCTCTCCAGTGCTTACGGGTTTTCTTTTGTAGGTTTTTACTATTTTCCCCCTGAAGACGCTATACCTCTAGATCTAATAAAGTAAACTTCATCTTCCATCTCGAGGGTCACAGGTTGATACTATAAAAATGTTACCCTTAAAACAAGAATTTACGTTCTTTTATGCTATAGAATAACCTACTTTTTGTATATGAATTTGTCGTTTTGTACATGATTTTGGAGCACACATATAATAGGAACCCTCCACGAGCCGCGAAGAAGACATCATCAGCACGGTGAAGAGTAGCATGAAAGTTATTAGACAGATGGTCTTCATGATGATAACGAGAGTCTTTTTTTCCAATTCTTAACCGTTTTAGGTAAATAGAAAACATTAAAACGTTTCCTATATATAGTGTTTTTGAAGGTTAGGTCGGGGCACAGAATTTTGCAGCTTTTGTTTGGCCAGAAAAGTGATCAGAAATTCACTGCAGGGAATGCACCCTATGAGGGCTGAATTTCACGAAACTTTATTTATTGGTAAGTTATTCCCTTTCCCTTGCTCTATTGAGAGTCAGGTTTGAAAATTCAAATTTTTGAGAAAAATGAGTGTTAGAATGTGTTGTTTGACACTTTCTGCAGTAACCGCCGACCAGCTTGTAAATGGCTCATTAAGCGCGAATTTCAAGCGAATTTTATCAAACGCCAAATGCGTTACCTCAGAGGCAATTTTAAGAACTTACGTCACAGCTTGGTTTCGAGGTTGTTTTCATCAAACAACCAGATGTCCTCATTGCCTTACCAGGCTACATTTTCAGGTACTTTTAATTTATCCATTCTGAGTCATGATCAACAAAAGAGTGTATTCTTGATATTACAATTTTAATTTTACTTAAATAATTGTAAGTAATTATGTTACAACAGTTGTTCTTATCTTTATATTACTTTATGATTAACTTTGTCGGATCTATAACTCTCTTTAGATCGCTAGAAACTAAAGGAATCTAAAGAAAACCGCTGACCATAGCATATTGATGCCCAAAATGTAACCAGAGGCTTCTTACTACACTCTTTCCAGTTTCCCGTTATTCATTTTTTCTATAGTCTTCAGCCAAGTTGTTGAGCCTTTCTCTAAACAAAGCACGCCTTTCGGTCTTGTAGGACTCTGGTACACCTGCTTCCTAATATGGGCAGAAAAATATAAGTGATTTGAATTTAAGCGCGAAATGGTACAAAAAAATTACTGAATTTGACAGGTGCCCAAATTATATGATATGCCTGATATATATCTTAAACAAATGTTTGCCAAAATGGGGAATACAGGGTGTGCACCTAAAGCACTGTTTGTGTGAACCAGTTCAGTTTTGTATATTTAATGAAGCCTTACCTGACGTCACAGTCATTATCATATTGGAAGTATAACTTAAAGACGCATCACTCAAAACAAGAAGTATTTTAAAAATGATAATTTTTATGACAGTTTACCTAAATGAAATGCTATCCAAATTGAGGAAATAAATTGCAAATGAAATGAAATACCATATGATTAAATTATGTATTAGGTATAATAACGGCATGACTATATAATATGTAAATGACTAGGTACTGTCAAAATATGAAAAAAGTTTTTTTTGTAAACTTAGTGCTGTGTTGTAACTTGTGTTACTGATAAATCTCTTGTCGAATTAGAATTAAGCTTAAAGCTTTTTGTACTTTGATAAAAAGATAAAAATCAAAATAAATAAATATTAAATAAATATATGAATATATGAATATATCACTTTACAACTTGACTCATCGATTTTTATCAAAACTTTGAAACAACCACTGGTCGGGTGTAACTTCTATATTACGACTAACTGACTATCAATTGCAAATAAAAACCTAGATTTATATTTCATGAGAACTTACATTTCTTGGAATCATACTTCGTTTGCCATAACAGCACTTTTTGCACAGGCGACACAAACCAATACTACCGTATGCTGTATGCCGTGTGGTGATGATAGCAACAGCAAAAGAAAACAGTAGGACTTTGAACAAGCTAGTCTTCATTTCTGGCAGCAGTTAATGTTCTTTGTTAGTCGCTTGTTAAACGAATTGTTAGTGCGAAAGAAACAAATTCATTGTATTTATATAGTGTCGAGTAATACCAGGTTTGAACGGCTGTTTTCAGATAGTATCGCCATTGTCGTTTGATCGGGAGAGAGCCGCCAACATTGCCAAAAGCCGGCACCGCTTTTTGTATTCCGGCTTCGACTACAAAAGCTAGGGAGATAAGGTCGATCGAGTTATTGGCTAAGTTAAGTTTATTCAAGGTTTTGTTTTTTAACTCGTAAAATAAGTTTTGGCAGAAAATTTGAAGGATACGACTTAGGGAAGGCTTCGGTCAATTGCCTTTTAAAGGTTAAAACATTATTCAAAGTATTATTTGTTATTTTATTTTTCTCGTAAAAAGGTTTCAAAGTATTTTTTTATTAAAAAAAAAAAAGGCACATTAATCTATCATAGATATAAAAATGGTTAAAGAAATAGAGTACGTGGGCAAGGTTTATTACGCATAAGCATGGCTCCATGAAGTAGCTCAAAGCTGCTTACGCTGCTCTTCTTTCACCGAATAAATTTGGAATTTAAAAATTTTAATTTTTGATAATGGAGGGAAAAAATTAAGAACCCAGAGAAAACTCTTGAATCGTCAGGAGGGAACCAAAAGTTCATTAAAAAAGTAGCACTTGTGTAACTATGATATATATGACTCTGAATTCGGGGGACCATTTTTTGCAGGTTGCAACACTTTCATATTTGCCCGTGTTTGTTTCCCTTTTAAACACAACAACAATCATCTGTTAACAAGTTTATTTTCTCACATTTAAAGTAACTAAATAAATAATTTGGCTCATTTAGGTGCTTTTGGTAAAGTTCCGTTCCACTGTATTTGAATTCCTTCTCAGACTTTTGATGAGCTAGCCTGGCTACGTCTTTACGTTACGTTACGTTATTGTCTAGAATTTATCAATATCTCATTAAGTCGTAAAATATATCATTTAGAGATTCTTTTCTATTCTTTAAAATATTTATTGATGTGCATCTGTCATCAAGGAAGGTCCTAAGTCACATCCAAGCTGTTTTGCTGCTCGACATATACTTTGCTTCCTTGCTTGTTCTCGGTAGCTCTCAATCTGGAAAAAAACCCAGATAAATAAATAAACAATGTTTAGTATCAAAAAAAGTCATCTATAAGTTTTACGAAGTACGTATTCTACGCAAATATAGCTAAAAAATTTACAACGTTACTATGAAATCTTTTATTACTAAGCTTTCAGAAAATGTATATTTTATTGTGAGTTTATTGAAAATCAAGTGTATTAAATTTGTTTCGGAAAAAATATTACCAAGTTGTGTTTCATGATAATTCCTTAACAACTCGAGCAAATAGCCTGAAGAAATGCGCAGTGCCTAAAGATGAATTAATTCAAGAAAACACAGCTTTTAATCATATTTACTTGAACTATGCTTTTCAATCCAAGGTTCGGGGAAAAATCTTTTATTTTTGGCATGATATTCTAAGCTCCATCGACATTAACGTGCCTTCTCAAACATTACTATAAGACAAAGACATGATGGACTACTTCGACGATACGACGGCCATCTTGAATTGCAAGGCATTATGGGGCGTCCAAAAGGCAAAACAAAACAAAGATGGCGGATGATAAATATGATTCATATTTTCATATATTCATCTCTTGTAAAATTGTCTTGTGAATTTTTGATGTTGATCGACGCCATCACTGTAACAAAGTTTTTGTTTATTTGCCCCCTACCAAGATGGCCGCCGTATCGATGAAATATAGTTCATTAGCCAGTTTTATTTTGTACATGATACGCCTTCGCTCGACAACTTGTCTTGCGAGAATGTCAAAACAGTATAGACACTAGAATTGGTTGTCAAAATTACCAAACCTTTTCTTGATATATTTTCCAGTTCTTCTATTCCGATTCTAAACTACTCAATAATTCTAAGATATATACCAAAAATAAACTATACGAACGTTCTCGCAGGGGAGTCCGACTGGCTGGCTGATAAAAGAGAAGGTTTCGCCCACCTTTTCAACATTCGTAAGAAAAAAATACCACGGATATTGGTTGGGAGTTCCATGCTGTTGTTATCTTCTTTTTTTTTAATTCAAAACTTAGAAAATACTTTATCAGTTTAATATATTTAGTGTTTCTAGCTTCCTAGATGATTCTTTATTCCCGAGATTCGTACAGAAGAAAGTTTATCTACACACGAAGTTAATAATGCGAATTCATGTTGACAGCCAAGACCTTCTGGTGATCACTGCTGCTGGGGCGGTAAAAATTAACAAAACAATTTGACATCCATCTGTTTGGGAAACGATGATATCAGGTGATGAGAACGCAGTAGATTAAGGGGTTATCGGTTTGAAAGAAATGTTTTTTAACAACATTATTAAAGCGCAAGGGAAGAAAGAAAAATCGTGACTAGAGGAAGAAATCAAGAAATCACGAAAGAAAGAAAGAAAATAATAACCAAGACAAAGGGAAGGAAGGAAGGAAAGAAGGAAGGAAGGAAGGAAGAAAAAAATAACTACATTTCTTAATCCTTTTTTTCTACAAGAAGAGAATTTGATACTTATACTTCAAACAGACACCTAAAAAAACTAATAAAAATTTGAATTATACACTTTAATCTTTTCTTTTTTCTTCTCCTTCTAGCTTCATGCATTTTGACATTAAACTACCCGAAAGTTCTTTATGTTGCCGTTTGATTTGAAGAAGAAAAAGGACTCCTACTTTTGAATTCAAGTTTCTTCCATGATATATACGAGATAATAAATGAACGTAAAATACTATGACTGGTTCAACTCATTTCTTAAGGTCACGTGATTACTATATGCCACGCGTGCGAATTTTTCGCGCCTTTTTAGGGCAGACAAGAATGTACTTGATTTCAAGTCCTCTTAATAGACTGTTTGAACTACACGCTGAAAATATATACATTTTAAATGATAATTAACTCGTATATTTTATTTATCTATTTGTTTTGTTTTTACATGAAAGAAATTGAGCAGTTTTACTCGATAAAATGTTAACATGCAGATGACCCATCTATGATTTTCCTTGCGACTATGATACTATAATATTCATAATACTCATCCAACCCGCGAGAAAGTAACTCCGTGCTGATTAGCTCTGCGGAGCATTCAAACGACACCACAAGAGTACCTATTGCATACTAAGTCATTTGAAGGATCTTCTGTATGACAAACCTTTTAACTGAAGATCAAGAAATATCAAGTACTTATAACAAGGCTTCACTAAAATCAAAAAGTCTTATCTCCACTCCAAGACTGCCGAAGTCCACGATTCAAAATCATCTTTTTAAATTTGCCATAATAAGCGGTTTTGAAGGCTTTTGGCTGCATGTTAACGTAAAAGTGAAAATACAAATTCAAGATATGTAATGGTATAGAAACGAGGCTAATGGGAACGAAATTACATAACTTAGTGAGGCTTTGAATTACTGACAGACGTATATTTAATTGGTGTAAAATGATTAAACATATATGTTACGTTTGAAGCGCGATTTCTATGGTTTCTTCAAAGCTTTTATTATGTTGAAATAAACTCATTTTAAAAATACATTTTTATGTTGCTTTTCTTTTTCAAAAGATGTTAGTATATATCTTAAAAGAGAAATTGCTGGATCAACTGAGATACACGGATATTAGTTCGTGTCGGTTGACGCGCAGTAGTAATCTGTTGTTTTAAAGAAACTAATCTTCTCATAAGAGAGAAGAATTAAATGATTTGTGATAATTTACCAAGACAAGAGCAGCACAAGTGGCTGATGAGTAGATGAATACTATTTCTATTACGTTTCACGTTTTTTTTAATAGCCAGTTTTATGCATTAGCTAGGAAAAACGCTGCAGCAAAAAGGAAACGTTCAGGATTTTCTTTCATGGAGTAAACATATCCTCATACATCAAACTTTTGATAAAATAGTATGTTTTTTTTAGAATGAGTTCTAATTCCACATATTTGTCTTATTCATTTGTGTTTTCTAAATATATAATATATAGAAGCAAATGTTTGGAAATAATTGACGCCAAATTTGCTCAAGACGGACAGATGACCCCATCTTGTGGCTCGTTTCACGCAGAGGCTTGAACCAGTTCTGTTTATATCATTGAAAATTCTACTGAATAAATTGATGACATAAATATGTGTTATTTTTCTTCTATTCTTTCACCCATTCATTCCCATTCTTATTTCTTCAAGAGCTTTTCTTGAATGTTTTGGGGGGTTAATAAATAGTATTGAAAGATTTGAATTCAATCATCGTCAAGTTTTGGACGGTGGTTTGGACCGCCTAAGATCAACGATAGTGGCGTTATCATCTTCGAGGGAATGAAATAGCAAAAAGCATAGCATCTATGATTGAAAAGAAGAAAAAAACCCATAGGGCTGAAGAAAATATCCCAAAACTTTGAGAAAAAATTCCCAAATTTTGTCAGTAAATCCGTCCAAGATGGCGACAAAGAGGTCACATGATAGCGCGAACGAAACTATTTTTAGCGATGAACGATTTGCAATAAGACGGCAATCGTTTCTGCACTTCTTTTCCCTCAAAGATTTAACTAATAATCTCATTTTATAGTGCTTAAAGCAAGTTAGTAAGAAGGGTTGATCCAACACTCATTTAGTCTAATGACTTTCAAAGAGTTCCGGCAAAAACCGAATCGAATGTTATAGCAAACTAAATGCCTCATACTCTTATGATGACGGAGGAAGTTTAATATTACCCAATAAACTTATTATATAAGAATGGTTGGACTCGCCTTCTAATACATATCGAGCATAGGTTTTGTAAGCATAGCTGATAAGATTCTGTATTGAGATACTTAGAATTAAGATGAAGACTCAGTTTATTATCACCTGTGCTCTAGTTATCGTGTGTCTTGTTCAGAACAGCACAGCTTATAGTAATGGCGTATGCACTGGATGTTTCACTCCTCCTTGTTGTCGTAAGAGACAGATTCTATTGAAGGTATGTTCAACTTGATTTCTGGTGAATTTATTGTTTATTTGAGTTTTCCTAAACGTTCAACACTCGCCTCCTGCGTTGTACAAAGTACAATCAAAAAAAATTATGTTTACAATGTAATTATTACTAAGGCTAAGTGGAATTTTTTCCGAGCTCCCCACTTGTGTGTGCACTATTTTTTTTCTTTAAAATTTATGCTCGTTTTGTATGGTGGCTGTTGATCAATTAGACCGAAAAACACCGCTAAAAACACTTGTGTTTTAGAAAACAATCTTGAGTTACTTTATCTGAATTTTTGTCTTTCTTTACTCAGGAAAACCGCGTTATTCAATTTTTTGAATCGAAATTTTCTATTAAAATAACTTAGTTTTTGAAAGCGATCGGTGAGGGAAGGAAAATATTTTAAAAATTTAGATAGATGACATTAATGACTGTTGCGGAAGCTGAAGTTTTGCAGCTTCAGGGTAACTTATGTTATTGCAAAAACCAAGAGCATAAAACCGCACTCGATTCATTTAAGTTTGAAATTTGCGTCCTTATATTATCTTCGAGTGCGGATGCCCGTATTACATATTACAGAGGTATTGGTAAATGGCTGGTAAATATCGTAAACACGAAGTGCTAGGGCTACTTTTGACCACTTGCTTGCTTTAACTCCATAGAGCAACGCACTAGTCATATGCTGCATACGAATAACGTTTTTGTTTTGTTTTGTTTTGTTTTTCTGACAGCGGGCTCAAACGACGAACACTGGTAAGCGGGATTTGTGCGCAGTCGCAAGGTCGCTCAGCTGTGATCAAGTGACACCAAATCTCCATGACGACAACCAATGAAGTTATCAAGATATTTATCGATCATTACACTTTCTTGGCGGACTAAACATTAGAATAGGTCATGTTTACTCTTAGACAAACCCATTGGCGTGGCTAGTTTAACTGTGCATGTACAGCAAACCAGTAATTAGTACTTGTTGTGTCAAGATTAGATTAAAATCAAAACATTGATAACAAATATTGGAAGACTCATACTGTAAAGGTCGTGACACGAAAATAAAAGGCATTTCAGAGCCAAAAGATTTGAGTTAATTGATAATTATCACGTATTAAACACGTATAACATGCGCTTTCTGATTAAACATATTTTTCGTATTGCAAAAATAAGAAAAAATACTTCTTGATCCATCTTTGACAACATTATTGCGTTTTTTTCTGTGCATTTGTGAGTAAGCACTGCGCGCGGGAACCCTGTGCATAATGGTACACGCCGTACGTATGGACAATAGAATGACGTAATCAAGCCATGAAAAATCAACTCGATGGGTTACCATTTTTTCTTAAGTATGGTGCTCCGCTCCGCTAATATTTCTATTCTGCTGTTCATCTTGATAAAAACATGCGTAGACATTTCCGACACGTGATACTTAGCCCCTCCCCCAATCAATCACTTTGGTAACATAACTGCATTGATTGACCGCTGCCACATGGTAATAGATCAAACTTTACACGGAATCTGTGCACCTATGCTCTCTTGGTTAATGCCGCGAAGACCCCTGGGTACTATTGCGCAATTTTGGAAATATTTTTTCACAGGAAAAAATAGAGAAAAAAAAAAGATCTAAGATTTAAGTAGTTTTTGATAACTTTTTTCTTGATTAGTGTTTTGATACTGTATATAATACTTTTATAATTAATGAGGCCAATATAGGCCTATGTTGTGTGATAAAGTGTAACAGAACATAGACTAATGTGTTTTCTGATATTACGATGTCTCTTGAGCATGCTTTTTCACTAAATGCATTTAGGCAGTCAAGCATGTACTCTTAATCTTACTATAAAGAGTTACCTAGTCTCGAAAACTTCAACATATTAGCCATAACACATTCATATCAATAGCCTAGTAGATATAACATTGAGATTACCAGTAACTGGCGATAACTTATGACTCTGGCACTTCACATTTTAACCCAATTTCATGTCCTAAGTAACTTTATATAACCATATCTATTAAAGAAATTCGAACTTAATACCATGCTCGAGTGTATTGAATAGTTATTTTTGCGAATTTTTTCCTGATATTTCTATATTAATGATATCAAAAAGCCCATTTTTTCACAATATACGATAAAAGATGTTTTCCACTTTACCTGTCTTTTGCCGCTACTACATGGAGGTGGATTGCAGTTTTTACCAAATCCTCCATGAAAAATAGACGATCCTTGATCTATTGTGAACACTAACATCCCAAAGACAAAGACTAATATTGCTATTCTGCTGTTCATCTTGATACTCTACAATGGATCGCGTAAAACTCGATCAGTGATTGACAAGCGGGTAGGATTGAATGGTGAACTTGTGTACGATACAGTGCAGTATTTATAGAAAAATAATGTATCATAGTTGATAACTAGATTAGCACGTGGTTATCAGCTGGCTTCCCTTTTACTCACAAAATGACTGTAATCTTACTAATTGATCATTAAATGAACTACAACAGGATTTATCTGTAATAGGCCGGGCCAATATAAGACTGTCTTCGGTACTCGAGAAAAGCGTAAAGCGCCTTGAACATGTTTTTTTTTTGGAGATGAGCGCTATAGAAACAAACTTTATTAACAATTCGCTTGCATGTCGTATGGAAACAGATTTGAAACTAGAAATAGCAAATACACTAATAGTAACAATAGTCAATGGCAATAAAATACTATTATTAAAAAAATAAACGCTGGTACTTAGACATTTTCTATTTTGGAAAAGAGTTTTTTTGAAAGTAGTTGATAATTGTTTGCAACGAAGGAAGGTAGCACTGTCTCCTCTCCTTTGTGTTATCTAGATTAATTACACTTGAAGCAGATGAAAAGCGTAGACCAGCTTCACACTAAATTGTCAAAATATCAACATGACATTATCGATTACACAACGCTTCCCCGCCGTGTAGTCTTGAATTTACGAGAAGATTTCCCCCCAGTATTCATGACTCAAAAAATGTTTATTCACCTGCCTTCAGATTCTTCCAGCAAAGTATTTGGTATAAAATATAATGGTATTTTTACATTTGACTGACTTTTATTTTAAAAAGTTCTAGTAATTTATTTTTGGGGTCAGTTATATACTGAGGCTGTTTCACTGTTTTGATCACATGTGCCCATTCAAGTAGTGCAAAACTAGAGCCATACACCGTCACAAAGCCACCATCAGTGTTCTGGTCATTTGAAATTTGGAAAGAAAAAAAAAGCTTTCCCCTTGACACACTTGTTCCATTTTTTTGTTAATTTTAGCCATTCTTAACACTGTTTACCTTGCCAAATTTGGATGTGAGCGTCATTTTTATTAAGACTTGAGCCAAAATCAGTGATTTTTTTTACAGATAAAACGGCAAAACTTTGTCATAAAGGATTGAGAGAAAACGTTGTTGCACACCATAAACTTTAAGCTTTTTTTCATATAAACTTTATCCTCTAAACTTGAAACGTATTTTAGCATGAGATAACAGCATCTCTTTAGTAAAGAATGTACATGCACTTTCCCGCACTTTTTAACTATTTTTTTCTCGTTTATCTTATACACTGCTCAATGATACCACTAAAAAAGTGCGAAAAGAGGGAAATAGCATTAATTCTTTCTTTAAAATAGGAAAAACTGCAAAAACGCGTCGAAAACCAAGCTGAAAAAGCACTATAAAACTCATTCTGAAAAGCAAATATAATGGAATAAAAAGAATTTTCTGATAAAGCAAATGATACGATATTAGTAGGAGGCAGCACTTGAAAACAAAAAACAAAGACTTGTACGTTTTGGAGTTGGCGTTAATTGAGGCTTATTTCCGTTATGGGGTTCCCCTAAAGTGATTGGGGGATATCAATACATCGTTATCAGCTTTTTTTTATGATGATTAAAGTATATGCTTTTTAAAATTGGTTTGCTTTTTCGCCTGGGGAGGTGTTGAAACGACTATTTGGAAGAAGTAAGTTTAATAGTTTTCTAATAAGAAGATCGCCTCTGGGCGACATTTAGCCGCTAACATCAATAGTGAGAGTAAATGGTTTGAACCCAGGTGTAGTAGTTGAGTGAGTAATGTGATCGTCCGGGTGATGTGATCGTCACATCAATAGTGATGAGGCAATATTACAACTAACCTTCCATTATTAAGATTTATGTGGAAAAATTAGAACTAATCCACAAGGCATGTTCCCTCACTCACATAACACTGAATCACAGGGACTACACAAATCTTGACTTGACACTGTGACGTGTGGGACCCATTGAGTTTAGTACTAGTCGTTGCGCATGCGTTCACTACATCGAATTTTGAATTAAAGAATATGATAAACAAAAATTGAAGAGAGAAAACCTCCAAAATGAACCTTAGGATAAAATAAACGCAATAAAACGATAATTAAACACAAGAGGTCTTATCCAAGTTGTTACTCTTGAGCAATGTCCTGTAGTTTCTACCACATCCGTCTTTTGCTCATTTGTTTGGAAAGATCAAGAACAGGGACCGCGGATCACAGTTTTGAGTGAGGAGGGGGGAGGCAGCTTATCAGGGAGTCCGAAAAAATGCTCCCATCCCCTGAAAATTTTGACGTGAGGCTCTCGGAAATGTGATTTCCAGTACAGTAGTAGCAACAGCAAAAACTAACTTTGTTATTACCAGCCAATTTCATGACCGTAAAATACGTTAACTGCTGTGTACACTTGTATGATTATCTTATCCATGATCATCTGATATCAAATATCTTGACCTTAAGATGCTAGAGAAACCTAGAAACGCAACACCACCTGAAGGGCTGATTAAATTTAACACTGGGAAATGCGTAAAAAAACAATCCCCATATGATCGCCAAACTGAATTAGAGTCCAAGTTTTCTTAAACCAAACTGGCAGACAACAATAGCTTTCACTGACGTAATCTAGAATGCATAAAGTTGTTTTTATCGTACCATGCCATAATTTTTTTTCATAAGAGAAATGTATAATAAACAAAGAAATGATAAAGAGTGGAAGTTCGGCAATTTTTCGATTAAAAAAAATGTTTTGGGCAGTATTTCTTCCCTCGCATTTAAAAGGCGTATTTTTTAAATTGTTTTGAAGTGTGTATGTGTGTGTATGCGTAAAGACGAAACTTGATTTACGTGTTTAGTAAACATAAATAACTCTTTTAAAAACTCCTTAAAGTGTAGGCTGACATGCAGTAAAATGGTTTCATGTGCGTAAAAAGCCTTCAATAATCAGGTGAACGCCGACTGCGATTGTTTAGTACTTAAACAGGCACGTGTTTTGCTTGTATTGTTTGATAAGCACTTGGGATCATGATATCAATCTGCTGTGTTAATACAGCTGGTCGTTGAGTTTGTCATTTAGTTACGTAAACGCTGCCATAAAACAACACAAACTCACAAAAGACGGCGTCCACGTCTTCCTACATGGGCAGGTGGGCCTAGAAACTTCTTTTTATTTGACTCTTGCCTTTGAACCAGAAAATTCTCAATAAAAAAAGGAATACATTCAGTGTTGTTTTTGATCGACTGAATTTTGTTACATTTATGACAAGAAAGGCGTTCGAGTAACTAGTATAGAATTTGATTTTGTTGTATGTACGCAACACTTAACCGAAACTTTAAGGTTTCTCCTTCTTCGTGTATTTTTTTCTCGGCTTTCTTTAACTTGCTCATTGCTGTTTGTTTGGGTTTTTTCCTGGCTATTTTTCACTGTTTCAAAATAGGCTGTTCTGGACATTACACATCGAATTGCAGTCCGAGTCACCGGGAAATCTCACGAAGTCCTGAAGATATTAGCCATTTTGAGTTAACTGTAAATTCAAGCCGATTTAAACAAAGTTTATGTATGTATATATGTACCTCGGTAATTAATCATAAATAGAATCTTTAGAATCTAAAACCAGGCTAAACCAACATACTTTACACAATGTACTCAGCATCTTTTCTTTGTAGAATTACAAAATGTTTTTTTTTTAAATTTTAATATTGCCTTAAATTTCAACAAGGTAAATTCCCTATGGTCTATTAACCTTTTCTGAAACAGGTGTTCACTAGTGTCTCCATTCAAGAAGATTTTAAACCCGTACTAGAAGCAAATTAATGAATAATAAATGAATTGCCATGAAAAAAGTAATTAAGAAAGCAAGACAATACATAACCTTGTCCCCAGTCTACTCTCCTCGTTGTTTGGCATGACGTCATAAATGTGGCTCTCAGACGAGTAACCTGGCCAACCTGGCCAAATCCTCGATTTCAGTGAATCGCGCGAGCGGTCTACGGAAGTAAATCGAGTGGTCTATGGTCATATATATGATATATATATATATATATATATATATATATATATATATATATATATATATATATTCTTTATTCTTTATTCTTTAAGTCTTTACTCCTACCTACATATATATATATATATATGATAAGCTGGATATAAGTAGGCTTTTAGAAGTTTTCAGTAGAAGTTTTAGAAAACGCCTTGAAATAGTTCAGCATGAAAACGAGACTAAAATGGAAAACCATAGTTCAACTGATAAACAGGATTTGAGAGTAAAGAATTAAGAGAAAAATATCATATGCCCTTGGCAGGACTCGAACCCACGGTTTCGGTATACTAGTCCGACGTGTTAACCACTACACTACAAGGACCAACCACGCTGGTTACGCAGCCAGGCAATATTGTATAAGTGGCAACTGTGGGGGTCCAGGGCGATATTAATCTCATGGGTAAGCTGAACACCGTAAATATTTATGCACAATTGAGGATAATACTAGTGAAATGAAATGCGTTCGGTGTGAATAATAGAATAAAGAATTAAGAGAAAAATATCATATGCCCTTGGCAGGACTCGAACCCACGGTTTCGGTATACTAGTCCGACGTGTTAACCACTACACTACAAGGACCAACCACGCTGGTTACGCAGCCAGGCAATATTGTATAAGTGGAACTGTGGGGGTCCAGGGCGATATTAATCTCATGGGTAAGCTGAACACCGTAAATATTTATGCACAATTGAGGATAATACTAGTGAAATGAAATGCGTTCAGTGTGAATAATAGAATAAAGAATTAAGAGAAAAATATCATATGCCCTTGGCAGGACTCGAACCCACGGTTTCGGTATACTAGTCCGACGTGTTAACCACTACACTACAAGGACCAACCACGCTGGTTACGCAGCCAGGCAATATTGTATAAGTGGCAACTGTGGGGGTCCAGGGCGATATTAATCTCATGGGTAAGCTGAACACCGTAAATATTTATGCACAATTGAGGATAATACTAGTGAAATGAAATGCGTTCGGTGTGAATAATAGAATAAAGAATTAAGAGAAAAATATCATATGCCCTTGGCAGGACTCGAACCCACGGTTTCGGTATACTAGTCCGACGTGTTAACCACTACACTACAAGGACCAACCACGCTGGTTACGCAGCCAGGCAATATTGTATAAGTGGCAACTGTGGGGGTCCAGGGCGATATTAATCTCATGGGTAAGCTGAACACCGTAAATATTTATGCACAATTGAGGATAATACTAGTGAAATGAAATGCGTTCGGTGGATTTGAGAGTGCTGAAGATTAGATTTGTCCGATTGGCTATTTTAAAAAATATACCTTAATTTAGCTTGGGCGTAAGTGTCTTCCCATTTCAGACCACGTGTCATTCTCTTGAGAATAGGATTCTTTTTTGAGTTGTATCTATATTTATGTATCTTCTCATGCGCAACCGTTAAACAATGAAATGATACTCTGGGGAATGACACGTGGTCTGAAATGGAAAACATTGCTTTAAGACGCGTAAGTTCTATAAGCGACCACCCTCGTGGGATTGTACATGTCAAGTAGCCGCGATACAAACTATACTGCATAAACCCTCTTTTGGATTTTGGCAACTGGTCGCTAAATAAAGGTTCTGCTGCAGTTCTTCGCATCTGTGGGAGAAGAGAATAGATGATGGTGGTGTAGTAGAGGTGGTGTTGGAGAGGGGGTGTGTGGCGGAATAACATTACTTATGACATCTTTTCTCATTGAGCATTGTTTTTTCAGTTTCTGGTAATCTTTGAAACTATATTGATATGGTGAAAATGCAATGGCCCGAAAATATTTCATGGGTACTTTTTCCTGCATGATATGTGTCAAAAGTATAAAAGAGGTTCCAGAAGAAGAGCGTTTGATCAAGAAGAGATCCGACTTGTAAAAAGTGAAGCCGAAAATGATAAACACTTTGTGTAAGCAGTTAAATAAATGAAAATGAAAATAGCAGAGCCATATTTCACATCTAAGCACCGATAAACTCGTCTGTGATTACTCATCTTGGTCTAACATAGGGCCGCAATTTGACTGACGTGTTTACTTGGGTCTCGGTAAATTTGGATCTCGTGTTAGCCTTAGCTTATTCCTGGAGTAGGCATCATATTTGAGTATTTAAGTTTTCTTTGGATTCTCCTCATGATCATAAAAACCAACAAACTAAATTCCATGGCCAATACGATTATTGAATTAACCGTGCCCTGACTTGGATCAGACCTGAGATTGTTTTAGGGTTCGACAAACGAAACTAAAGTTTGGTGTGCGGCTTGTGCTTTAATTTGCCTCTCAATGGTACTGGAATTATTTCATGAGTAACGAGCCCTCACAGTTTCGATGCTCGACTAACTGATTTTTTTTTAAAAGAAAGCTGAAATCTAGAATACAGCATTATTTGCCTTCAATTTGAACATAAAAAATGTTAACTGCCACCTTAATTCTCCTTCCTCGAAGCTTACTCTAAAATTTTAGGAAGCTAAGCTTACTTTTACACCTTATTTTAAACCTTTTATATATCAAAAAAAAAATAGAAAACGAAGAAGAAAGAAATCGTATCATTAAAGCAAAGGAAAATTCTAGCTGCATGTTTCGAAGATAAGTGTGACTGAAGTGCAGAAGCTCGTTAGAAAATCTTAAGCCGAGATCTTAAAGATAGGATTGTTTCTAGCTGGAACACGCTCAAGTATACCTGTTATCTCACACTAGTATAACAGTGATCCACTCGAAGGCTCTTGAAACATTTTAGAAGTATCTAAACCATCAATTCCCACACACAAGGACTGACTGAACAATCTATGACACTAAAATGTTTAGTTACTTGAAATAACTTTCAAAAATATCAGCGATAAAACGAAAATGACTAACGGTTGATGACGGAGTTCTGTAGTCGGTCCAAACGTTCTTCAAAATCAATTTATTTTTAGCTCATATTTGTGTTATGGAAATGTTTGCTTTAACTTGTTTATTTTTTCTTCATTTAATAGCCCCTGCCATACTTTACTTTGTTAGGTCTTAAAAGTGGTTTTTACATTTTAATTCTTAAGGATAAGAGCGAGTGCAGTTTTTAAATCTATGATGAACTACGAATTGAAGGAGTGAGTAACCCTTCTTGGGAAATAGGTGAAATCATGCTGTGGAAGTAAAGTGACAAGTTTTCTAAGTTTTATCTTGGCTGTTATCTTTGATCCTTTTTGAATATCCTTGTCAGGGATTTCTCTCTTTTTTTATCTTGATTTGAATCAGGAGGAAAAGGAATAATCTTTTTCTGGTGGCAAATGCTTTGACAGTTTGAAGAGGATTTAGAAATGATGAAAGAAAAGAAAAGAAAAGAAAAGAAAAGAAAGAAAGAAAGAAAGAAAGAAAGAAAGAAAGAAAGAAAGAAAGAAAGAAAGAAAGAAAGAAAGAAAGAAAGAAAGAAAGAAAGAAAGAAAGAAAGAAAGAAAGAAAGAAAGAACGAACGAACGAATGAAAGAAAGAACGAAAGAAAGAACGAAAGAAAGAAAGAAAGAAGAAAAGGAGAAAGAAAGAAGAAAAAAAAAAAGAAAGAAAAAAAGAACGAAAGAAAGAAAGAAAGAAATCCCATGAAATAAAGAAAGAAAGAAAGAAATCCCATGAAATAAAGAAAGAAAGAAAGAAATCCCATGAAATAAAGAAAGAAAGAAAGAAATCCCATGAAATAAAGTAAGAAATCTTTATTTTCCCCATCACACATGTACATGAATACATTCATGCATACAAGACAAAGTGATTCCACAAACTCATAATCGGTTTTATCTACGAAAGAGGAAACTAGATACGAAAAGTATGACTTAAGGAAGCCAGGCGAAGTGATTTGAGCAACGAAGGTGAATCTATATCTCAGTATCAAGGTGAATCTATATCTCAGTATCAAAACTATTTTCATATTTCCTATAAAGAATAATATTTTGGTCTTATGACATAAGATAGAACGCTTAACTGTCATTTCAACAAACAAATGACTGCTAGACTATGAATAAAATTGGAACACTTCATATTATGCTAGACAAGCAATCTTATGCTCAAAAACACTATAAGATGCACTCTTACTGATGTTTAACAAATAATGTGTGTCTCTTATGGCATTTAGAAATAAAACATGTTTACATTTGAGGAGTTTAAAAGGCTTAAAGAAAGTAAAATTTGAGGATTCATTTGTATGATGAGAGACAGCTTTGCCGCCTTAGGATTTGTCCCATTATGAAATACGATAAGTTCGGAAACAGCATTAATCCTACATTAATTTCCAAATCCCTAAATTTTTATCTATATTTGTCTTTCGCTGTCTGTCTTTCTTTCTTTCTTTCTTTCTTTCGTTTTGCGTTTGTTCGTTTGTCCTTTTGTTCTGTTTCTTTCTTTCTATTCTTTTCTCATCCATCTTTTCTTTAAATAAATGTTTACGCATTTCCCATTTGATTCCATATTTTTTTCCTTTTTTCTTTATCGTTAACTTACCGCTATGTGAGAATTTTTGATTTTTTCATCAGATTTGCAATTTTAGATGAAGCGATATCAATTTTTCCGCCGGCAAAGATTTTCCGGTAACAATTTTTTTGGGGTCACTAGACTTCGACTCTGTACTCTAATTTGTCAATTTTATGCTCAATTCGAGAAATATTTCAAGCTTTCCTCAACCTCAAATCATGATCTGTAAACTCTTTAAAAATATGAAGAAATTTAATGTTGTTTTATACCTTTTAAAGCCAAAGTTTTTACTCGTTTAATTTCTTTGTGTGTCTTCTACATATCAAGCACAGTCGCGTACCTTACGTTAGGTAAACATGAGACTTATTGCAATAACAACCAAAAGTCAATAACATGTCACGTGTCACTTCTGATATCCAATCAACATCAAGAAAATAAAGCAGTCAAAAAGTCCAATTAATTTCAAGTGTTAAGTAATATCAAGCTCTTTGAAGTTTTAAAGATGGCCTACTTAAGAGTCATTTGTAACAAAGTCAATTTACTGGACTGATTAGCGACGTTTGAACGGACTTACGTTCTTAGTCACTGGTTACCAATGTCTAGTCGTCTTCATTAGAGCACAAAGACCGTTTTACGATGAGCAAACTGAAGGGCTGTCTTGGGGATTTCCATAATATTGTGGGCAGCTGCTGAGCAGCCAATCAAATACTCTAACAATAAAGAACTCTCAAACAACTTAGAGTGACAAAGAGGATGTGTTTGTTCGTTATCTCAGAGTAAACTTCCCCCAGAACTATTACGCGCAAGATTGAGACATAACGTCAAAAAGAGAGTGGCACTCACGCGGAAACAAGAGGACAGCAGTCCTTATAAAACAACCCGTTGTATAACAATTTTCACTCATTACAGACTTGGAATTGACTCGAGTGAGATCACAGTTCATCATGGGAAGAGCTTGGATTATTCTAGTTTTATTGGTATGCTGCGCTGTTCTTCCTCACAGCCATGCCTATCTAAGTCAGGTCCAGGGAAAACGAGAAGTCCCTAGACTAAAGGTAAGTTGTACATGGTTTCAGTATGATAACTGATAAAAGAACGATTATAGTAAAAGCAGAGGATTAATTTTGTGGAATAACAGATTTGTGGAATGACAAAACAAAGGGAGACAGCCTGAAACATATATCCTTTTCTTGGAAATCTTAAGCTGAAGACAATGGGAGCGATTAATTCTCCCTATTTACAAACGATCTGTAGTAAGAAACTTTTGCTTTAGTTAGGGACGGTCAAAATAAACATTAGTACAAACTGTCACCTCAAACTGTCTCTTGCTAATGGAACAAGCATTAGAGTTTATCGAGTAAAACTGGACTTTATCGACTTAATTAATTTGGAATTTGGAATTTGGAATCACAAATTTTGATTAGGGAATGTTGTATTTTCATTTTTTCGGTCCCAGTTCAATTCTTCAACTACGATTGCTTTTTGCTTTGTAAAAATAGTAAATACGAAGCAGTTCCAGAGTACTGTAGAACCAAAACCGAATTTAACCCAAAATCAATGAAAAGTTTATAATAGAAATTCTTACTCATAAGTACGTTTTTCGTATATGATTCCAAAAAGAAAAAATGAGCTAAAAAAATTCATCTCACGACGTTTCGACTCTGGAAACATCAAAACACCGCTCATTTTTCTTTTGAAATTCTTACACAATTTGCGAAAACCGTTAAGATATTTCAATATTTTTACCATGCAAAACGGATTCAGTTAATGTTTAGAACACGGCAAAAAGATAAGGTATTGCAAGTTCAAAAGATGGCGAAAAACATTACTATCAAAATGAAAGGAAGCTTATAAGACAGTATAGGTCTGGCCATTACACTGGATATGTAACTGACAGTTGTTACGTGATATTTTGACAAGCGATCCTATATATATGTCAATGGTGCACGAAAAACCTTTAACAAAGATTTTCTTAAGATAGAATGAAAGGTTGTGACCCTCTGCATTAAATTAGAAGACATTTTATTGATTGCAAAGCATTTTTTATCGCGGACCATTGGCATGGTTTAAGTGTCGCATACCAGGATATATTAAAATAGTTGTCTTATCCGGATTACGGTAGAGTCTATCGTAGAGCGGATCTAGCTCCTAAAATGAGTGGGATAAATAGAATCACAGCTGTTTTCTAATTGCGCAAGTTTTTCCTAATACTATAAATACGCCAGCTTTGCTTGAAACAAGAAAAAGAACAGTCAGTTGTAATGATTATTGAAATCAGTCAAAAAAAAAAGGGCAAAAAGTATCAAGAAAAATGAAAAAAAAATTACCATGATTTCTTTTGTTAAGTGTGATTTCAAGCGTGATTATTTTACTAAAGCTAGTTCAAAATCCTAACACGCTAAAATCAAATTCAATCTGTGAGTTAGCCATGCCTGATTTTCTTTTTTGATCAGCCTAGAGGTTATTTCAGGATATCGTTAAATTAAAATTTGAAGATTTTATCAGCGAGGGGAATAGAAGAGAAAATAAAAAGAATGCGAACTAGTATTTAATTTACTAACATTTCTTTTTCCTTTTATAGCTACGAGGACTAGATTTCCATGACATCAGCCTGGAAGAAGCAGTGTGCCACCTTGCTGAGGTGACGGGATGCGGTTCAACCAATCTAAACGATGCTACTTCAAAGAGATCTCAACGATGAACAACTGTCTAGAAAAGAAAACTATTGTCTGATCAGTGCCCGGTTGCTAGAATGTGTTATCTCACAAGGAGTTAAACTATAAATAAGAGTAATTTCAAATATAATATTTTATTTCAAATATGGGTGTCAGCAATATTAAAGCGATGTTCAAAATGTTCGCTCTGAAAAAATTAGACATTAAAGCTGTTTGAAGTTTGTCTGTCTTTGATTATTTACTGAATTCTCCTTATACACCTCCCCTGCAGCATTCTGTTTCATTCTGGGTTAAAGTTACTAGGCCCCAGTTCCTATCGATAGGTTTTTGGTCTTTCTGTTCTCAAGTCTTCCTATAGTCTTCCTATGTGTAGTGTGGCTTGGACCCTGGAAAATGTAGGTTTTTTTTGCTGGATTCGCGCCCGCGCCGTATTTAGGTTTCCTTCTTATTCAGCTCCCATTTTTCAAGGTGATTTCCGTACTTTTTCAAGGGAAAATTCGCCTAAAACAACAAGAAAGTCACGGGTGTCCTCGACCAGTGTAATGTAGCACTTTCCAAGCAAACAGGTCATTCTGTACATTGTTCCATAGTAGGGGGGTTTCCACATGGATTAGGTGCGCAGTCGAGATATAAGCATAAGAAAAACTCAGTTTCTTCTTGCTATTATCATATGTAAGATATGTTGCCATGGTCGTTAGATGTAGGTGCTGGGCTTCTTGATTTTGAATGTTGCCCATGAGACCTTCTTAGTTTGGAGGCACTCCCTGAAATATTACCAAACAATACTTCTACAAGCCGTTGAACCAAGTGCTGAACTTTCCTTTCGCTCCGAATACTAAGTCTTGTAAATTAGAAAGCTTGAATTTGGCATCCCAGAAAGTGATGTCAGGCTTCTTGTACAGGTCTGCGTGGATACTGAAATCTTGCGCACCAAGCCAAGAAGCGTTGAAAGTACTGGCTTCTTCGCTTCTCTTCACGCGTGTTCGACACGAATCAATGGAGGTTCTTTATGGATAAACTCAATGTACTCATCTCATTTAAAGCAGATATGACTGTGAAAAGTCACGGCACACGACACGGCTACGGCGCTGCGCGGACACGGCACCGAATGTCGAATGTTTTCATACACGGCACGGCACGACACGGCACGGCAAGGCGCGGTCCATGCCGCAAGCTTTCCATATCATACGAAAACTGCTCTATTTGTTTGCATAGTTTTTAAAAAATCCTAAAGGACCCTAAAGGTGTTACTCAGGAACTGTTTTGAAAAGTAACCTGTCAATCACAAACCACGTGGGTAATGATTATAAAATCACTGGAACATCCCCACTGATAGCTATAAAAGACGTGCCTCTTGCTTCATCGTCATTCACTCATTATTCAGTTCAATTCATTTATCTATCTAGTAAATTTTATGGATTAGAGAACTTGGAGTATGAATATTATTACATAAAGAACATAATAACTGTCTTTAATTAAAAGTTGAAATTAAAGCGCGGAATTAAGTTCTCTATCGGCGCACATGCCAAGAAGAAGATTAGTGGAACGATAACCCTCTTGTCTTGCTTAGCCGTCGTAATCTTATTTTTTAAGGACGTTCGCGGGCATTGTTTGTGCGCATCTGTTCTGCGCATATGGCGTGTCAGTGCGCGCGCGCGGGCCTTATGTTTTTCAAGATCAATCTCCATCACGCTCGTTGAGAAAACGATTTCGATCTGCTATATCTCAAAAACAACAACGGTGAACCCCAATTTTTATCTTAGTATTTTATAAAGAATTATATAGGCTGTTAATTTTTCAGAAAATTGAAGAAAAAATATGGGAAAATCATAATAAAAAAGACGTCTTTTGATGAAAACTTCAATCTACATTACGGCAAAAGCGTCACCGAATGGTGCATGGTGGCTGCAAATTCGAGTCAAAAACTACAGGTTATTTGTATGTATTTGTAAATATTTACACATAATATTTATCTATAGGTTATTAGACGGTTGTTTCAAAAAATGTTTAGCAATCCATTTAGTTTTTCTACAAAAAAAATACTTTACTGCTCGACTTGTATGTATTTCGCGCAAGCGATTTTCAACAAGAAAAAGGCTGCACTTTGATATCATCTCACTCCTAAACGAGTGACCCCTATTTTTATTTGCTCATGGAACTTCTATGATGTTCGTATTTCACCATGCGAAGTTTGAAGAAAAAAAACATGGGAAACTTTTTTGCCCGCGAACGTCCTTAATAGTTTTTTCCCCAGATGTATATATACAGCTCTTTTGATTAACCGGGAAAGAACTAACAAAAACTAAGTTTCTTTATTAATTCTTCAAATTTTATCGATCTACTCCTGAAACTTGCTCGTTGAAGGAGTAAGGATGGCACATTTGGTTAGTGCGCGGCCTTCGGTGTAAAAGGTTGCACCGGGTTCGATTCTCATTGATTTTTCATCTTTCTTTCGACTTCTTTCCTTTCATTGTAGCTTTAATTAGCTTTAAATACCCGTGAAACGGAGCACTGATGGAGAGAGGGGCCGGGGTAAAATGAACGCACCGACTATTACGACTGAGCTACCGACGTAAAATAGGTACGATTTACCTTTTACCTTTTAAACAACCCTTGGGCTGATCTATGTCTGAGGACGGCTAATCCAATGACCGATTATTGGAACCTAACAAACTCTACTCACATGTGATGCCGAGTCCAGGAATCAAAACCCGAGATCCCAAAAGAGAGCTAGCGAACTACCGCCTACAATACGCAGGGAATCAGGAAAGGAAGGAAAAAGTTCATTTTCTCTTGGTTTTATTGTGATAAAAGTAAAAATGTCTGAAAGAGTTTGTTGTCGATTAATTCTTTCATTGATAATGCTTGCGCCTTACCACGAGACACCGGATAACAGCTTTCATTTCTAGTTCTTTGGTTTGTTTAACCATTTACCGTTTCCCCGGAACAGATCAGAGTACTTGACAAGCAAATTAATCAAACTGGACAAACCTTGAACATTCGAGAACAATTTCCAAAGTTTCCGAGTAGAGGGCGTAAGTACATATACAAGAGAAAAGAACCCCCCCAAAAAGGGGGAGAAAAGGGCTCAACTCAGACGGCAGAGTTTTTTATCCTGATATTTCTTACAGCGTGTGGAATGTTCAAGAGCTTCAGTACAGTTCCACTTGATTTCAAGATTTGCTTCAATATCGTTTTTGTTAGGAATCTCGCAGGTGGTCTCCAGCAATTGAACAATCTGTCCTGCCCCGCCTACACACGGAACTACCGTGCATCGTACAATGATCAAACAACCGGTAGCAGACACGATTTAATTAAAGAAATGCCAAGCTTTTTATAAAAACTTCAAGGAAAAATAAAGCGGTTTCCGTAACAATTGATAACTTTAATGCAAACATGTTTTCCTGTTTTTGAAGAGGACTACTTAAAACTCAACCATAAAGTAAGCGTTAAATTCAGTTGAGGCTGAAGATCGAGAAGTGCAGTCGAATAACGGACGTTCTTTATGATGACTGCAAGAAACGGGCTTCCAGTTTTAACTTGGGCTGTGGTTCTAGTTTCGGTGATTTTGGTTTTGCAACCTCGGGTTGAAGGATATCTCGGACAATTTGGTGGAAAAAGATTTATTAACAGAAAGCCAACGGACTTGAAAGACATTCTCTCCAAGGTGAGAATGGTTGTGAAACATTTATTACACTAATTTAACCTAAAGAGGAAAATTTTAAAACAGCAAACTTTTCCAGATTTGTGTTTTACCTTATCAACAAAAAATACACTTTTTCCTGCTAATTATTGCTACAAAATTTTCTACATCTTTTTACGATGATTTTGGGTTCCTTAAAATATTTTCTTTAAAGACTATACTTCTTACTCTAGATATTACTCTAGACTATACTTCTTACTCTAGATTTAAAAAAAATATCATGATATGCAATTTGACCGGCGTTTTGATAATTTTGTAGGATGTAACGAAAGTCAGTTTTCTTACCTTTTTCATATGCGAAATCAGTTGATCTTGAGTTCGTCAAAATGTCCCTTAAAGAGAAAATGTTTTTAGCTTAATTAGAACATTACCATGCTATGTAATTTTGATAGCGTTTTAATTTTTTAAAGAAAGCAATTTGTTTTCTCAGCAAGTCTTACAGTAAATGTGGATTATTTTTTTAAAGAAAGCAATTTGTTTTCTCAGCAAGTCTTACACTAAATGTGGATTAGAGTTAATTGTTTTTAACTGATCTTTGTGGATTGATAATGACATTAGGCGTAACTTCAATTTATCCTGGCAAATACACTCCTGACTGATTCAGTTTTCTTTTACTCCTTTTTTGTCCTTTCTTTATTGTCGTGAATTAATACACATGGCCGTAGCCACCATTAGACAGTGGTCTTGTTTTGAAAAAGTGTAATAATCTTACGAGCTAGGGGAAAAATAGTTCTGTCAAAAAAAAAAGTGGTCCTGTTAGAGCTGGACCAACCGTACTGGCAGATAAGGCCCCAGCTAGAATGTAAAGTTTGCCAAGGGTAGGACTTTTTTGTTTCTTCTACTTTATTTATGAAAAGAGGAAAAAAAACCGAGTCAAAAATCTTTGAATTCTACGTATTATAGTACAATCCGTTTTAAATGGTGAAGCTGTTCTGTTAATTTATCTTATCTTGTCATATAAATACATTATTACTGAGCTTCTGGCTGTTTAAATTACAGGCAGGACTGAGAGAGACCAAGGACGGGACTCAAGCAGTAGAGGGGGCTGTTGAAAGTATCTGCAATGCAGCTCGTGTGATTGGCTGTTTCGAAGACCGGTAGAATCATGTGACATGAAAAGAACCTCCTTCAAATACAGCTATCGATACAACTATAAATAATATATAATTTTTGTTGCCAGATATATAAAGTGACTATGAATAAACCTTGTTAGTTTTTTAACCCTTAGGCAGCCCCGTTAATTTTGCTTCAAAAGCAAGAGAATATTGTGAAAAAAAATGTGTATTAAACATCATAAATGATGAATTGTTAGATTTCAATAAATAAAAGAATTCGAGTTGATCGATTTCCTGCATGAGTACCTCTGCTTTGATATGATAGGGAATCAGGGGTGGTGTATAGTGATAGTCCACCTGGAGTCTTGGGTTCGATTCCAAGACTTGGCATCACATGTGAGTAGAGTTTGTAAGGTCTCTTCCTTGATTCGAGGGTTTTTTTCCGGGTTCTTCAATTTTCCTTCCTCAGCAAAGCCCAACACGCTAAATTCCAATTCGAACTGTGACTTAGCCGTGCCCTGACTTTGATAAACCCAGAGGTTGTTTCGGCAGGGTTCGATCTCTGAGTTAGCCGCGGTGCCCTGACTTTGATCAGCCCAGAGTTTGTTTCAAGGTAGCGATAAAATTCGAAGGTTTGAAGATGGCACATGAAGTACAACCGATGGTCATTGGGTAATTATAATATACTCATATCAATCCTTTATTCAGTGCAGTGGGCACGAACGGATAATTCAATACAATTACAACTTGAGAAACCCTCAACCACGAACATCGATCTAGATCTCTGAATGCACAGCAGGAGCCAGTTAGTTATAGTTATAGTTTCACAGTTGACTTGCTTCAAAAAGCCTTCGTCCGATCTCATTTTAAAAATAGTCCGAGTATATAAATTCACTAAGAAATTAAAATATTTTAGAGAACTGTCTAAGCTCAGCCTTGCTTAACTACTGATTTCTTAGCTGATAGCATAGATGGTATCTTGGCTTAGAAACTTGCCTCTCATTCGCGCCTTTTTCTGCTTCATTAACATATATATGTCTAAAACAGGTATGTTCCAAAATATAATTTTCAACCGAGAGTTCCAAAACTTTAGGGGGAAAATACGAAAATTTGAAAATAGTGCCAGTTATTTTGGATCTGACAGATTAAAATTTTATTTTTATCTCAGTATTCTACGAAACGTTTCAAACAAAACTAAAAAGAAAAAAAAATGAAAAAGGATAAATTTCATCTTATGTGCTATTTTTAATGCAAATTATAAATGTTTGCTAATTGGTACTACATCTAAGTTTAATACTAATTCGTGAACATTTGAGAGTAAAGAGCCAGTACTAACGCTTTGTTACTTCAAATAGAACTCTTGACGACGAAAGGAACACCATTTGGTACTCATCTAATGTAATTGATTGCGAAAGCCTTTTTAAACAAATATCCTTGAAAAAAATTGACAAAGCAATCAAGAGTAATAGTAGCCACTTGAACATACATCGAGAGCACGCGGATACGATATCAGGAATAAAATGGTGGTTAACTAAAGAGTACAATTATATCTATTGTAAAGTTATCTTTTCATATTGGCTCGGAGAACGCAATATTTATAGGAACTGTTCACATCTGATTCACCTTTATGGTACTCCTAAGCTTAAAGTGCCTATGACACATCTGACTATATTTTCAGTATAGATTCTACATGAGGTGAGCTGTTGACTGGCCAGAAAATGAAATTATATAGTTTGAGTGATGCGTCTTGAAGTTATGAAGGTTTTTCCATGCCATATTAATGACGTTTTTTGGCCACACAACAGCTCACCTCATGTAGAATCTATACTGAAAATATAGTCAGATGTGTCATAGGCACTTTAAGTACCTGCTCAGCAAAGGAAATTTTAAGAAATCGCTCAAAACTCTTTTCAGAATAACCTTATTGTGTGAAGTAGTGAACTCAAAGGCTGGAGAATATTTCATGACAGATAATCAATCATTATGCTATAGTAAAGCTGATTTAAAAAGAGCTTATTTATTCTAGTATAGGGTAAATATTGATCATCGAAGTGTGGTCTGAAGTTTATCAATTATAAATAGAACAATTACAACTCAAAAGTAGTTAATCTAGCCAATATATTTTCGCTTTAATCTGCAATATTTCTATTCTATTCTTTTTCTCTTTCATTTGATTTCATTTTGTCTCGTGGGTTCTTTTGTTCCCTTTGGTTTTATAAATCTTTGCTTGACGTCTTTTTTTTATTTCTTTTATTGTTTAACAATTATCTCTTCCCGTTTCCCCTCCAGTCGCTCCTTCTTTCTTTTCTTCCTTCCCTGCTTCCTTCCTTCCTTCCTTTCTTCCTTTCTTCCTTTCTTCCTTTCTTCCTTTCTTTCTTTCTTCCTTTCTTCCTTTCTTTCTTCCTTCCTTCCACTCGTTTCCCTATTTTATTCTCTTGACTTTTTCTTTAAAAACGATGTTACATTCATCGATTTGAAATACTTATCACTCAGTCTATTATATTAACGTTCCAAGTGTTTTCGAATAGTGCCAACACACTCTTCATATGATTTATATTACTTAAAGACAAAACCATTAACCTCAAAGTATCTTCCTTCATTCATTCATTTATTTCATATCTTAATTTTCACTAGCTTAAAACTCACAAATATGTTATACAAAACAGATATTTTCCATCGTATTTTACTCATGTTCAGCAAAAATAATCGCCATCCTTATTTCTACAATAACCTGAAAATTCTTGGCCCTTTTTTACACTTTTTTCTTTAGATAATTTTTCATAAATAATTCAACTACCAAGTTCTACTTCATTGTGATTAATGTATTTTTAATAACGTTAGCGACTTTGCATTCTTTCTTTTAAGCTGGAGTCTTCTGACTTTTTCTCGTCAGGCATATCTGTTACATATACAGATTTTTGCGTCTTGCTTGTTTGTGGTTGTCACAGATGCAGCCAATCCTCTTAGCTTCTTCGCAAACTGAGGTCATTGCTTGTTGATATCCTGTTAATGTTTCCTGAAGATACATAAGAAAAATTATTTGCGATAGGAAACCTTTTTCACACCCAAAATACGTCCCTCATCTTCGGTTTGTTTGTTTCCTCTGGCGTCACAGAATATGCTATTCTTAAAATGGTCTACTTTGAGCGAAATGGTTTTCAAACTCATGTCACTCCCTTGAGTCTTATTCTTTTCAGTCGCATCGCGGTAAGACAAACGCTGTTGCGAAAAGTACTGATTACCAGGTTTCTTTTATCACCCTAGAGGTTGTTTCAGAGTTTGATAAGATTTTAAGTTTTTTCCCCAGAAAGTTTGACTGATGGATCATGAACGAATTCGAGGGTAGTGTTTTCCAGACAACCAATATACTTCAAAAGCTTCCTTCTATATTTTATCATACGTGTTTTTCTTTTTTTAAACTCGAACAGAGGGTGGCTACCCACCAAATCTATCCCCATAGAACTGCCCTTGGCAAAAAAAAAAAACATTTTCAATGCACAACTTAGCTGGCCAGAATACGTTCTTCTTCGTTTGGTTCATGGCGAATTTTGCAGCAAGGCAAAATATTATACAATCCCACCCTGCCAAACTATTAACTTATAAACTATGCTTTTCAATGTTTGTAACTTCAACAACAATAATATCATGTTTTGAATAACTCACCCGGGTGTTTGTGAAACGGCGTTTCCCACTGCTTCTTCCATGCCTTAAGCCAGTTTGAAGTGAAGTCGCCAAAGAACTACTCAAATCAGGAAATGCTACCAGCAATATTACAAAACATAGCAGTATTCTTGAACGAATCATGTTCAGTTAATATTATTATTTCAAACTTCTCAGAGGGGTATTTTTAAAAGAACTTTGTTGCTACTGATAACTCCGAGATAAGGACCAAGTTTCTTCAAACTGTGTCTTCTCTTTGAAAAGATGCAAGATTTTATACACTCCCACTGTTGAGATATTCAAATTCATATTTAATGAGATAGTCGTCATACTCATATTTTAGAGGCTTTAAATTAACTAAACCGCTGATATCAGTCTTGTTCTCAATCAAGAAATGTGGTTTAGAGTCTTCATATCAACGCATGTTGAAACCGCAGGGGGTCTTGACTTTCCGTGAGATATGTAATTCAACAAATACTGAAACTCTCCCAATTTTCTTCCCTGAACCTGTTGAACTTTTAGGATTCATTTTGAACCTGAATCCGATAAAATTGGTCAGTATGTCGCGAAGTTTTTTGATAAAATGATGCAATTTTTGGAGGTTTGATGAAGAAAATAATATTATTTTGCTATTTACATGGGGCAAGTTATGAAACCAAGACTCTAAGAGCTTAATTGATAATTTGAAATAGACCAATTATGTTAACTAATTATTGCGCTTTGAGGTGATTAGAGGTTTGGTCGTTGTCATCTCAATACATCGCCGATTCTTTCTAAAAAAATGCTCAATTTATTAAGCATGTCACATAACGAAAGAAAAAAATATTCAAATTCGCTCATATTTCTGCTCCACGCTCAAATAATAACACAGGAACGTCGTATATTGAAGAATAGGACTTGCTGAAGTAGAATTTGACCTAAAAATACACTTAAATTCCACTATTTTTTCTGTTGTACTTTATAGGCTGTAAATTAGATGCATTAGTCCTTTTACCATGATCGCTCAGTCATGATGCGAATCACCTCATTCCAATGAAGACGAAACCCTTTACTATCAATATACCCTTAATAAAGATAGTCCTTAGATAAGTGTACGAGAGACTCGTCATTAAGCGCCAAAGTTTTAATTGTCTTTGAGGGTTTCCTATTTATTTATGATTAGTTTTGTTATTATATGCGTATATGAGCATCTTTCTGGCCGGCTATGAAACATGAGTAATATGTATTATTATTACTATTTTTAACAGCCTTCAAATTTATTATTATCATTATTATTATCATTATCGTTATCATTATCATCATCATTATCGTTATCGTTATCTTTCTCATTATCATTATTGTTATCATTATCATTATTATTATTATTATTATTATTATCATCATTATCATCATTTTTATTAACACTACTAATAGTTTTTGTTATTATCATTATTATTATTTTTATTATTATTATTATTATCAATTATTATAAGTATTATTATTATTATTATTATCATTGTTATTATTATTATTATTATCATTATAACTATTATCAATAAAATTTAAGAGCAATAAACATACAGAATTCAATTCAATATTATCATCATTATCATCATTTTTATTAACACTATTAATAATCATTATTATCACTATTATTATTATTATTATTATCATCATCATTAAGAGAAATAAACATACAGAATTCCATTCATTGTTACTATTGTTATTATTATTGTTATTATTATTATTGTTATTATATGCATATTTGCACACTTAACAACAACAACAACAGGAAAACCAACACTGATAAACAAAAACAACAACAACGTTTCTGTACATCTATTTAATCAACCACAGTAATTTTTGTTCTCAGTAACTTTGAAGAACATTCATTCTATTTTCTGTTTTCTATTATCTATTTATACTTAAAGATTGCCAAAAGCTCTGTAAGGTCAAACCATTTCTCTAACGTAGTCAAAACAATCAAAATCTTAAAAGAAAATCAACTTCTGCTTAAAGATGTTCAATTAAATAAAAAGTAGTTCAGTACATTTTGAGTCATCTTTTTTCACCAAGGAATATTACTAATGATTCTTGAATTCGAATTTTTGTGGTTGGCAGGCAAGATGAAATGTGAATCATTTACGATGTGAAGGAAATTAGGAGACCATCAATATTTAACGCAATGAGTGGTGATTTTTCAAAATTTACCTACTTAACAAGCGCTTTATGAAAGGGCGGATCCCGGAATTTTTGAGGGGGGGGGGGGGGTCCAAACACATACTAAACAAAACCTGTTCGACTTTTTACGAACACTCACTTCTATCCTCCCATCTGGTTACATATATATTAAAAAAAATTTTCTATAGATTCTTACCGTCACTGTACTTGCACGGGCAAAACTAAACTTCTAGGATAAACGATAAATTGAACCTCAGGTATGACAGGGAGGTTTGGACACCTCTGCGACTCCCCCTGGCTCCGCCATGGTTATGAATGATATGAATTTCATGGCATTAAAAATAACCTGCATACATGCTTGGGCGGTCTATCTAAGAGTTAGGCCCGGTGCGGCTAACTCACTGCAGATTGAGTTGGAAATATATGAACTGGACGTGTTAGGTTTTGCTGAGCTAGGAATACTGAAGAGGACCTGGAGAAAAACCCTCAAATCAAGGGAGAGACCTAACAAACTCTACTCACATGTGATGCCAAGTCCAGGCCAATAGAACCCGAGACCCCAGAGGTGAGAGTCGAGTGTACAATCGCTACACATCAACTTTGGAGAATCCAACAGATAATTTTGAGACGAGAGCCATCGACGAAAAAGACTGACGAAAAAGCATGAAGTAAACACCTAGCAAGAAGCATTTCCAAAATAAAACTATGGTAATTCTGTTAAAAGAGTTTTCTTACATCGAACGATTATCTGATTTATTAATTTGTTAATACTCAAATATAGACTTTTTACTTCGAGGCTAACCTGTCGTAAATGAAAAACTACACAGGGAGCAATAACTGGCCCATTGTTTTTAACCAAGTGAGTCAATGAAATTTAATAAAAAAAAACTTATGACCGGAACACTAGCAATTATTACTATTGATTATTACTATACCTGAGGCTTGACAGCAGGAACTGGTCTGACAAAATATTCTCACCAATCACCAAACATCTTAACCATACAGTTTATTACAAGCTGTATTACTTAGGTAACCGATTGATGCAGTCAATAACTTACACAATGGAAATTCAAGTTTTCGTGTCACCTTCAAAGTGGATTATGACGTTTGACTATATCACTGGTGTTTGTACCAAGCCGCAATTTTTATTACCTTTTTTATTGATTTTTTTAAAACTAACAAACTTAACAAAGAAATACCATGCATATGCATGGATATTGAACACCACCCTACTCGTTGCTTAACCTATAAGATTAGCACAACACTATAAAACACTACTATGTCTATCCATCCGCGAGGAAAGGAGCACAAGCCTAGAAATATATCTTTGCGCGAAGTGAGGTAAGTTTATCAAAAGTAAGTTCGGTATTTTTGAGTAACTATGTGTGATTCTCTGACTCTAGTTCTGTGTTTGTGTAAGTCTGGCAAATCAATTGAAGTCTGTACAGATATCTTATAAGACACTTTGACAAAAAGTTATATCTGAAAAAAGATGCTGAGAGGAGAGGTAGGATTCCCTTGAAAAGTAAGCAGTTAAATACCTCTGTGATGCTCTCTATGGCTCACTTAGTTTTCAGTTTAAGTCTGGCAATTCCTATTTGGTACAGATGAGCCCCGCTAAATAATCGTGCTCAAAATCTTCTTATTTCAGTGCACAAAGGAAACTGATGTGAAGATAAACTCGAGTTGTACGAATAGGTTTTCACTTCTTTTCAATGTTAGCTGAGTAACATTGGAAACCCAAACCAGGAATTTCACACTGGAAATCATTTGAAATGAATCTAATCGCGTGAGGCTTGCCCTTTTCCCCAATAGTATTTCGCGTGTCTTTATTTTCTGACAAAGATCCTTAACTTGTGTCAAAAAGAGACAAGACGAGAGCGCGTGTAGTAATTCAAATAATTTGTAAAACAGATTTTCTCAATTCTTTTTAGACTGTCAACTACAAAATGCGCTTGACGCCGTATTTTATTATTGTTCTGTCCATTGCTGTTGTTTATGCAAGTAAGTAAATCTAATCAAGTATTATCAGTTATAACTTGGAAATAGCCTGAAAAATTGCTTGTCAATCTGTTACGCTTAACCTACCAGCTCCGCCAACTTAACGAACGAACTACTGACTGAATGTTTCAGCAATATTATTTTCAATTCTGTTTTCTTGATGAATAGTTTACGACGATGAAACTGAACGGAAAGTAGATAGCCATTTACAAGACAGCAAATCGTTAGATCAAGGTAAATAATCATTGGAGTAGTTTTTGTATGACTGTGATAAGCGGTTCAAACATAGTCGCGACAGGACAAGGTCAAGGCACGGCAAAGCATGCCCAATGCTAACGTCACAGTTTACTAGGACTCTCCATCCAATCGAACGCTCGAAACACGGCACGAAAACTGCGCGTACACGTTCACGCCCACGTCACGAGACTGCCAGACCAATCACATTGCACGAGAAAACAAATCAGCCATAAAAAATTATAGAAAATATCACAGTCGCGGCAATGCAAGGCCCGCATATGGCACCGAGCTATGAAACTTCTTCATTATTTCCAATCGTATCTGCATTTTTTGATCGTTATGGTGTGGGCGGGCGAAAACGCTATATAAACGCTAGCGTTGGCGCGCAAACACATTATATTATTGTGGACGGGTCCTAAGTATTGAGACTGGTTATCGCTAATGTCTGGCGCAAGCTATTTGCTAAACGCCATGTTTTTAATTACTGACCTAGAAATCTTCTAAAAATGTGTATTTTTTTCTAAAACTAGAACATGAGCAGCCAATTAAGAAGAGAAGGGTCAAGAGGCTTGTGTTTGGGCGCCTTACTTTATTTGTAGGTAATAACTTCATTTTTAATAACTACTTTTGATTCTGTATTTACCTTAGCTTGTTGAGCCTTTGGTGAATGGGTGGGTTGTACCATGGACAGCTCACTGTAGAAATTTACAATATATGAATAAACAATAATTATAAATAACTCAATAAATATATGCCTATATACCTATAATATACGCAAAAAAATGGTACTGGTTATCTGGAAAAACTCGCGTTAAACTGGCCAGGTGGGTTGATTATGATTAATACTGAGGATCATGAGTGATTGATTGCTTGAGTGAGTGAGTGATTGTCGAAAAATGATTCACTTGCTTTTCCATTTTTGTATGCTTGCTTGTGCTGCTTGATTGTTTTCTTTTTAGGTTTCCTGAAGGAACAGGTCCCAATTCTATTTTGTAACATGTCCGGCCAAATCCTTGCAAAATCCTAGTCCTAGTGATGAACCTCGGAGAAATCCCCAGCCAGTCTTTCGAGTTTCAACAGCGTATTCTCAGAATTGGTTAAGACTTAGTTTCGCCTCTTGGTTGGTTAACTTTGCATTAGCAAATGAGCTCGGAACAGCCATAACAAGTTATTGCTGAACCTCAATCAGCTGGTAAAATTCTTTGAATCTGCTCCGAGTGATGGTCAAACACTGACCACCTGAGCTGTCAATCAGAAAGAATGAATGTTCAGCTGATGAACATTTCGCACGAGACAGGAAATGACGTCAAGTCCAGCAAGTGTCCAGCAATAATTGTAATCTATGGTATCGTGTTCCAAGGAACTAAGAGTAACACACACTCTGCTTTTTTTTGGGAAGCCATTTTTGGCTCTTTCAATCCCAGTGATCTAGAATTGATACATCTTCATGATCCCCTTCCTTATTTTCTGGATGCTTAGGTTTTTATCCAAAGCTGCAAAAGTGTTTCTATTTTTTTCCTTTCAATGGTTCTTCATCGTCAGATTGAATCTGGTCTTTTTTTCTCCATAGGTACGAAGAACCGAAATATACATAGGAATGGAAAAAGGCTATTTAGTAAAACGAAAGCACCACTAAAAGGTGAATATAAAAACTTACAGTATAAACATTACCATAATGGTCTAAAAACATATTAAATAATAACCTACACACTGTAGAAACATTTACAACAAATACGTTTATCGCAAGTTATCGCACGGCAAACAATATGTTGTGTTTACACGGTGAGGAAGGTTCGTCCCCGGTTCGTCGTGCGCGACCTCGCAAAAGTAGAACTTGCGACGTCGCCTGGGTGATCACACCACAGGTAGCCCAAGCTAACTATTTGTGGCTATTTACTAGAGATTATATGTGACTGATTGAAACCTGAATAACATCGTTGAATTCTAATAGAATGAAATAATACTTACACGGTATCTTCTTTACGAACTTTATTATCCTCCTGCTCAGTTTCAGCGAATATCGTTGCATTTTCGCTTAGTTTCTCTTGCCCCTCATTAATGGTGGAAATATAGGAAGTGAACGCCACCGAGCCGCCTTCAAACTGCTCAACTCAATCGCAAATATCTCGTCGAAAATTGCTTCTAGTCCAAATATTCCTTGGCAGAGGTTTGAAGAGATAAATTCGCCACGCTCATGTGCCAACAGAATAAAACCGTCCGTTATTTGAAAGCCACAATACCCCAACGAGTTTCACAAATCGCTTCTCAAAATCTCTCAGTTACTTCGTGACTGGGAAAATCATGGACAGCGAAGCCGTTGAAACTTGGAGAGAGCCTGGATCGAGGAGAATTCACCACTCTTACCGGTGGAGTCGGGCGACTTTTATTCTTCTCGTACCACGATTTTCAAAACTTTTTCATGTAGAACTATTTATCGCGAAGAATCCGAAATTTTGCATTACTTACAAGGCCATCAATTTCAGATTCTTCGTGCTAAATAGTTTCTACATTCGCACGACTCCACCGGTAAGAGTGGTGAATTCTCCTCGATCCAGGCTCTCTCCAAGTTTCAACGGCTTCGCTGTCAATGTTTTTGCGAGTCACGAAGAAATAGAGATTTTGAGAAGATTCAAATGCGATCTCTAATTTTTGACGTCGCATGTAACCTCGCATAAAAAAATCGCCTCGTGTGTCCGTACCTTAAAAATAGCTATATATTTTTTTACTATAACAACAATGAAACAACAACATAACATTTACGACGAAATCATCTCAGTTTCCGGCGAAATCATTATACATTTTGCACTCTTAATTTGTATCTGTATATTGTACAGGTATAGACGATGATACCTTTGAAAACGACCTAATAAAACTGAGCAGTCAATGAAACTCAACTTTAGCTAGATAGGTAAGTTAATTTTTAACAACGATTGATCAGATTCAATCAGTACGCCTTCTCGGCGATATATATGTGATAGATAGTAGATTTATTCCTTTTCATTGGTTTTTACTTAATTGGTAATGAAGTGATAGCAAACGCTAGGAACGCTAAAGGCGCAGACACATGGTTTGCGCGCAATATTGTAGGCAATGAAGTAGGATTGTTTTCTATTATTATTATTGCTTGAAACAAATTGCATCGTGTGACACTGCTCGCAACATCGATTGCCCCGCGTGTGTCCGTAGCTTTTTTAGCGCAGGATTTTCTTGAGGAACCTGACTATTGTGCACACAAGTTTTTTTTCTTTTTCATTTTCCGGTGTTAATAACTGAATGAAGGCTGTGAATTACATAACAGAAATATCAAAAACATGATAAAATAAGTCCTTAACTGCCTAATCGTATTCGTATAGATAATATTCGATATTGAATTATCATAACTTAATTATTTCTGGTTATTATAATGTCTTATTTATATTTTTCATTTTTTCAGTTTCCCAGATTGATGATCAAGACCAAGATACGGATTAGGCATTCAATACTTGTTTTTGTTTTATTTGTTCCTCTCTGAGTTGCCTGCATTTGCCTGGCTCCTCTTCGCTTCATAGAAATACTGTAAAATTTGTTTGCGCACCTGCTTCAAACCTATGGCATACTCTTCTCTTTCCTCATCTTTGAAATAATCAAGACGTTTGGATTCCATTTATTCTAGAAAAGAAGTTATTGCGACTCATAGTTATTCCGCATGAGATATTGTGGTATTTTTTGGATATCTCTGTTCATTTTTTTTGGCAAATATAATCAGCAGATTATGTTACTACGACAACCGTGCCCTAAATAATCTCTATCCCCATTAAACACTTAATTTCTTTAGTAACGTTATCAGCTGTTGTGTAAAGGAAAGCTATGCAAACTATTCTGTTGCCAGGTTCCAGAAATAATTAAAATAAACATGTATTATATATTCTAAAAAGAAAAATAGGAAAATAAGACAATCTGAATGAATTGAAAAAATGACTTAGTTTCCGTGATGTCAAGTTATTTACAGTCCTATAATGCACGAACTAGGTTATCCTTGCTTTCTTTTTGATGCTCTTGAAACTCCTTCGTTCCTCGAGCTCTTCGGTCCATACTGACTTGCTTGTGCCCTTCCTTCATTCCTTCTTTTCCTCCTTCCTTCCTTCCTTCCTTCCTTCCTACCTTCCTTCCTTCCCTCCTTCCTTCCTTTCCTTAAATCCTCCCACCAATTTCTTTTATCTTCAACATTCAATCCTCTCCTTTCTTCTTTTCTTTTTTCCCTTACGTCCATTGTATCTGCACTTGCGCGTAGAATATGTTACTATAGTTATAACAATCAGACTAGGCAAGATATTTTACCCTTTGGACTGAACTAGCTACAAAAAGTGCAATCTGCCACTTTAAAATTTGTAGAAAAACAGAGTCAATGCTAGTTTTTTTTCTTTAGTTAGTTATTGATTTAACTTCGATATTTTTCTTCTTTGATGTCCTATTCTAATTTAGCTGTGTAATCATCGATATCATTTTTAATAACATCTGCACCTGTGAACAAACAATCAATTTGATCTATTGGTTTTTAAAAGACTGTATCAACAAACAGACATCCTCTGAGGGGCTTTGATTAAAATTGGAGCATCGATAAATCTTATACATTTATTCTATAATTTTTGTTTGAAAAGTTCTATAAAAATCAAAGCTGTTGTTTCTAAATCAAACCTCACTCCTGAGATCAAAAATTATTTTTGATTAATTCGTATTATTATTATTTTTCTTAATTTAAAATACATCATTTTGCTCAAAATATCGAATTGTTCTATTGTTTACATTTAGAACATACACATTTGATTACCAGTTCTTAGGTGAAACTCAGTTTTCCAATCTATTATACTAATTAAATCATGGTATTACCAAGTAAATGAATATCAAGCAAAGTCAAACAAGTCTATCAAGGCATTGCTCACTGAGATAGTCACAGATCATTCACAGATAGATTCAGCAACTCTATTCAACTCCGGGCAAAGACTACAAAAAGGTAATGCAGCGCTTATACTGTAATCTAATTTCGTAACTGTTTTCATAAAGTTTTACTGTTACTAGAGAATTTTAAACTCAATATACCTTCGAATTCTTAAGTGTCCTTTTTGCAATTTCCATCGCTTTTTTAAAAAGTTTTTCTTACTAGTAAAGTAAAGTTAAAGGTCGAACTAACAGTGTTCCAAAAGTTATAAGCAGTTTCATCAAAAGCAAAAAGAATTTTGAATGCAATATTTTGAACGAAAAAAACAACACTTTTTTTTAGCTTGAAAAACTTACATGTTTTAGATCTTTTTATTGATTCTTTTTTTCGTTTTAATTTGTTTCTTGGCGGAAGGGAGATCTCTTTATAATAACGAAGATTATACATGAGCATTCCTGATTTTTGTATTTTAAACGTTTTCAAGTTTCAAATCCAAGTTTCAAAGGTTTTTCATTCCCATTTTTGAAACGAAGAATTTCTTTACTTTTATTTTTTTCATGCATGACTGAAGCAAACTAAGTACTGAACAAAGTAACTAATAGAGCAGGAATAGAGCAATAAGGAGTAAGCAGTAATACTGATTTTAAAGGCAAAAAAAGACTGAAAAACGATGACATTGTCTTTACAACTTGAGGAAAACCGAAAAAAAAGGTACTTTTCACTAAAAAATACGGAAACAAAGACTTTGCTTATATCTGGAGAAATTTTCTAACTAAAGAAATGATCAGAGTTGTAACTAAGGCAACGGATGTTCAGGATGAGAATCTATTCCATTCTCATCATATTCATAATTTGACGGTTGTCATGGTGATTTCGGATAATCTTTTATAAGGTGATATCGTTATTACAAACAAGTAAATAAATATATAATTGTGTTTACTTAGAGATAATGATGCTGGTTATTAGAGTTAATGTCCTGCATGCTATTTCAAGATATTTCTAATTCACACCCTTTGATAAAAAAGTAAATGAATCAATGGCCACAGGCTCATCTGAATGAACTTCACTCAAAACGTACAGTTAACGTTAGATAGCACTGAATGAACAGGATTTTCAGGGTTCATATGATTTATGGCCATTTATCATACGATATAATCATGGTACGATTCATCGACTAATAGATCTAGTCTAAGACCTTGGGCGTATTGTTTTCCCATTTCAGACCACGTGTCATTCCCTAGAGTATCGATCATTTCTTTGTTTAACGGTTGCGCATGAGAAGACACATGAATATGAATACAACTCAAACAAAGAATCTCATTCTCTAGAGAATGACACGTGGTCTGAAATGGGAAAAACATTACGCCCAAGCTAAAGAGTTCTATTGTCAAACCAGAGGACTTTCTATTCAATAACATCGTGGCTTATACCTTTTTTTCATCAGGCTACAAGATGCGTTTCCCTCTATTTCTTGTTCTCGTGGCTTTGGTTATCGCTGCTGTTTATGCTGCCCCAGGTATTAATGAACACCTACCTATACCTACAACAGAATAGGTCACTAATAAATTTTCTAACTTGATATGTTTAACGATATATTTATAGTAAAAGACGAGGCTGAAAAACTAGACGGCGAGCCTTTGACGGAAGAACAACAAGATTCAGCGAATGGTAATCATAGTCTTTTCGCTGTGTATTAGTTGTGTACTACTCAAAGTTACCAAGTGGTTAGCCTGTGAACGAGGCTCACAGGGGATTGGGGAGAGGAAAGGAGAGGGTAATTTCTCCCAATCCCCTCCTCTTCCCTTGTCTCCCCAATTCCCCTACCCTTCCCTTCCCTCTCCCCAATCCCCTGAGAGCCTCGTTCAAGGGCTACCAACTAAGTTTCATTAACACTTATTCTGTACATGTGTTTTCAATGAAAGATGAGACCGAACAGCAGAATGGAGAGCCATTAACAGAAGAAGAACAAGATCCAATGAATGGTAACTACAAACTATCATTAATAAAAAATAATCGGTGTTATTATTATTATCATTATTATTCATTTATTTCCAATTTGCTTAACGTTTTGCTTACAAAATTCTTATTATTATTATTCATATTGTTGTTATCATTATTGTGTTGTTGTTGTTGCTGTTTTTCCGATGCAGATACGACAGGAATGAACAAAAATCAAACTTAATGATGACGATGATAATAAATGAATAAACTTTCATTAACATTTATTCTGTGTTTTCAATGAAAGATGAGACTGAAGAGCAGAATGGAGAGCCATTAACAGAAGAAGAACAAGATCACTCAATGAATGGTAACTACAAACTACCATGAATAAAAAATCATCAAAAATTTATCTACAAAATTCATCTGAATTCAAAGCACAAAAATGAAACTTCATTAGTTCATTTACTTTTCTCTTTCTTTCTTTTCCGATTCAGACGAAGCATTCAAGCGATTCTTTATGTCGCGTAAGTATCGAGAAGTGCTTTGTCTTTTGGCGGGAACGACGGAGGTGAAAAAGGAGGGGGTCTTGGGGAGATCTGCATACTATTTTAGCTATTTGAGTCTCAAAATTCCAATATTTCAGCCGGATTTCGCCGGCTATTAAAGATCTCAGTCAGTGCTCTGCGGTTCATCGCTAGTTTGGAATAGGTTTGGAGTGGAAAAAATTGAACAATACATTTTCTTTTATAAAACATACCCAAAGTTAATATTTGTTTACTTTGCAAAAGGTCCAAAACCAAAAGAACCACAACGTCCAGTTGGTCCAAAATTAGTTCCCCAACCAGGTAAAAACATTAACGAATCGCTTCTTATAAGCAATCAACTCTACTACCAATTTAATTAAATTCATAAGTGCAGGCTTACCAGATTGAGTATCTGTGAGTTCGGGCGGGAACCCTGTGGTTTTATGTTGAGTGAACATTCTTGGAGGGGGAATCAACGAACGTAAGGCCCACCCGAACTCAAAGATGCTCAGTCTGGTAAGCCTGTGTCCTAAGTAAGGGGATCCAGAATGGACCCTTCTCAAAATTATATTGATTGCTAGGCTAACATGGAATACAAAAGAAATGCCACAAATTCCATCGAGAAAAAGTGTGATTTCTTTTGTGTTTCATGGAAGCCTCGCATCCAAGATAATTTTGAGAAGGATCCAGAGAACATAAAACCTTGGATTTCGCTTGCTATTACTGGGTTGCCTGTGGTAGACCAGTCAGATCAGGACTTGGAATCCGGAATCCAGCGTCGTTCCCTTACATACTGGGAAAAAATATCGTCAAATAATACATGAATTTTCATTAATATTTGCTTCATATAATTCAAACTTCAGGCGAAACACTGGAAAAAGACTTAGTCACAGCAGTCCGTAATGGAAAACTCTAATATTGCCAGGTACGTCAATCTATTTCATGTTCATGGTGTAACTAGATAGCGCACGCGCGTCTTTTTGGCGCGAGGATTGCTGCCAATTCTAAGAGAACCTTATCAGTATTAGCCATCGAGAAAATAATCCCAGAAAGAGAATAATCATCCCAGCATGAATCTATAACGGATTAGCTCTCGAACATTTCAAATTGCCTTTACAAAAATAGTGAATATTAAAACGAAAAACCCGAATATTCTAGGAGGAGGACAATCTCCCCTTCCATCATTACACGCTAGGACAATAGACCTTTTTCGAATTCGTAAAACTGAATACCGCTGTGTTCCTCGACTACAGGCTCATTTACACAGCAGTGGTTAGCCTCATTGCGGTGTCTAAATATTCACAATTAACAATGCTATTTAAAGTAAATAATGCGCAACTTTAACAATAAAAAACTCTTTGAAATTCCACTGACTTTCACTGAAACCCATGTGAATATTCTACACAAAATTGGTAACTACTTAAGCTGAACCAAATCTTCTTTTATCTTGCAGATTGATCCACAACCAACAAAATTTTCTTGCATTTTTTCTGATTTCATAAAATTTGAAATGATTTCGTTTTCTCCCCAAGATTTTAATTACCGAGAAGCTTTGCTTGTAACTCAACTCTGATCGCATCATACTTTGGTTATTATTATAAGATTACTGCAGTCGAAATAAATCATTATTCAGTTGAATCCACTGTTTTTAGTTAAGTAATCAACATCAAACCCAGTTTTCGCGTACGAATGAGTGTGTATAATCAAAAACTAGCTAGTTGTTAAGTGAGGAATATACCTCTTTGTCATGGGCACGACGTTTTCCCATTTCAGATCACGTCATCCCCTAAATTTCCAATTCTATGTTTAATGGAGCACTTGGATGAAAACGCCCCAAATTTTTAAACTCCGAATAATTCAAATATTTTAGTATATGTCTCAATTATGATTATGAAAACCAGATTGGCAAAAGTTTTAGCTGGGAAGCCACTTGCAGTTGAGAAATTTTGAGTTAAGAGCAAAAAGAACAATAAGGTTGCATATATAAATGACGTCATTTACTCACAACTGATTTGATGCCAAAACAATTGATAATTTTTATCCGCCAATTTTGACTGTGAAGAAAATATGTTGCTTGGCTACTATTGGGGCCATATAGATAAATTTAACCAGGTTTCAAGTCATTTCCAATATTCATCCGAGCGCCCCTTAAAGATTTTTACATGAAAAGACATAAATATGGATACAACTCAAACAAAGAATCTTATTCTCAAGAGAATGTGGTCTGAAATGGGAAAAATTACGCCCAAGGAAAGGAGGTCGTTTGACTCGAAGCCAAAATGAAGTAGGAGAAATGGAAATCTGAGAAATGAGATATATGAAAGAAACTGAAAGGAAAGTATCGGTATGATCGTGACTTGAGGTATTTATTCGAGAGGATAATGATAAAGATATATTTTTGAAAGACAAATTCTGTACAGTAAGAAAATAGCATTAACGAAAATAGATTTGTAAGTACATATTTATCTTTTAAAATATTTTTTCTTTCTCCCGTGAAATCAAGAAAAACTGTATATTTGGAATTTTTCGTTCGCTTTTAGCGCTTCGCTTTAAACACAACAAGAAATTATCCTCAATATCCCAGGAACATAATATATATGTATAATATGTGTGTGCGTAAATACACCGTATATAGGGGTATACCATATTATACCGCTTATGCGAACATCGTACCGTGTATGGATAATACCGTATGTGCAATATCGTTTATGCAAATACCGTATATACATACACACACAAGAAAATATTCATTTCAATGGTAAAAGGATTTATATCAAAATTCATTGTGGTCCAATATTGGGACCAAGGAGCTTCAGTATGAAGCATAATAATGTCCCTCATAAATATTTATTAGACCCAGTGTTGTTCCCGCGTGACGGGAGATCCTTGAGGTAGTTTTAGTCCTTTGGACGCCGCCGCTGACTGGGCGGCTTTCTTTTCTCGAAGAAGTTTGAAATCAGTTTGTTTGTTTCTTCGTCCATTTCTGACTCCTCGCATTAACGCTCGAGCCTGTGAAGAATTCAATTGGGAACTAGTATTAATAATAATAATTATTATTATTCATTAGTAAATGCAATAGAACCCTTGTAGCACGCGTGAATGCAAGTCGGAATGCAGCTCAATTTCAGTGGAGGACAAAACAATACGTTTCCAATTCTCAGGAGATTGAAATGCTTTTGTTTTGTCCTCCAAATTGAACTGCTTTGACGTCACGTGCAAGGGGTCTATAGCTTAATATTGGGTGGGTTGAATCAGAGAGCAGAAGAGTATAGAAATAAGAATATAGGGAAAATCGACGGCCATGAATTTCTATCGGATAAAAGGAGGACACTTTCATTGGATAAATGGCGAGGAGCGAAACGGGACTCAGGGGATCGAAGGTGGCTAAAGAACTGAAAATTTCAGTTGATATGCGCCTGTTCCAAAAGTTTATCAAGAAGAGTGCTTCTAAATGATATCTGGTGATCTCACTAATATCATGAGCCGTATTTCAAAGAACAAAACCATTGATAAAACTGTATATGAAATTGGTATTTACCTCAACATCTCTAAGTAAAGATCGGTATTCCTCACTTTCTTCGATAGATTTTGGAATTTCTGTTGAACCACAAGCAAGTGCTTCTTCGATACGTTTCTTTAATCGATGTAATCTTATAATATCGTCATTTATTTGAGCCTGGGGATAGATATATTAAAGGAATCGTCAATGATTGCGTGCGTATATCCAGTTCTTGATGCACGCGGGAGGTACCTAATTAAGCACGAAAGAAGCGTAAAGGCGCGAACACAAGGCGCAATATTGCAGGCAATGCTGCTGATGTAGGATCGTTTTCTACTTCAACAACAATGCGCGCAACAAATTGCGTCTTGTAGCATGGCTCGCAACATAGATTGCCTTGCCTGCAACATTGCGCGCAATGTTCACCGTATGTCTGTAGTGTGTGTGTTTGTTCATAGATACTCATCCAATCAGAGCGCGCGTTATATCTATAGGTATGTTATAAAAGAACATTAATTATTTGAGGATTGTAGGGATCAAATTATTAGGATAAAACAGACAACCAACCTGACGATTCGATTCGAAATCATAGTTAGGATCTGTCATGCGCAGGAAGTCCATCGCTGTTGGCTGCAACATTTGAAACTGTTGATATTGTTGTACACCTTGCCATGAAACTGGCCGCTGAAAACAAATGGTTGAAGAAGTCTGTTAGAAACTAGATGGTTCTTTAAGTGAAACACTATTAATATGATTTATTGATAGACTGGTTGGTAGACTAGATGGATGGATGGATGGATGGATGGATGGATGGATGGATGGATGGATGGATGGATGGATGGATGGATGGATGGATGGATGGATGGATGGATGGATGGATGGATGGATGGATGGATGGATGGATGGATGGATGGATGGATGGATGGATGGATGGATGGATGGATGGATGGATGGATGGATGGATGGATGGATGGATGGATGGATGGATGGATGGATGGATGGATGGATGGATGGATGGATGGATGGATGGATGGATGGATGGATGGATGGATGGATGGATGGATGGATGGATGGATGGATGGATGGATGGATGGATGGATGGATGGATGGATGGATGGATGGATGGATGGATGGATGGATGGATGGATGTATCTAAGGCGTTATTATGTTACCTTTTTTCTTCTCATGCTACTCCTCTCAACTGAAAGTCTGACAAAAGGACTTCTGTCTGTCTTTCGAGCTGTGCAATCTGAATTACTTCTATTTAGGTTGATATCGAATGCTCTTTGCACTGCAGTTGTATGTAGGGCGTCTTCTGCGTACTATAAAACAAAACACCAACAAAATCGTTAGTATATTAGTCTTTAGAAAAAAACTTATAAATCTCGCCTTCTGATTGGTTGGGACCGCGTGCATTACGAGAGCGCACAGAACGCGCCCCGCACATTTTCTATTTCATTCGTGTCCAAAATAACGGCTACAATAATTTGTATTTTATAAAAGTAATAAAAAACTTGTTGCTGTGCTGTGTGAAGTTGGTATAAAGCACTTGGGGATTGGCAAAGCACTCGAGAAGGGTGAGAAGCACTTCGATATTCGTCGTGCTTCTCCTAACACTTCTCTTGCGTTCTGCCAATCCTCGCGTGCTTCATAACTACACACAGCACGCGCGCGCATTTTCTATTCCACATATCTCCATAATGTCCCCTCTACCCAATTAATTTGTCATTAAATGGGACGTGTGCAAAGGGATTCTCAGTCGCAGGCCTTGCGCAAGTCAAGAAAGAAAGAAAATAATGCGAACCACGCTTACTCGTTCGATAGGATCAGGATCGGAGAATTTCCTGGTCAAAGGAGATCTTTGGCGTTGCGACTTCAGAGGTGGCTTTGCAAATGGAACTCTGTCAAAGTCACTATCTGTGTCCTGCAGCGAATCCCCGCTTACTACGCTGTCTTCTTGGGACGAATCGCGCTGTATTTTACGGCCATTCATTCTCTTATCTCCTTGGTCTTGGAGCATTTCTTGGCTTCCACACCGTCCTGGACTGATCTCACCTCCTGCTGATGTTAGACTTAAAGTAGATCCACCACAACACTGGAAAAAAAATCAAGTAAGTCAGTACTTCGTTGTAGTAACAAAGCTGGTAAAATGCTTTTAGATTTAGAAGTATTACTCATTCGACGACCCCTGCGCCCACTACGACCATTTTGATAATTACGCGACCCAGAAGACGAGCATAATTCGAGACGTCTGAGTTTTTGGCTTCCGTCAATCAAATTTTCAACGGTCTGAGCTAGTAAGTTTTTGCTCGACGGCAGCCAAAAACCCAGACGTCTTGGGCTGTGTTGGTCGCGTAATTATGATAATGGGTGTAAATGAGGCGCTCTATCTTGATGCTCATTTCTCTTTACTCTTCCTTCTTGGATATGAAAGGGGATGAAGGGAAAGGGATGAAAAGAGAGATGGAAATTATAATTGAAGAGCAGGACTCGATTACGTGCCCCCGAACTTAACCCTGGTAACTTTACCAAGGTCAACCTGGATGGACGGGGACTAGACCAGGACCTTAAACAAAATGACCGAATTCGAGATCGAATTCGAGAATCATTATTGGCCTTTCGGTATAAAATAGAGATATAAAACACCTTATCAAATCAAATAACGAACTCACCCATGAACTTGGCCGAAGCTTGTACTGAATACCAAGAGAGTCCATCATGCTGTCGGGGTATGGTGGAAGTTGAGGGGAAACAGGTGATAATAGATTCTTTGGGCTCGATTTAGCCGATGCTGGCTGTAAATACTGCAATAACATCAACAAAAAGTATTAATCATATTTGTTAGTTATTTGAAGTGTAATAATAAGTATCGAGCAGAAAACTTACTGAGTAACTGAGTAAATTACACCATCGAAAAGACACCGGTGTTTTAACGTTGAAATCTGCTAGGCTAATTTGAGCTCCGCCCTATAATAAAAGGACGAACAAATGAGTAAGAGAAAAAAAGAAGAACATTGGAGGTGTGCATCCCTTTCCATAATAAAAGGACAAAAGACGTGGCCGCCATGTTGGTTGACATAACAAGACACCAAGGCCAAATCTTTTGTCAAAGTCACCAAAATGGCGACCATGACGTCACATGCACCCCAAGAACATTACAGTGAAAAAACTACTGTGACTGAGAAGGGCTAACTTACGAGCAGCTCTTCTGTCTTGAACTTGGTGATGCACCACACATTAAGCTGTAGTGTCTTGCCAAATAATTTAGCCTGAAACAGAGTTGAAGCCACATTTGTAAGCAACAGCAGAAGTTTATCACTACAAACCTTCAAAAAAAGTTTTTGAAATAACTGTATTTCGGAATCAAAGCATTATCCTACCTCTGGTACAGGAATGTAAAACTGCTCTCCAAACGTTGGGTTATTTACATCATTACATAGTTTAGTTTCCATCGTACATGCCTCTCCTCCAGGTAGTAGAGCAACTTTAACGTATAGTGCCATACAATCTGCATGAGACCCAGCTACATTTAACTCTTTCATATTTTTTCCTCTATCAATGTTAACCACTAACGACTCGCGAGCGGTTTCATAATTAAGTCCTACATTGATTTGCGCGGTCGAACAAACATCTTCACTGTTGCTCTGAGCCGCTTTGAGGTTTTCTTGCGAGGCTTCAAAAACACCACTGTCTGCTGCTACCGACTCGTCAGACGCAGCTGCTGTTACTGGTCTCGTGCTGATGGAAGGAAGGTAGCTTTCCCCACCTTCCAAAGAGAATGAAGCGATGCCCTCTGTGATGGGCGAAAGAGGTGTGTATGGTAGATTGTTGATAGATTCACTAGACCTGGAGTCTGCGCACAGCAGTCGAATTCTTTGTTGTACAGGTAAGACTTCCGCCTGCAAAGGTTAAAGGCAACCTAGTGTTAGCGCTTCATGTAGCCTCCGAAAAGCGCACGATTGAAGAAGCTATAAATATCTGTATACAAACATACTAGGGGCGTAGCTAGACGTTTTCGTAGTGTACGCACAAGAGTTAAAAATTGAGCGCATATTGTGCGAAACACTCAAAGTTTGACAACCGAACGCTCGGAAATACTTTTACAGACTACGCCCCTGCACACGCAAACACAGCAAGTGAGAGAAATATTGTGAGAATAACTCTCGTATCTAGGGGAGCAGGTAAAGGGAAATTGTAAAAAATTCCAAACTAACCTGTGTAACGTTACTTCGTTCAGTATCCGTGCATTCAAGGCCAGCGGTCGTCTCTGCCTGAGAAACGCACATGCGTACAGGCGACGCAACAGGTGATTGTTCCGAAGCAGACGGCGACATCGGTGGAGACAGTGACGACACAGAAAGCGAATCACGTGACGAGAACGACATCTGGGGTGAGCATGTTGAGGTGTTTGGTCGATGGGGAGATGAAGTGGATGTATAACTAGTTGGTATTCCACTGGTTCGTACAGGAGGTTGAAATACATGAAGCATGTCTGTTACCCTTTGATGTAACTCACGGAGGTTTGGCTGTTCACTGTTGTTCAACAGCCCAGTCTCGAGGTAACTTAACGATGATAATGAACCTCGACTTGACGATAATGAACCTCGGCTCCCAGTTGATAAAGATCCTTTACTTGAGCACGATGATATAGATAAAGTACTATTGGACAAACTGAAAATAAATTGAAATAACAATGAATGTTGTACGTGCTGATTTTCTTTCAATCTGTTTTTGCGATTCACAAAGCCTAATTATTTTGGCATCACAAAAATTACAAAAATTGTCAACTGACAGTTATTGAAAAACAAAATATTTAATGGTGCGCTAGCTTGTACAAGACAAAACAAGACTACATTCCTGGGCCCAAACGGGTTTACAATCTACAGAATTCCTCGCATACCAACACGTCGTTGATTTTTCGTTAAAAAAAATCAACAGCAAAGAAGCCCTTCAAGTGCAATCACATAGCAGTTTGAAAAGCGCTGTACTCGTACTTCATTGTAGATGTTAGCGGACTTACTTGCGTAACTGAACTTCTAGAAGGTTCGTTAGCTTTGCCTGTTCTTGTAGCTGCTGTACAAGGATGGTTTTCTCCGCTTGTAGCTGCATTCGGTCAGCAATAACACGGTGTGACAGCTCTCTAGCTGATTCTAAATCTGCAGCAAGCTTATCTTTTTCAGTTTCGAGTTTACTCTGAAAAGATGAAATTTAAACAATAACATGATAGGTCATTTATGCTTCAAAAGACCTTCAACTCTTTTTTGTTCTACAAATAATATTGGACTTTTGAAAACAAAAATAAAATCTGCATATCACGAAAATATATAGACACGTTTTCGTGTGAGTGTGAAAAACTCGCGGCATGAACGTGGTCGTGACATGGCAAGGCACTATATACCGCCAGACCAATCACATTGCCGGAGAACCTACTCTCCATCCAATCAAATTTCCAAAACACGGCACGAACACGGTCACACCAAGGTCACGGCACTGTCAGACCATTTCGCGAGAAAAAAATCAGCAAATCACAGTTTTAAAAAGCATCACGGTCGCGGCAAGGCACGCATACGGCACTGAGCTTTCCACAGTCATACGAAAACTAATCTAAATTTTTTTTACCTGGTACAGAATATATGGTGTGTAAAGCATTTTTTCCCTCTAAATTTCTTCTTACCTTTTCTTCTTCACTTTTCACCATTGAACCAAGTCTTCTAATTTCATTCAGTAATGCCTCCTTTTCCTCGATCAACATCAGTGTTGTAATATTCGCATTATTAGTCCCATTATCAGTAGGGCTGTTCCTTAGCTGATCCTCCACTCGATCTATTTCTCCATGTAATCTTTGTACTTCTCTGATGGACTCTTTATACTCCATTTTTAATTCTCGTTTGTCAAGTGGGATCTCAGTTGTCAGATCTGTTTGTGATCCTATGCTTGAAGTCTTTTTACAGTGATTTTCATCTTTACCCTGCAACATCAAAGAGCAAATACAAACTTAAGACGCGTACACACGGTGCAACAATGCGCGCAATATTGCAGCCAATGCAGCTGCTGAAGTAGGATCGTTTTCTACTTCATCGCATGCAACGAATTGCGTCGTGTGGCATGACTCGCAACATCGATTGCCTGCAACATTGCGCGCAATGTGTCCGTAGCTTTATTCTTTAGACTTTTGCTTTAATTAAGCATTTTTCTTACTTTCAACACAGGTTCAAATATATTTGACTTCCAGAGTCAGTTATCATTCCAACTTGAATTAAACTGTAACCACAGCTATACAAGAAACTTACCAGTTTAATGTCAACTTTGGTATTCAATAAATTGTCTTTTTCCTGCTTGTTACCACACTGTGTATCTCGTTCACTGACGGGTGGTGGTGTGTTCGTCGAGAGTTTTCGGTCAACTCGTTCTAGGGTTTTTAGTCCTTCTTCTTTTTGATGAACTTCCCCAGAAACTTGTTCCATTTCGGCTTTTAGCCTCTCGACCTAAGAAAAGCAAATACTATTAGGTTCAAACACAGAGTAAATTCAGCAGTTTGCAAGGTTATCTTAGGGTGAAATCCAGTAGAGTGCCACGAAGGTCACTTGAGTTGAGTCAGCAAACCATTAAAGTGCAATGTAAGTTAATATTATAAAGTAGAAACCCACTAAAGTGCAAAGCAATGAACATGAGTGTCAGAGGAGGAACCCACTAAAATGCAGTGCAAGATATGAGAAAGAAAAATAGGATAACCCATTTAACTGCAAAAGAGGAAAACCCACTAAAGTGTAAAGCAAGAAGCACGTGTCCGGAAAAGAACCCATTTCAATGCAACGCAAGACAGGAGCACGCGCGCATGAGAAACCCATTAAAGTGCAAAACAACAATATAGTAATATCTTTACCCTTGTCTTAGCTTGTAGTATTTCTCGCTTTAGCTGGCTTGGATCAAATTTACTTGCAATGGAAGACGTGGTTGATGATGACGACGTGGAACCAACGCTATTTTGTTTATTGTGTGTTGATCGACATTGATTACTTTGTTGACGACTTGTTGGGCTATTTTGCATATTTTCCAGCTCTGAAGTCAAGTACTGGACCTGCGAAAGGTGAAAAACACCGAGATCATGCTCAACTGAAAAATCCAAGGAGAGAGGTAACGAAGTTTGTGAAAATTGTGTCAAAAAAAGATAGTTTTAATGGCATTTTTTGTCCTCTGGTCTGAATCTCAAAAACAGACAAACTTTCAACACTAAATCAGGTTTTAGCAATTTTGAAGTTCCATAGTTATTTGAACTGCAAGTATATCAATTTTACTTAACCATGAAGCAGCTTTTTCTTAGATTTTCATGGAATTTTAAATCGGCATTTATTGTCTGTCAGAAAATGGAAATGTTTGGCATATTTCTGCCAATATCTGTATTCAAGTGTTTGGTTTCTCTGAGCCAATGCTGTCCGTATACTGGTATTATTAAGTGACATGGTAGTAGGGAATTCATAAATGGATGTTGAACAGGATTGGTAACTCACCTCATCCTGTGCTACACATAATCTTTGTTTCTTTATGCACAGGACATTTTGTTTTGCCTGAAATACCATGAAAAATGGTTGACAGTTAATACACTTGACACAATACCTTCTACAAAATGTTTGAAATTAAGATTTATTTTTCTGGGTGTCTAGGGTGATACTATTTGTTACTTTATAATACACCTCTTGAAAGTCAATGAATACAAGACCAAAAATGTTTGACTTTTGGGCCTCTTCAAGGACTCCAGACAGATTTCTTGTTGGTTTTAGGTATCTGAATGTCAATGAAGTTCATCAAGTTCACTTGCTATCAGGAAATTTCAAGCATACTGAACATTATGTGAATATTGGTGATATTTGAAGATGATGAAAGCCAAAAAAAACCGGTATTTTTTCTGGTCAGTGTGGTAGGAATACTGCATGTGTCATTTATCCTGAAGACATATACTTCAATGCGAGGTCAATGAAGAGCACAGCAGGGCTAAATAACTACACAAGTGAGAAGATAATATGAAAAGCTAATCAAATTCTTTGGAATTACATGTATGGAATGTGGACTCAAAGAGCGCGATGTCAAGTGTATAATACCTTTAAAAACAGTCTCTATCAGCAACTAGATAATCACCAAAGCAAAGGAATGTGCCAATGGCAAGATAAATGTTTTGAAAGAAATCCTCCGAGATTACAACCACATCTTACATTTATAATTGTTTTTAGATTGAATTGAGAATTGTAGCAGAATTTGAGATATTTGTGCAAGGAGAAGTTATTTATGAGGTCTGAAATCTGTCTGGTAGTTCATTGAAAAGAATAACCAATTTGATATCAGGCTTCTGTGATAAATATATTGATATATCTTGTCATTAAAGGCATGGATCAAATTTCTTTCCAAGTAAAAAAAGTCAGTGCAGTTTTACTTACAGTCAAGTCATTTTGAGCCAACTCAACATAGTGTTTGATCATATTACGCTGCTGATCCTTCCATACTACCCTGGGATCTTCCGTTTGTTGTGTTCCTAATACAAATAATCAAACTTCAGTCATCCAGGTTTTTACATGGGTATAACATATACCTAAATACAAGTACCGCATAAGTGTCTTTGGCTTAAAATTTGATCCAAATTTAGAACATTTTAATATAATTAGGATAATAGCTACTCAGTTGAATAAAATTAGAGCAATTAACTGCTAGTTAGAAAGCTTCTGGACCTAGAAAACCAAAAATGTAAGGAATTCTAGAAACACATTTAAGCAGATACTGGATTTTTAGTCTGAGTATGGTGTTAACATCCAAGCAATGTTGGCTTTCAAAATCTTTCCACATCTGATTGCAATAAGGAAATCTAAAAGCATCTGTCGAAAGGAATTTTTATTCAACAAAACACACAAACAGACAAGTTCAAACATGTTCTTTTCTCTAGAGGTGTTGAAAGAATTGACTGTAGAAAGAGCTGACAATGACAAAAGATCAAAAGACGGTGACAAAAAAAGGTGGAACTACACAAAACTACACAATAGCCTTGCGGTAATTCTGTGATTGATGCATGGTTTGAATTAGGAATTGAGGTATACTGTGGAAAATGTATTTATCAACGTTGCTGTTTTTTTGAAGGTGGTGAATCATGAGATTAACACAGAAGAAAACCAAACTATCAGACCATACATGTACTAGCCATTTGACTATCATGAGTTCCAAAGATCTCTTGGCAAGGATCCAAGATTCTTGGCATCAGTATTACATTATACAAATCGAAACCGAGTACAAATGTCTGGCTAGGATTATAGTCCGACTGTTAATTGTTTTTTACCTAAATTGTGGTTGATGAAGTATTTCCCCAGAACAGGGTCATCCACCTCTTCCCATCCGAGTGGTAATTCTGTAATGAGATAGACATGTTAGCAATGAAAGCTGGTAACATGTAATTATCATTATCACTCTTGGTGGCTAATATTCAAGCTAGGAAAAAGAATAGGAAATAGTTTAGATGTGATAACAGACCTCGTGATTATGGCAAATTGTTACTTCATAAAAGTATGTGTCTGTTATACACAAAAGAAATTCCTGAAAGTCTTTCAAATGGAGGACTATTTGTTTACTGTTACTAAATTGGAGAAGTTGCTCTACTAGCAGACACAATAAAACTTAATATTCTTATCTAGACGCTTGAAAATTATGACAATATTGCATGGTTCGCATGCCTACCAATGCAACCCAGGTTTGATTCCTGGGCTCGATTTCATATGTGAGTAGAGTGGTTTGTTCGATCTCTCCTGTGCTTCGAGGGTTTTTCTCCAGGTTCTCTGGTTTTCCTCCCTCTGCAAAAATCACCTTCTAAATTCAAATTGGAATTTTGCAGAAAAAGAGTCACTTTGTGAATATTCCACTGCAAAATCTAAAGCAAGGTACAAAGGTAACATCAAGTTTTCTACAGCAGGATATTAAAAAAAACAATTGGCAAGTACAAAACCATACATTCCCTGCGCTGGTGTAAAGACAACATATAAAAATGATGAAAAGAGAAAAAAGATATTTAATTCTGCTGAGGTGTCAAGCCTTGAGCCCTCTTTCTTGAAAGGCTAAAGGCTCAAGAACTGAAGACCATTAAAGCTAAAGACCTTTTTCCTCTATGGTGTCAACATACATTCATCATTTTAATCTTTTCCCAGCAGGAGTCCACCTCGCACCTTTGCAAAAGGAGAAGGTTATATCTCCTCCAAAATTGGTCCCTCCAGAAATTTTTGTTATATACAGCCATTGATGCTTGATTTGAATATTGAAAAGGGTGACACAGGACTTTGTGAATCACTTTACTTACATAGGCAATAAATCTAATATCAACTTACCATCACCAACACAGTCAGAAAATGTAAGTGGTTTCATAAGCCTGTTGAAATAAATCAAAAATATGTTAACTAATTTAAAACAAATGATTGTATAACATTTTACAAAACTTTTTACAACATAAATTTAACAAAATGTGTGGACAAGATCATACACCTTAGACTATGGAGCCTAATATTTTTGAAGTATTAAGCAGTTTATATGGTCACGCTTTAGAAAATATTTGTAGTAAAATTTCATACCTAAAATTTTTGTGTATTCTTCGTCAAGTGCTCTTAAGTATATTAGATCAGTCCTAATGACTAATAAAGCAGCTGAAATTGGTTAATCAGCGCTATCGGGACAAATCTTTCACATGATGTACAGAATTTCAGATTACAAGTTCAGTAATGGAGCTGACCGTATAGTGTCCCAAAAATAGAAATAAAATACTATTTTGGTAATGCTATAAATAGCATCATTGCCAACATAGTTTCTAAATGGCACTTACATGGGTATATGTACATAATACAAAACTTCATCAACAAAACAATATCATTGATAGAATACAGCATACTGATGATTTCTAACATAGTTTCGTGATTTGAAGGAAAATATATTTTGAAATTATTTTTATTCCTTAAAAAAAATAACAAATTTGCTTTCACAAAGAAAAATTCGTCCAAGTTCTACATTTTTCTCTTTAATGTTTGATTTTTTGTTAATATTTCTTAAGTTATGGTAGAAATCACAAGCATTATAATGGTAATTAATCAATATTTCATTATGTTTAAGATCTAGGATTCTTTTGCTAGATAAGGTTAAGATAAAATATTAAGAATTATATTAAATATTAAGACCTTGAAACATGAATGATTCATAATTAAATCAAAATGTAGTCTCTACTATTGGAATTAAAATACCAGAAATTGTCTAAAAAATGCGTGAAAATATAATTGAAAAATTTAAAAACCGAAACGAAATAGAGACCATGTTATCAAGAAATGCAGGATAATCAAATCTTGGAACCTGTCAGACATTTTAAGCAAACTAGAACTGGTACAGACAAATTCTGGTTCCTACCACGTTCATTCAGACTCGTAGCGTTTGTGTTACAATTTCGAATAAAGTTACATTTGCTGGCGGGGTTTCAGTGAAGTGCTAATTGATAGAAATAGACTGAATAGGCAAAATGTCCAACAAGGTCACTAGCTTTCTGAGTTTTTAGATATAGCCAATAAGGATATATAATAGATACACTGAATAGTTGTGCAGATACTAAATGTGATATTGGTGTACCTAAATTAGGAGATCGTAGGAATTAGCTATATATATCATAGTACTGTGGTCAGATCCGTACTGTTTACTTGCGATGGATTAAAGTCATTTACACTAAAAAACTATTCATTACCATCTCAATCAAAAGTGACACCAACACGATATTTTTAGAAGCTAGTTTCCCCAAATCTCATTAAAAATAAAAGATGTTATGTTCTACAAATTACGGCAAAAAATTACTTATTGAAAATGCAATTAACACAATATACATTTACCGTACATTTTAGCACCATTTCACATAGGTTTTCGAAAAGCTTTTCTTTGTAGGACCAGCAGAAGACATTTATTTTAGAAGTTCAAAGAGATTTGATTCCAAAGTAATTCTTTGAATACCGAAAGCTCAAATTTAGCCGGGGAAAGTCAAAGAGAAGCCTCTAAGTCTGAAGATAAAGTTTTATGAATTCCACGTTTTAAAATAGCTCTGTAAAGTGGAAGAAAATATTCACTAAGAACTTGAAATTCTCTAAGATTCAGAATTGTTGTATGTAGGGCTATATATAAATCTTTTTGAATAATTTACAAATTACTCCAGTGTTGACGTTCGCGCGAACAGAGCATAGAAATAGTAAAAGCGATTCAAAATCTAATGATAGCATAAAAACAAAAAATCTAGGAAAAGTACCTAAAAATGAATGAATTGGTAAGAAATATAAGTGTATATTCGTCAAGACAGGAATAGCCAGGTTCAAATAATTGGAATACTTGAGGAATAATGCCGTTGAACAAAACACAGGATGAAATATCGATGAGACATGGAATGCGTCGCCAAAATTCGCGTAGTGTTACTTCGGGAAGCTCAGCTGATGTAAACATATGTTAAACTAAGTTTGCACCCTCTTTTATCATCTAGGACTCGTCTAAGAAGCTTTATACTGTAGTATGATGCTCTCCTAATCGCCTAATCGCAAGCAATGTGCAAATTCCATACAAATAGTATTAATTCTTGGTCTAGAGGTGATGCGAAACACTTGTATTTAGCGCGCAAAGTTGTTTGAATTTAACTTCTTACCATCATAATAATAGTTTCTTTATAGAATTTAGTTGAAATTAGGTCTTAGGGTATCCCAGTTTTTTAATGTAGCGTGATTTTCGTAAGCTTTTATCACGATCTACCTTAAAATAACTCAGAATCCGGACCTACAGTGACTACGTACCTATCTCGAGGATCGATCCATGTCGTTGTCTTGGTGGAATGATCGATATAATACGACCTTCCATCTAGATCCCTTGCCTCTTCCCATCCTAAAGGCAATGGTACTTCACATGTATTTTTCTTGGGCATTTCGCCTCATTTATCGTCCATTTTGGATCGCCGTTTCTCCATGCCACTGAGACCAAATCAACATGTCCGTTTCTTGAATCATTTGCATTCCCCCATAATTAGAAACCGACAACTTGATTCCAACCAATCCGCATACAGATTCCAGTCGACCACAATGCTGCTCCTTCAACGAGAAATACTTCAAACAAATATCCAAGTCAACATAAATTCTTCCCTTAGTCCGCGTATTATGTTCTTTGGCATTGGCCTAAGTATTTGCTTCAATTATTTCCCCCAACAGATAGCCGTGTTTGATATGTGCATTCTTAAGCCGAACAGACCAATCGAAATCGTCCAATCACAATGGGACTTCGAATCTTTGAAATATTTTCACCCTGTGTAAGACCGCCCCCGACTCGCGCCAATATACTCGTTCTGCACGATTGATTGTTCACTGTATAGCTTGATCGCAACATCTGCCAAGCTACGCGCGTGTTGAGGACATTTATTTTAACACCTTGGATATTCTACGGTCACCCTGTGTTTTTTTTTTGAACCCAGGTCACATGGTAGGAGTTTCCACAATTTTTTCCCTTCGTTCTGGTTATAAATATAAATTTTAGTCCTTCAAACAAAGGTGACGAAAGTGACGAAATGGTATTACGTACTATTCTCCCTAGAGAATACGAAGTGATCAAAATACCAAAAGCCAGACACCGGTTGTATAATGGTGAAATATGTAGGATTACAGCCGCACTATAAAAAGTTAATACCGGTATCTAATGAAAAGGATAACTTTTGACACAATAATCGTGGAATACCCTAATGCTATGCAATTCATGATTCCTACACGTGTAAAAAAAACATCACCCGGCTTTTTCACGGGTGTACGGCGCAGGACATCTTTACCAGTCTTTGCCCCTCTACTAACTCTGCCTTTGCACATTTTTTCTGACTCAATAAAACTCGCGTGCAACGTTAAAAAGATGGTCCGAACAATGAAATTATACCGGACTCGGATCAACAAAATATTTCAATATAGTGATTTTCTAGAATATACTTTCTCTGCGGAAAAACTGTGCGGTGAGGGTCGGGTAGGCACGTGTTACGCCACGGTGCAGTGAATATTTTTCGTTTTGTTCACAGGTTACGCGAGCGCAATTTCCGTCACAGAACACAACCATAAATAGGATATTTTACCCCCTACCCCTAACCATGTGTTCGGTTATATTTTAACAGTTATTTCAAGTATATGAGTAACAAAAAAATACCTATGGTGTCTTTTTCGTTCGTCGGTTTCGTCAATCTTCTGTGACCAGCCTTAACTAATTCATTCTTCGCGTCTGGAGAGAGAATAATAATCTATCGTCGCATTACATCAATTTAACATTAATCACCTCATCAAAAGGATGACGAAATACGTTTTTAAAAAAGCCAGTTTTTAGACTAAATTTGCTTTGTTTGCGAGTATAAAGTTATTCAATTTTTGCATACTTGAGATTCCTGAAGACAAAAAACTGACATGGTTTGCTGGGTCCGTCAATATATCCGAACATTTAACTTTACATTGGTAGAATAATTTCCTGTCAGTGCAAAGATTTTCGTTTTATCAAACCTGTATCAGTCTCACATAATATTTAGCGATAATTGCTCAAATCTACAGACAAATACCCCCTTAATCATATCAAGATGCTCAGTATTGAACTTCTTAATGTACCCTTGAAGCATAGAGAAAAAATGCTATTACTAACCAAAAAATGTTGATGAATACAAATAAATTTGCCATAGTGTAATGACCCCTAACCTCTTTTCCTCAGGCCAACTTATATTCATGCATTTGGACATGATTTACCTGTTCAAGATACGTGCTCTTCTTATTCCACAGGAAACCCAAGCTCAAATAATTTCTTTAAAAATGCTTTTGATATTGAAGAGCTAATCCTCTCATTGTGCCATACTGGGAGCATCATAATTGCAGGATGCACGAAAATTTAATTGCAACTGGGCCTTTTATATGTTCTAAAACTTTTTTAAACTGAAACTTTTGATTTTCGCTTTGGTAGGAAAACCAGAGAAAACCTCTTGAAGCACAGGAGAGAACCAACGAACAACTCTACTAACATACGACACCAAGCCAAGCGGGACTTGAACCCGGGTTGCCCTGGTGAGAGGCAAGCACTCTTACTGCTACATCACTTGTGCTAGAAACGTATGTAGAGTAAGCAGCGCTAGAGTAAAATTAGGTCCATAGGCAGGGGAGGTGGAAAGGATGGCCCTCCTCACCTTTTTTCCATGAGCCTGAGTGCCTCTCTAGATAGATGGTTTGCAAAACTTTATATACTTGCAAGCCAAATGACCAATTTTCCCAAAACCTCAGGAATAGAGATTTTTGGCTTGGGCGTAATGTTTTCCCATTTCCGACCACATGTCATTCTCTTTAGAATATGGTTCTTTGTTTGAGTTGTATCCATATTCATGTCTCTTCTCATGCACAGCCGTTATAAAACAAAGAAATGATACTCTAGGAATGACACATGGTCTAACCAAGCCAAGAAAGTTTAATTAAGAGGTACAGAGAGTTATATCAAACAAAATTCCACCTGCATTAAAACTACTCTATCTACAAATTACCTTTCCAATTTTCCCTGGATATCTTGCTTTGTGCATCCTTGTATAGCTGTCTACCTGTAGGTATCTGATAATACTCAAAAGAAATCCAAAATGAATAAGGAAATCAATAAGGAATGACTGCAAACTTCTGTATTTTGACAATGTGGATTCAAGTTCAATATTTTTGCTGTTTTTGTTTGGCTAAGTAAACAACCTGCATCAACACCTTCAACCAGCTATTCTACATCAGACACATTGTACTTCACTGTTTCTGTTTAAAGAAAGTTATGTCTGAAGTTGTAACTAACCAATCAGCCAATAATCCACATCAGCCTTATTGGTCATTCTGAGGTTGGGGGAAAACTGAGTTGGGTTGGCATGGAAGTGCATTGTGGGACTGTCTTAGGGGTCACATAAATTTTCCAAGATGTTGTGTATTTTTGGTATAAAAAGGTAACTTTTCTTCAAAGGTATATGAAAGGGTACCTTTTCAGGCAAAAAGGTATATAAAAGGGGTACCTTTTAGCTGAAATTTGGTATATAAAAGGGTAAGGGGTTGAGAGTCCGGGTGGAGCATCCCCGTATGAAATGCCATGAAGTACCCCTCCCCCCGACGGTCACAGAATGCTCTGCAAAGCCAACTTGATCAAGTTTTTTTCTCAACCTCACAATGTCTAATAGGCTGCATTTCGATGTTAACTGTTGTCATCGACCGTATACTTCATCATAAATTCAAAGTCCTTATAACTAACACGGCCATCTTTGTCTCCATCAATTTCTCTAAACGCCCTCTCTACATTTAGTGCATCCATAAATGGAGCTACTTGAGAAAATATCTTTTTTGCATTGTCCAAAGTTATGAATCCTCGGCATTCCATATCAAATGCTCGAAATATCTCTCTTATTTGATCATCTTGATCTTGTGCCTTCATCTTACTTGAAGTTATTTGCATGAATAATTCCATGGTGATCCCAGGACATTCTGACTTGTCAACTTTGGACATGATTTCTCCAACTTCAAATGAAGAGGGTTTGTATCCAAAAATGCATACCATGGCTACTCTGAAGTCAAAGGAATTCAAATAACCCTTGTTTTCTTCGTCAGCTACATAGAAGGCTTCTTTAATAACAGATTTATCGTGTTCAGAAATATTCTGCATGATATCTCATTACGATATGCTTTATCATGCTAGTACAATATAAGCTTACAAGTTAATTTTTTGGTGACTGGTGAACTCAGTTCTTGGCTTTTTCTACAAAAATAAAATTGATAAAAAAACAATAAAATAAAAATTGGAGGTTAATACAGTATACTCAAGTATAAAATAATCTTTTAAACTATCATTAAGCTATCTTTTAAGCAAATTTTTACCTTGAGGAAGAAGCTCGCCACTTTTCATTTCTCCCGCCATTTAGATTCTTGGAATTCTGGGAAATCTCAAAAGCAAGGTAACAAAGGGAACCCAACCTAAGCTTTTTTTAGTATTTAATAACGGAGCAAAAAATATATCTTATTAACAACTCAGGCGATCTTTTTGACCACTTTTTACTAATACTATGCATTCTTTTTAATTTCTACAATGAATTTCTCATCGAATGCCCTCGGTTGATGTGTTCATTAGTAAACTCAATGATATACGTAAATTGGACTCCCTGTGGTAACTATCGCGCAAAGCTTGCCGGGAAGATTATCAAAGAACTTCACAACAAGCAAGATGCCCGAAGGTAAAAATGCTCAGTTTTATTAGTTAAAATCTGTGCGATTTTTAACATCAAACTAGATATGGGCTCAACAGTTCCGAACGAGTATTATCTAACTAACGTTTTCTTGATAATCTTGCAGAAAGTGCCGTGTATTCCAATCCTTTGGCGCCGCCATCTGCTGGCAGCCATCATCATCATCATGGTGGACCCAGCGCAGGATCAAGCTCTGTAGAGTAAGTCAACATTAAGCGAGATCGTTTTAAAATCTGGTGATTTGATAGACATTTATATGTTTATTTATTTCTATGTCTTCTTAGAGTATAAATTTTCTCATATACTTTTTTGTTTTTCAGGAACATGACAAACGCTGATTTTAGAAAATTGTTGATGACTCCGCGATCAGCTCCTAAAGCTGCACCTCCTACGGTAAAGAAAAGGCCAGAATTAACACTCAGGTATAGAAATACAACATATATAACATGTATTTACATATCAGCATGCTTATTTTGAACTGTGAATGCTTTTTTGCTTATCCACAGGAAGCCCATAAGCTTATGTAACTTAATAATATTAAAAAAATGTATGTCTGATTATGACACTACATTTACTGCTGATTTCTGCGATTCTCAATATTCTATGAACTCAGACATTTCAACGGCTTATTGTGAAATTGGTTTTTCGATGCCATCAATCAAAACTAATCAGTCGGTACCTTTTATATTTTTGACTGGTGGCAGTGAAACACCAAATTCAAATGGGCAACTCACAACTACCAAGTTTGCAGAATCTTGAGAGTTGCAGTAAATATCCTGTTTATCTGTGATGGCTAGTTTTAGCTTCTATTTCCTCCTCGGTTATTATTCACTGTCATCCCATATTTATATCAGTTTTCTATTTGAAATACCAGTAAACCCAGGGATTACAATGAAGAAGAAGATCCCACTGCACAAAGAAGGAAAAAGAAAAAGTAAGTATCTAGATATTAATAGTCATGTTGCCAGGCTAAAACAATAGATTTCCCCCCCACATAACCTCTCATTCAAGTGCTTCAGAATGAGGTTGTGTGAGTTAAAACTAAGGTGTTTATTTTCCATATAGCAGGTCCATATGATCAAGGTCTATGTGTACTTGTCCAAGTAAATAAATAAGAAACATTTATTTTTATTTTATTAGCTCCACCTATTATAAGGGGGGAAAATATAAAAGAAAAAAAAAGAAAATTTACAAAAGAAAAAGGAGAAGGGCAGGGTGACCGCAACAGCTTGCATCAATAATTATTACTGGGGGCCCAGTAGCTGCAAGGTTCTAAAGAATATAAAAGATACTGTATCTATATTCCTGCATGCACTCAGGAAGACCAATAATTTGTGTATTTGTTCTGTGTCAGGTACTATGCTAAGCTTCACAAAATGGAAGAAGAAAGAGAACAAGAGCTTGCCTCAAAATACAGAGATAGGGTAAATTCTTTATAAAAATTCTTAAAATCTGTCTTTTACTTGTCCTTCCATCCAGGTGGAAATACTGTAAGTTTATCTTTATAATTATGGTAGTTTTAAATTTAATGCTATCCAACTGTGTTTGAGTTTGTCTATTATTCCATCTTTATATTTGTCTGCCAGTTTTTTCTGCCTATTTTCTTGGTCTATCTTTGTCTTCTTTGTATAGCTGATATAAGATTCAAGTTTTTTTCAATTTTTAGGCAAGAGAACGTCGCGATGGACTTAACCCTGATTATCAAGCAACTGATACACTAAGTGCGACAGCTAACTATAGAGCTGTTGGCCCAACTCAAGAAGAAAGGTGATGGTTATTTAGATTCCATCTTTTCTTTCATTGACTATCCTTTTTACAGTGCAAATCGAAAAACTGTGGGCACCCAGATATAATTCAGAAATTGTTTATTGTTGAGCAATCTGAAATGACTCTCTAACTGCAGTGTACAAGACGTTTATCTGATTACAAATCAGTCAAACTTCTTCCAGTTAGAAAGTTGTTTTACATTGTTCAACAAACAATATACAATTGCTGGAGTATTTCTGGGTGCCCATGGTTATTTGATTCGCACTGTTATAGACCCCTTGCAGGATATTCATAATTTTGAACTTGGCTATTTCTTGTTTTAATAGTGACACAGCAGCTGAAAGAAGAAGACTAGCAATCCAGGAGAGTAAGTTCTTGGGTGGTGACATGGAACATACTCATTTAGTAAAGGGATTGGACTTTGCTTTGCTGCAGAAGGTACGACAATAATATATGATAAAACATAGAAAAAATTTAGGCCAATTCTTGATGCTGTTCCACTCATAATATGTCAAATTCAATTAAAAGTCTGTCGAAAGAGAGGTATATGAATCAGTTTGCTACAGCAGGCTTAGTTTGGTATGAAGGTCATAATTTGTTAAGATTCGTTTTTCAATTAATTATCAATTATTGTACACATATTTTAGGTTCGAAGTGAGATCACTGATATAGGAGAAGAAGCAGTCGGAGAAATGATGAAGAAAGCTAAACACAAAGATGGGTAAGTAATTCAAGCCCAAGGGTATATGTCACTCGTTCAGCGTCAATGTTTAAAGTTAAATTACAGCCATTCTCAGACACATGCGCACTCTTGCGAATTTTTCTGTCATGACAAGTTGGTTTTTGGTGGACGTCGATCCAAATGTTTCCATAGCACTGTCGGAAAACACAAAGCTACAAAGGCATGTGCGTATGGAATGTCATGGAAACGCTTTGATTGACGTCCACCAAACCCTAGTTTGTCGCGACAGAAAAAATCGCAACAGTGTGCGTGTCTGAAAATGGCTGTAATATAAATAAATTGATAAGCAGTGGCTCCTCTACACAATACAGAATTCTGTAAACCATGACACAATCAATTTTGATACGCTGCTTGTGCTATACCAAATGTGATCCTGTGATGCACTTCTTGGCATCTCGTGATCACTAGTCAACACAGTCTGAGCACTGCGAGAGATAACAGCGCCATTTGTCGCAATCATTGCAACTGTCGAATTTGCCTGTTTCTAAGCAGAATGCATGACATTTCTAGGCAGCTAAGAGCATGTTCAGCTGAAAAGATCAATCTTATCTTATCTCTTAGCTTGATTAAAAAGAAGTTAGATGCAATATGTTACAGTATATCTAAGTAAGTCCTTATATGTTTTTTTAATTGATGTTTTTAGGGATGAAGAGGAACGTGACGAAGATGAAGTACAGGAATTTAAAACAAAACTTGGTAAGAATTGGAAATAATCGAAAAATCAAATGGTGTTTTTTTTATTTTGTTAATGATTAAATGGGTGGTGTTATGGTTTACCGCTCACCTCTCACTGCTGTGGTGAGATCATATCATATCAGGCTGGATCATATGTGAGTTGAGTTTGTTTGATATGTTGTTCTCTCCTGTGCCATGAGGGTTTTTTCTCCAGGTTCTCTGTATTTTCCTCCCTCTGTAAAAATCAACATGTGAGTTGAATTGTATGTATAGAATATATGATGTAGTCAGGAAGTGTGTGTGAGTGACAGTGGGCCAAATTGGAAACCAGTATTCATTTACTGAATTTGTATGCCACTATAAAAAAAAGTGATTTAAACGCTTGCTAATTTTGTCCTTGTTTTTACAGGCCAAAAGATATACAAGGCTATCTTTAAAATAAAGCCACCTGAGAAAAATGAGTTATTTCAACCAGGAAGAATGGTAAGTAAAAGTCTTGAATAGTCTATCAAGAGTTACTGAGATGGCAAGCAAGATAGAGAAGGTAATGAGAGTAAAGAGAATGGCATGTTATAACTTTAAATAGCCCACTTCCGGATACAGTACGGTACTGTATGTGTGGCTTGTCACGCACAAAGGTTTCAATGTGAGGCTCTGTGCTAAATGCTCTCACTGTGATTCGTGACAGGAGAAAAGAATAAATTTAATTTAGCACAGAGCCTTGTACTGAAACCTTTGTGCGTGAAAAGTGAAGCATATCTCAGAAGTAGGCTATTGCTATATATTCCTGGTACAGTGTAGTAATGTTTTACATTTCAAACCATTTGCCATTCCCTTAGCACTTGCATTTCATGTTTGCATATTGAATTAATGTACCTTTTCAAGCATCACTCGTAAACAAAGCATCAGAAATCAAGGGAACAACATTTAGTCTGAAATGAGAATAAAATATATCCAAGCTAAATTGAACTTCTTAGCTTGGGCCTAATGTTTTTTTCGTTTCAGACCATGTGTCATTCTCTTGAGAATAAGATTCTTTGAGTCGTATCCATATTCATGCATTTCCATTTCCATTTCCATTCATGCATAACCATAATATTAAACAAAGAAATGATACTATAGAGATTGACACTTGGTCTGAAATGGGAAAACATTACGCCCAAGCCGAAAAGATCTAATGGTCTTATTGAGTTGACATGATTTCTCATAATGATTAATAAATACAATGTTCTGTTAGGCCTACGTTTTTGAGGTTGAAGATGAATATGCTGAAACTGATATTCCTACAACATTAATCAGAAGCAAAGCAGATTGTCCAGGCATGGAGGTACTTGTTTACAAATTATGTGCTTCTCTTGTGTTGACTCTAACTATTTACAATAGCATCTACCACCAAGTTAGATTAGGTGGCAAGTGTCAATATTTTGTGTGTATGATTAGAGCAGCTTTCTTATGACTATGAAAAACTTATGGCACGGACTTTGCCTTGCCGTGACTGTGTCAGTGCCATGCTGTGTATGAAAAAAATTTAAAATTCTGTGTCGTGTCCACGCCGCACCATAACCATGCCGTCCTTAACATGTATACAATTGAGGACTAGCTGTTAAATAATTGTTTCGTAGATCGATGTTAGATGTTAATTAAACATGATTTATGTTGTTTAGTTTGCTTGTGGAATCTCTGACACAAAAATAATTAGTAATCAAAAATCAATCTTCATCACAAGTCACAACTTAATGAAACAGCAGTATCCTGATATAGTGTATGCGGCTTAACTCAATTTGTTAATGGTTTTCAGACTCAGACCACCCTAACAACCAATGACATAGTCATAAACAAGCTTACCCAGATCTTGTCATATCTACGACAAGGTATGAGGAATAGCAAGAAGATGAAGAAGAAAGACAAAGGTAAGTTATACAGTACCGTAGCTCATTTACAGTGTTACTGTAGCAGGGAATCAAGGTTGATGTAACAGTAGTACACTGTCTTATATCTCACCTCTGGGGCATCAGGTTTGATTCCTGAACTCAGCATCAAATGTGAGTTAAGTTTGTTAGGTATCTCCTTTGATTCAAAGGTGCTCCATTTCTCATGCACTGATTGATCATGAGCCGTGGTTAATAAGAGGACATACACTCAGATAGAATGGCGAATCGCTTGCACACCAAGCCAGTGGCGCTTAAAACGTTTTTTTCTTTCAAACTTTTTGTGGTTTTTGTATCTCTTATTTGTCTTTGGTTATGGTATAAAAAAAAACAGATTTCCAATGGTGTACCATGGTATGTCCTCTTATTTACCATGATATAACCTCAAAAGTTAGTCAAAATTAGTTATGTACCCACTCGGCTATGCCTTGTGGGTATATACGTGTGATATTTTGACCAACTTCCTCAATTACCGGGTAGTAGAAATGCTTAATATTTTGACACTTATATAAAGTTCATTATTATTATAATCATTGAAAAAAATTTATTTAAAATATCAATCAATATCTAATGATTAAATTATATCTTATTAATAATAGGAAAAGAAAAGGAAAAGGAAGCAAGAATAAAACCCCAAAGCATTGAAGACAGGTAATAGTTTTTATTTATCTTATTATTATAATATTATTATTGTTTATTATCTTAATATTTACTGCAACCATTATTGAAGTGCCATACGATCCTTGTAAATGTATATTAAACATACTAAATGGGAAGAACAGGTGGAGTTGCGACATCTTGCTGTTATATTTGGAAACTAAATTAAGCTGTGAGTTTTTATTGTAGCATTTATGGTGAAATTGGTGTCTATGACCCAACAATGACAACAAGAGATGTACCCAAAAAAGATAAACACAAGGAAAAAAGCAAAGAAAGATCACAGTCAAAACACAGTCGGGACCATGAAAAGAAGTCCAAGTCTGCTCATTATTTTGAAAAGCCAAGCTCTCCAGGGAAAGAGGTATGGGAGTTAATGATATTACAGTGTGAATCGAAAAGCTGTTGGCACCCAGAAATATTTCAGAAATCTTATATATTGTTCATTGAACAATCTTAAACAACTTTCTAACTGGAAGAAGTGTGACTGATTTGTAATCAGAAAAAATTCTCTCTCTTTAGATTTTTAACAAACAATAAACCATTTCTGAATTATTTCTGGGTGCTCACAGTTTTTCCATTCATACTGTAACAATACCGAGTAATCACAATTGTTTTTGGAATTATTATCCTAGCTTTTGTGCCGTTCATCAGGGATAGAAAAATTTATTAAAACATCAGAAAAATACCCTAGATTGAAGAAACAGTTGTATTTTAATACTTGGCAAGGGTACAAACCTACAAGAACACTCTAGACTTGGTTTATTAACAGTATTTGTAATATTATATACACTGTCAGTAGTACCAATAAATGCACAACAATCTCCACACCCTCCCCTCCCATTGAAAACATAGATGCAACATAATTAGTATGGCAACAGTTCTATATATAGTCCACCACAGGTTACTCATGACATGGTGTGCGTCAACACAGATAATAATAATAATAATAATAATAATAATAATAATAATAATAATAATAAATCTTGATTAAGGATGCCTACATCACTTAAAAGTGCTTTACAGCTACAAGAAAAATCTGAGTTAAACCCTTTAGAATTAACATACACAGTAATACAGTCTTCGTTTCTTCTAACTAGGGATTATAATATAGACCCCTTGCAGCACGTCAGAATGTAGCTATATTTGGAGGATAAAACCGATAGGTTCCAATTTTCAGGAGATTGGAATTCTTTTGTTTTGTCCTCCAAATTGAGCTACTTGACGTCAGGTGAAAGAGGTCTATAGAACTACTTCATTTAAAAATTTAACCATTCTATTTTGCGTATGCGAAGGAATTTTAACAATGTTCTAGTGGGTTCCATCATGTGTGGGAAAATGTGTGGCATCTTGATCTTAAGTGAACTTTACTGCTTCATCAAGCAAGTTATTTTAACCCCTGAAATTTCTTTAGCATTTTAAATATTTATTTATGATTCACTTTGTTTATTCTCTACAGGATTCCTTCAACAGAAAAGGTCTGTATGCCCTAAATAGTTTAATGGGTATTTTTTAGTGCAATTATATTCTCATTTCAGAGAATGTTTGAAATACCAATAAAATATATGATATTCCAATCATACCTTTATTTTATTGAAGTTGTTGTCTTATCAGGGTTCAAATTTAATTTTTTTCCTTGAAATTTTTAGCTATGGTTAGCAAACTGATACCATAGGTTTCACATATGGTTTTGCAGATATGGTTTTGCAAAAAGAACTAATATATAATATATACATATATTGTTATGAAAAATGTTTACGAAAATTCTTAGTACTCAATATGGCTAATAAATTAGCAAATTTCACTAGCAAAAACAAAAATTAAATTATTTACTAGTTATAGTAATTTACTATAATTTTTTTAAAATTTATCATGTTCCAAAAAATTCACACAATTTCGAATGGCACTTTGGATGTGTTTGCACACTTGAATGCACTAATTTTGCTGCAAAATATAGAGTGTTGTGCTTATTTTGGAAGAATCAAATATATGTCTTAACTGGTCATGACAAACATTTTGCAAATTGCTGACCTGTGCTCATACAGGATATATTTGTCATTTATAGATGTCAATGCTACAGAATTTGCCAAGGATATTTCTGACAAGTTTAGAAAAAGGGTATGTGTTACAACAATTATTGTAGGTCCATTCTTTTGTGAATTTCTTGTGAGTTTTCTTTGAGTAAACATTCAGGACAAGGGCATTGTTTTTTTTGTGGATAGAGTGGCCATTTATTTTCTTATAAGGCACACATAACATTCCTGAAAGGGGTTTGACAATGTAGGGAAAAGTCATACTGTATATTTTTAATTTTATTATCAGTGGAAATGTTTTTCCAAAAATTAAATATCCCTTAATTCTGTTTTTGTAAAATGTTTTGTATTTTCCAGGCAAGTACAGACAACTGGGAAAAAGTAGAGTCAAAGTATCCTTCTTATAATTTTACAAGGCAAATCTTTGCCACTTCATAGAGTCATTTCTTATATAGCTTACTGTAGATAGTACACATGCTATGATTGTTTGACGCTTGTGCTGTATTAGTCTATGGAGCACAGTTGCTGATACCAACCATGTGCACCCAACTTAACATTGAAAACTAAGACAGATTTTATCTTTGTGTATAAAATTATAAAACTGTCGGCCGGGGTAGCTTGTGCTTCTCTTTGCACTTTCATGCTAACCTTACTTTATTTTGTGCATGTATGCTGTATTACTGAACAGAGCACAGAAAAAGCTATTTTGTTTGTGAGCTGTGCTTTTGTAAAGCAGCCTGAGAGTGAAATGAGGTGTTACATTTTAGTGAACCCACAACACTTCATAAACCCATGTTTTTGTTGTTAAACCTTAATTTGTATAAGATCAAAATCCAAGAAATCTAGGCATGAAGTTCCAGATAGCTACATGGAGTGTTACCCAGAGTAAGTTTATGTTTTTAAAGGGAAAAAAATTAAAGGGGAATAATACAATGTTTTTAATCAATTCTTATTGATAACTGACCTGAGTCCTGTTTTTCTCCTTATTTTAGTGCTGCCGAAGTAGCATATGAAAGTGATGATGAAGCTGATTATACCAAGATGGACTTGGTAAGAATACACAATAATTAATCTATATTTTATACTTATATTTTACAACCAACACTCCCCGTACAGGGCTCTTTCATGAGGTTTGCTTCACACCCACTACCTTTACCTTGTTATGTTGTTTACATGTTTAATTTCTTAGTTGAACAAACCACGAAGCCAAGTCTTTCAAATAAGAGAGTAAAAACAGCAAGGATCATCAATGCTAAAATCAATTATTTACTAAATAAAACAGAAGATGATATGTCCATAAGTAATAACCTATTATTGCTCATTAAACACCAACAGGTTGGAACTTTACATGGTCGTAACTACTTTAAACATGTTGTTAGTACCTTCTAAACCTGTTTGTACTGATGATTAAAAGAGTCAAACTTTCTTGGTCTCCTGGGGCAGATCTAGAATTTTGAGTAGGGGGGGGGGGTCGAAAAATCAAGACGGTGCACCTTTTGCTATACTAACCAACTAATTCCAAGCAAGAAAGGGGGGGTCAAGTGTTTGCACCCCAAGAATAGGCAAAAAATGAAACATTAAAGTTATATTTTCATCATATACTGTAGGGAAACAAGAAGGGTCCAATCAAAAGATGGGATTTTGAGAATGAGGAAGACTACAATGAATACATGGAAACAAGAGAAGCACTACCAAAGTAAGTTTATCAGTATTCTTTTTTATTTATTTATTTAGATAAACTACGTTAATATCATTAACGTAAATTAAAAAATAATATTGGACCAAGAATCGATCCTTGAGGGACACCAGATTTAACATTTACCAAAGGAAGTTTTTCAATATTCGTTTTTTTTTAAGAACTACGTTAGGCATATCATTAACGTAAAGTAAAAAATAATATCGGACCGAGAACCGATCCTTGAGGGACACCAGTTTTAACTTGGGCCCATGTAGAATGAGTTTTATTTATGATGACACGCTTCATTCTTCAAATTTAGCAGTTGTTAACTAACAGTACAATTTGTTTCTCAGGGCTGCTTTTCAGTTTGGAATTAAGATGTCTGAAGGACGTAAAACCAGACGTACTGGTCCAAAAGATGAGAAGGCGAAGCTCGATAGGGACTGGCAACGCATTAGCAGGGTACGATATTGCAACTTTTTAATAAATAGAATTAACTTGACATATTATGTTCACTGGCTCTCTGGATTCAATTCCTGGCCGGCTTAGCATTCAAAAACCATTCTCAGCTAACATGGATTTTTAACATCAAATTAAAAACATGACACATTATCATTCAAATATGATATTTTTAGTCTGTTTTCCTTGAAATACATATAAATGGGAGGGGGTGGGGTTGGGTTCGATTTCTTGATTTGGCTACTTTTTGGACGTCTTTGCTCGTTAGAAAAATAAAGCATTTGTTGGAATCAAAGATTTGATTTTTTTTGCTTCTCCGGCTTTTTTCTTCATACAGATGATACAAGCACCAAAGAAAAAAGACGAGTAAGTATAGTTCAATTGATTCAAGCTATTGATTATATGTCATGAGTATAAGGATGATGCGGAACAATGACGATGCGTGGCAATGATGAGGAGGAGGAGGAAGAGTAGGAGAAGGAGTGAAGAAGAATATCGGTGGAATTAATGGAGTAGTGTCTTTCGATGTTTTGTTTGTTGGCTTGGCTGGTTTGTTGTAATAGTAATAGTTCTGCTATAACCACTGCCAGGCGTGCCGTTGATAGTGGTAATGCATGCTAGTCAGTTCTAGAATGTAAATCTTGTTTCTCATTTCGCTTATAACTAAATCTTCTCGGGAAAAATTCCGAGCTGAATTATGTTTCTTCAAGCTGAATTTAGCTTGAACAAATATAATTCGCATCTTTAAATATTTACCAAGCACTAAAACACGTTAATAGTTTGTAGAATGTTTGGTTGTAGTAAGTGGAGTTGGTGTCACTGTTCTTATTACAGCCTGTTGAATGAAAACATGAAATTGCACTGTGTCCCCAACACTATTGCTGCTAGTTTTGTATGACCCGTGACGTGGCTAACAATGGTGTAATGTTCTCAGCCAATAAAAATGAATGAATTTGGCAGGTGAAGTGCCGGCCAGAGTTGATCAATATATAAATATTATCGTGTTGTTTCATTGCTTTAGGGATGATCGCGAGAGAAGAAGCAAGAGATCCAAGCATGACTAAGTGTTTCCTGTACATATATGTTCTTGATTTATAGATCATTTTCACTCACGTGACAAGACGGCCATATTGGTGTACCAAACAAAAGAACAGTTTTTGCAGAAAAAATAAATTTCAAATACCGGAGGATAGAAAACGTATACTTAAGGTACACCAATATAGCCGCTCTGACGTCACGTGAAAACCATCTAATATTGTATGAAAGACTGCCATTTTCCTTGAGATGTAATGTTCATTTCCTATAGACCATATGAAAAACGATTAAAAAACTGGGAACTAGCATCATAAATGATCAATGATTTCAAAAGTATATTTCGATTACGAGAAAGAGTATGTCTAAATTAGTAATTTGGTAGAGTTCTGTTGTTATATATTAAATCACTGCAGAGTTATTATAAGCATTTGAAATGGACCAAAAACATGAAAACGAGGCTGAAACAGCTGTAGCTTTTTATCATTTCGAAGATTATTAATTTCGATATACTCTTTACAATGAAAGCAATGGCGTCTTCGATAACTGATAAGCTAAGCAATATCCATGGCCACACCTTTTTTCATATGGTGTATATACCTCTAGTCTCCTTTGCAGCCGTTCTTAGTGTCGGTCTCAACTGAAATCTCTCCCCACTAACGGAAGGGATTAGTGGGGAGGGATTTTAAGAACGACACTAAGAACGGCTGCAAAGGAGACTAATATACCTCTGGTATTTTGCAATACCTAAGTGTATCGCAAAATGCAGCTAAATAGTTGAAAAATGTATTGATACACTTTGTACTAATGATAATAAAGACATGCAGCCCAAATCGTTTCGTTTGACCAAAAATCTATTAGATAAAGCAAAAAGATCAGGATTGGCTATGTTCTGTTCTCTGATACTGAACACGACTAAGGCTGTTGAACACTCAAAAAGACGCGAAATTTATGTTTTTCCCCAAAAATCTTTACATGCTTTCGCTACTTCCAGGTTTGGATGAAGCACACAATTTTTGACGCACAAGAGTAGGGTATGGCGAAAATTGTTTGTACGCGGATGCTAAAAATAGCCTAACCGGGAATTCACATGGCGCGCGCGATATTAAGAAGTTCAGTCCCTCTCTTATTTATGCTCTCTTGACGATGACCTATACATTCGAGAAAATATAATGATCTAAATGATATGTTCTTGAGAAATATAATCAAAAACTTTCCAGTATGAATGAAGAACTTTATCAGGTCCTGGCAAAAAATGACCAGCAAATTTGAAGATTTTGTGGAACAAAATCAGTGAACACGTTTTCATGGGGCATAAGCCTTTTGTCATTCATGTGCCAACCAGAGATGGATTGGCTTGGAAAACAAAGCAACTTGTGGAAAGCTTTTGTTCAAATGGTTGACATATTATAATAACATCACAATGCGTTTGTTGGTAAACATGAAGTTTACCAACCAGAGATGGATTGGCTGGTAAAACAAATTTAATCAACTTGTGAAACAAAGCGACTCGTGGATAGCAAATGGCTAACATATTAACATAACAATGCTATTGTTAGTAAACATGTAGCTATTGTAATTAATGGTAATTTAACATGGTAGTTTCTTGGTATTAGTGGTTGGGTTATTGTGATAAACACAAAAGAGAAGTTATTCAATCAGCTGTTAGGACAAAGCAAACAAACCAAGAAGATCTAGAAGGAGGACTAAAATCCAACGACTAAGGAACAACTCGGGGGACTATCAGAATGGACGTCGAAATGGCTAACTTCCGAAATGAGATCAAAGAAAAATATCTAACCCAACTTTTGGCTAACGCAAACCAAATGAGAAAAAGTGGAAGTCTATGCGATGTTATTTTACGAGTGAAGAATACAGATTTTCCTGCTCATCGTAGTGTTCTTGCTTCGGCTAGTCTGTACTTCCGAGGCTTGTTTATGAGCAAGATGAAAGAAGAAGACCAAATGGTCGTGGAATACGATGATCTTAATTCTCGATGGATTGAAAAAATACTCTCTTTTATCTACACAGGAGACATATCGCTAACTGAGGAAAACGCAGTTGAAATTATAGCCATCGCCGACTACTTAATAATTCCAAGCTTGAAGGAACTCGGGACTTTATTTCTACAAAAAAAAATCACTCAATGGAACTGTTTTTCTCTTCATGTTTTCGGGAACAAGTTCAGCTGCAAAGACTTGAGTGCTAAAACAAAGAAGTATATAAATCAAAATTTCGAGACTCTGTGTTTTAGTGAAGAATTCAAAGTACTGAACGTGGATGTTTTGATGGAGTTTCTTAAAAGCGACGAAATTCAGATATCGAAAGAAGAGGTGATTTTTGAAGCGATTCAAGAGTGGATCTACCATGATTTAGAAAACAGAAAACAGCACTTCGAGAAACTGTTTAGTTGCGTTCGACTTCTTTGCATATCCAAATATTATCTAGCAGATTATGTTGAAAGCGAATCTCTAGTCAAACAAAGCAACTATTGTACTAAGATGTTGTTCAAGGCATTTAAGTCATTAGTATTCTCAGATCACGAGAAGGTTGGCGCAGATCCTAACGTCGAGCTGGGGCTGCCTAGAAAATGTTTAAAGAAAGAAGAGGTGTCTATAGTTGTCACTGGAGGGACGTATTTGACCATCCAAGCTAACCACAATACTGAAGGTTTTCTTCCTGCACAAGGCAAGTGGATGAAACTGGCTGAAATGAATTACCCACGTGACGAACACGTGACAGCTGTCTGCGAGGATTTTCTGTATGCCATCGGTGGATACAAGAACACACACACAGTGGAACGTTATGATCCCCGCATCAATACTTGGACGGAAGTTGCATCTTTGCCGGTGAAGTGTGCATCTGCTGCTGCGGTTACCGTAGATGGTAGAATCTATGTAATCGGAGGGCGAGATTCGTTCCAACCTTACAATACGGTCCAGTGCTATAACCCAGAGGACAATACGTGGTGTTTGAAGGCACCGATGAGCGTGCGTCGTAAGGCACACTCAGCCGTCGTTCTAGACGGGTATATCTACGCCATCGGAGGAGTAAACGATACGTATGGACAGTTGGCTGGGGTAGAGAGCTACGACCCCGGACTAGATCACTGGAGACACGAAACCACAATGTGCACAAGGCGAAATTTTGCCTGCGCAACGACCATCAACAGGAAGATCTACGTCATAGGAGGATACGAAACCGAAGACATGTCACCGCTGTCCAGTTGTGAGGTCTATGATCCCGACACAGGTACGTGGACTGTGATACCAGACATGCACGTGAGACGCGCGGCTGCAGGTATTGCAACGATCAATGGAAAGATCTATATTATTGGTGGAGTGAGTGAGCATGGTGCACGCGCAGATGCTGAATGCTACGACACTGAAAAGAAGAAATGGGAAGTGGTGTCCTCGATGCCAGCAGCAAGAGCTTACATACAGTGCAATGTTGTTAAACTTCCTAAACGACTCATAAGCAAGCAAACTATTTGTAATGGAAACAGGGTTGATCGTGGTCGGAGCTCTAACTCATAGCGAATGCGAAGCCGGTGACTCAGTAAGTGGAGGAGTGGAACTAATATAGGATCCTTTCCTTAGTTTCCCGTCCGCGCTGATCCTAACATTTTCTCTAATATTTCTCTGCCCTCTAGACCTTTAGCGTGGACGTAAGTTTTGCCCATTTCAGACCAAGTGTCATGATCTAAAGTGTGATTCCTTTGTTTGTACACAAATGAAACAAAGAATCCTATTCTCAAAGGAATGGCACGTGGTCTGAAATGGGCAAAACAAATCCCCAAGCTGAAGAGGTCTATTGTCAATACATAATGCTGGATATTTGTAACCTAGTTTATTTTTCTCATTGCTCAACATCGAGCAACGAATTGTTAAAAGAAAGTTATGTAAAATAAATAATTGTAATATCATTTTAAATAGAGAAAACAAAACCTGTGGAATCATGTAGGTAGCAATGGATTATTTACAAATGAATTATTGTTGTGAATGAAGACCTCACGGTCATAATAGCTACTAGAATCGCAAATTCAGTTTATGGAATTTCTTGCATATATAATCCGAATCTAATATCAAATTTGTTTAAAAAGAAATTCTAAAGTCTTTCTATTTTTTATATTACGAGTGTTGTTTTTTTCTCTCTCCCCGATGATATTTGTAAATGCCGTGAAGTCACAAGTCTATCTTATTTCATAAATACTGGTTTATTAATAAATTACTTATTATATACAGTTATATACAGTGGTACCTCTATAAGCGGAGACAATACTCTGGGAAATTGTCTGGAAACTTCATTTCCCAGCCAAAGCTTTTAAAAATCCCAGTCCCAGTGCATGAAATTCCATTTTCCCAGCCCCAAAAAAAGGTGAATCCCAGCTCCCATTTTACCCCTTCAGGCCTGAGGACCCTCGAAATAGACTTTTGGTGCCAGTGAGTCATCATTATAAATTCGATATAGTTAGAATAATAAAATAATAAAGTCCAACATGAGGTTTTTCCACACTGACAAGACAGCTTTGGCAGAACATAAATATGGACATGGCTGGTATAAATAAGAATGCAGTAACTCTTGCAAGTGATCATTCATGAAAGTCCTTTCAACAACAAAATTTCGACATTTGCATGTTTGAGGACTCAAGTCACTGGAAGTTAATTCCTTCAATTCTGTTAATCTCACTTCTTTCGTGCATTCTCAATGAACGATCCAAGTTGTTCTTCGCATTTTGTTCGTTGATTACAACTTTCCATTTGTCGTTCATTTTGTTCGTTCATCAGGATTCTTTCCTCGTTAAAAGTGATTTCCATAAAAATATATTTGTTAGGTTTGGTTTCTCAGTTGGGTGGCTTAGCGGTGCGAAGAGGGTTGATCACCAGTTTTATTTCTCCACTGATTCTCTATTTCCATCCTGCGATGCTTCAAACCAGAACAGCTTTAAACCGACACCTAACAGCAACATCTATCATCTATCAAAGCAACCTTGATAATGTCGTTTTTGATGCACGCCTAGTGCGAACGTTCTCGTCTTTAATTCTGACAAACTCAAAGGGTCCAAATTTAAATCCAGGGCAACTTTCATCCTGGGATGGCGGTGGATGAAAGTGCAGTCTCTCGTGGTTCTGCCCCATACCATAAACTTTACAAGAGAAGCCGGGTTTGTAGACTAATTCTAGTATGTTATCTTTTATAAAATTAAGAAAGGAGAGCGAAGGGAAGCCAGGATCTTGGTGTAGTTGGAGAACGTCCTCTTCTAATGTGATGTTGAATCGGACTTTTTCGATCCATTTTGAGACCAGCTCGTACGAACCTAAGTATTTCTTTGTATTTGAAGGAACGTTAATCTAAAAAGAAAAAAGTTTCCATTTGTCGTTCATTTTCTTTGGTTCAGCAGAAGGGATTTTTATCAAGATATATTTGGTAGTTTTCTCGTCTACCGGGGTTTCTCAGTGGGGTAATAAAGGAGAATAGCCCCCTTCACAGTTCCTTGCGCCATCTTGAAAGATAGCTGTGCCTTTGCATCGAAGCGAGATGAACGGTGAGCTTGCAATGATATAGAGACCTTTTTTAACACCTTTTTTTCACATGTCTCTATCATTGCAAGCTCACCGTTCATCTCACTTCGATGTAAAGGCACTGCTACCTTTCACGATGGCGCAGGGAACTGAGAAGGGGATTATAAGAAAAAAGAAAGCAGAAATAGAAAGAGTACATAACAGACAAAAAAAGGCCAACGAAAAAATTGAAGGAATAGGAAACGCATGCTGTTTGTAGTTATAAAGGGGATTGGCAGAACACAAGAGAAATGTTAGGAACACTGCTCGAGTATTCTGACTAACCCCAAGTGGTTTATAACTTCACAAAGCACAGCAAGCAAGTTTTTTCATTTCTTTTATAAAATACAAATGCGCGTGTGTGCTGTGTGCTCTCATAATGCACGCGCCATCAACCAATCAGAAAGCGAAATTTATGAGTTATTCTATAAATAAAAGTAATCATGGCGAGTAAGATATATGAAATTTGAACCGTGTGGGGTCATCAGTACCAACCTTTATTTGTTTGATCATGAAGGACGCGAACCGTCGTGTTATTGGTTTTAACAGCAGTTCTACAGCAGCTGGTGCAACCTCGCGACCAGTCATGAGCACAATAGCACCTGAAAGAGAATAAAGACGATCATTTTTCCCATTCGAAACATTGCTTGGGTTTACATAGACAGCTCTCACCTAATTTCAATTGAGGGTAGAAAGCAAAGCCAGCTGAATATCCCGGTATAATACCCGCTTTAGATACCAGAATAAACGAGCCTGTTAACTTCATCTCCCAACCAAGCCCAAACATCGTAGTACCATCAGGATAGACGAAATCTAGAAAATCATATAATAATCACATGAATTATTTTGATATTTTAAAGGATATCATTGGCGTACGCTGCTAACGCGTCGCCTTTCACCACTGTGGTGATTCCTAAGGTCCAGGTCAATGGTTCAGGCCTTGCGGAATTATGAACTGAGTTTGTTTGATGTGTAGTTCCCTCCTGTGCTACGAGGGTTTTCTCCGGGTTCTCCGGTATCCTCCCTCCGTAAAAATCAACATGTGACTGAGTCGAGCGTAGTATGTAATGAAAATTCAATCTAGTATGTGTGTGAGTGTGGACGGGGGGGGGGGGGGCATCGCTGAATGGGACCTGGTTCCCCTTGTGTCCCCCTGGGCTTCGCCCGCAAAAAGGATTAAATTTTGATATTTTACAAGAATATTATTTTAGTGTAAAAACTCAGTGCTTAACTTACTTGGCGTCAAAATTTGTATCAACATCTCAGGTTGAACAATTCTAAATGAACCTACTTGAAACAAAGCCATCATCAGCTGTAGCAGGAATAAAACAAGATAAGTTATCCGTGTAAAAGGTTGAACAAGAGGCAAATGGCATGTGAAGAGGAGCTACCTTTGATAAGTCCGCTGTACTTGAATAGAACTGAAACGCAGGCGCAGCCCAGCCCCAGTCCACCTCAGCATTTGGTCCTCCATCAGATCCATAGCTTACTGCTTTGTTAGTTGGCATGCTGTTGTTTAAGTCATACAACGATAATAAAAATGTATACATCTTGACTGGTTTCTTATTACTCGACTTTGCTTAAATACAATAGTTTGTTATCCTTCACTGCACATGAAAACTAGCCGACAAAGCGGTACTACGGTGGCAGGAACCTCGACAGGAACTTCATGACGTGTGTTCTAGTATGCCTTTCCTCTAGCCTTTTGGTTTATGATAGTTCGACTTTCAACCTTCTCTATTTCCACCAATTCTTTAGTACAATTAACAAAAAAATAACCGATGGATGCACGAGGTTGCTAAAGGATCCTCACCTTTTTAAATCCAAACCAGAGTTAGTCATGCGCAGTGGAATCAGTACATTATCGCGAACCCATTTCTCATAGTTTCCATTGGCAAACCGCTGAGCAAGAATACGAGCCAGCAGTGCGAATCCCAGATTACTGTGAACAAGAGGAATGAGGAAATAAAATGTTTCGTTTGTTGGACAATAGACTACTTTGACGATACGACGGCCATCTTGAATCGCCGAGACATCATGGGGCGTCCAGGCGGCAAAACAAAACAAAGATGGCGGATAATATATAGAATTTCGTTTATTTGTTTTTCTTTCATGTCCATCTTCTTAATTCATCTCTTGTCAAGTTTTCTTTGTATATTTGCCCCCTACCAAGATGGCCATCGTATCGTTGAAGCAGTCCATTCTTCATGACAGAAAAAAGTTTATTTTTCCAACGACAAAAAATACTGAGTAACAACCCCACCGGTGCAACAACGACAACAACAAGTAGTAACATCATCAGTCAACGAGGAAGACGCAGAAAGTTTAGGCGAAGACACACGGTGCAACATTGCGCGCAATATTGCAAGTAGGATCGTCGGTGTGACAAGGCTCCCAACATCGATTGCTTACAACATTGCGCACAATGTTTCACCGTGTGTTCGTAGCTAAGAACGACACTATTCTATTGATGACAAACATAGAAAAGGGAAAAACGATCGCCTTTATATATTAGTTACTTTTTACCTGTAATTCGGTTCTTTACCCGGAGGAGATTTCAGTTCGGTCTTTTTAAGTTTTTCTAATACAAATGTTGTGTTAACAGGACATAATATCGACGAGCTCTTTGACCAGCTGTCTCCACATGGAACCTCTCTGGGCAGTCCTGACGTGTGGGTGAGAATGTGCCTGTTGTGCAAGGAAAAGATTCAACTGAAATTGTGAAAGTAAGGCCTATAAAGCGCACCTACATTAGACAACTGTTGGGAACTCGATATGAACTCAACTTGGGAGGCAGTGTCTGTATCCCAGACGATTCTAGACACTTTCAGGTATATGTGGGATCGCCATTTTGGAAGGCATTCTCTGTATCAAACGATTCTCGACAGCACTTTCGTATATTTTTTGGGACATTTTGGGACGCGCATTCTTTGTTTCAGACGATTCCATAGGCAGAGACTTTCGTGTATTTATGGGAACATTTTGTACAACTCAGCCTATCTATACTGATGCTATCTTACTCATAATCATACTCATACTGATTAAGTTGACTGAATCATTCATTCACTAGTAGTGGTCTTACCTGAGCGTGATTTTGTTGGAATCAAATTCATTGATAACAACAAAGTTGGGTTCATATTTGTCTAAAGGATCATCAAGACTAGAAATACTCTTAGATTCCAGCAAAAAGAAAACAAAAATCACCTAAAAATATGAAATACTATGTGTCAATAAACATCATACCAGTAATTTTTGTAAACTGCTTTAATATTGTCACGCGCAGTGCACCCGAGACTTTTGCATACACCAAAACTGGATCCGAGTTTTTACCGCAAAGCATTCCATATATACAGCGCTAAAATTCGTTGCGACGTCGTCAGCTATTGTGGAGATACCCATTCTTTCCCAAGGGCGTTCCCAGCCTTTTATCAAAGCCAGCGTGGGTAAGGTTTTCCATGTCGTTCGAATCGGTGACTCAAGAAAATGGGCTGACAGGAGGAAGGAATTTGAAACTCGAAAAGGGAGATTCCAGTCCCCACTTTTGTACATGTACGTTAATCATTCTCTAACATATTTTCGTAATACAGATTGACATGCCTACCGTTAAGATCTTACTGACGCTTGCCACTCTGAACACCGTATTCTCATCCGGGGGGACTGGAGATGAGGCTTTGGAATCCCTCGTTCCATGCTTTTTCGTCCACACGACTTGGTCTCGATACACTATACTGGCCGCTAGACCTTCCTATTGGAAGCAATGAGAACAATAAAAGATTCGTGTGAAAAATCAACACACACATAAGGTAAGCGTCATAATCATTTTTGTAATCGCATTCAGTCGTGTGAACAAGGCTTAAAATTTCCCCAAGACAAATTCTCAGCGGTAAACTTGATCACCGAGGGGGGGGGGGGGGGGGTTCAATAGACCCCTTGCAGCACGTCGGAATGCAACTCAATTTGGAGGGCAAAACCAAAGGATTTTAGTCTCCTGAGAATTGGAACCTATTGTTTTGCCCTCCAAATTGAGCTGCATTCCGACGTGCTACAAGGGGTCTAGTAACTGAGACTAGCGTGGCCCTGTGACGTCAGTAAACAATCGCGCGTGATCCCTTAGAGCATGCAGTTTTTTGTATGACTATGAAAAAGTTAGGGCACGGACCGCGCCTTAACGTGACCGCATCAGTGTCGTGACGTGTATGCCGAAAAAATTCGTCGTGCCGTGTCCGCGTCGCCACCGTGCCGTGCATTTTTAAATGCTCTATTTCCACACGTACCAATGATGACAATTCAGTTAAAGACTTAAATACCAAGTCCTCAAGATACAAGGCCTTTTTGACTGTACTTGGCAGTAATCTCGGAAGAAGCTGCTGTGATGGCACAACAGGGCAGCGGCTAGCTTCTAGCTCAAGCAGTTTCTAGGAAATGATATAAATCAGCACACGATTAGGATATTCCCTGGACCAGATCTATGAGTGGGGAACAGGGAAAGAGTAAATAAATCTGATATTTCAGAAAAAATGATTCTTCATTCCAACACTCCTCTTCTTTTCTTTTCATTTGCTTCGTTCGTGACTCTGTGAGTGTCAGAGAGGGCGATTGGGGCAAGTCTATCCCAAGGCTAAGGTTTTTCAATTTATTCCCTCATATAGAATCAAGGAACTTTTTCAGACCACGTGTCATTCCCTTCACTGAGACCACGTGTCATCCCCTTGAGTATTTTGCTGGTAGATTGGTTTACCGGAAATGCCTCTCCCAAAATTTTGTCAGATACGAGGCTGGAAAGTACAAAATAACTCTTTTCTATCCTCAACTCTGGAATAGCTTATAATATACTTACATCGTCGGTAACGGTTGGTAAATGACTTTTGTCTGATTCCTGGTGAAAGGAACAAAGAAAACTTGAAATAAACACAGAAATCTAAATTCTGTTTTCTCGGCTAGAGGAGGCATTTGAACAAAGAGGAGAGGGATATGATCAGTGTTAGTGAGTAGGGCAAGGGAGGAGGTACGAAATGGAAAGAAAAAGACCGTTTAATGTATATGATGCCCCAAGAGCTCGAGAACTTAGTTCTGATTTGAGAGCTTTTCATATGGCGATTCAGGTTAGATAAATAGGATTCGTTACGAAACTAACTGTTAAACCAGCCATAGTATGCGAATAAATGAAATGTGGTCATACCTGTAATATTTAATGAGCTGCATGAACGTGATAGTAAGGACTTCATGCATATATAGCTATTTCAAAAAAGGATGGTGAAGGTTTTGTTGTATGTTGCATGTTGCATACCAAGCCCAAAATGCAGTATGGGTGATGTGAATTCAAGCAGCAAAAGGTGATAATATGGTATTTTCCCAAACTTTGGCTGCACGTTTTTTCAGCATATTTTCTTCTGTGCTGACATTTTTTACATGAATATAATACATTTCAAGCTTGGTAAGCAACATGCAACAAGAATTTGGAATAGCTATATATTAAGAAACCCCTATTCTTTTCTTGCGATACGAAGAGATACTATATAGCTGGTTATTCATTCTATATTATAAGCTTACTTTAATTTATGCGGGTCGCTGCTAACACTGCGAGCAATAATGACTAGTTTCAAGTATGTTAGTGCGATGGCTTTGATTGCTTACATGCACCAATGGTTTGTTCGATCTAGTTGTCCACAGGTCATCTACAAATCAAAATGTGGTAAATCTATGTCTGTCTCTCTCCCTTGGTGGTCCAAGATTCGACATGAAAATGTATATAGATTTTCGTTTTAGTTCCGAGGTTTTTTTCTCCAGGTTTTCCTGTTTTTCTCCTTCGGCTCAAACACAGCGCCTAATTTCACTTTCCTCTCTAAATCCACGACCAAGAACAAAACGTACTTAACTCTTTGACTTGAGTTTGAAGCCTCCGACGAGCTACGTGCATATGATTAACGTAATAGGCTACCATATTCTGGAACTAAAATTATTCCCCTGGCAATCTAGACTAAACTTTCTCTACTGACTCACCTTCTTGCCCATGACATTAGTCGTTAGTTGCCATACGAACAACATCAGGAAAACAAAACACAAGACGGCAAGGAATTGGATAGCAAGACGCTGCTTCAGTATGACTCGTTTGGTTTTATCTCCCTGTGTAACGACGACACTCTCGTTGCTTTCCAAAGCAGAGGCCATTAGAGAAACCTCGACGCTTGGTTTGCCTGGGTGTTTCTCTCTGTGCAAGGAAGAAATAAACAGAATTATTTTTGCAAAAAAAGTTTTTTCGAAAGTGCAAACAATGTGAAGAAGAATTGTACTTCAAGTAATAAGAACGGGATAAAGAAGAATTACGCTTCATCCCACGTTATTGGCTTTCCATCGGTGGGAAAAGATGAGCAAGTTATATTAGTATGGACGACAACAAATTTGGCTAAACAAATAAATTTAGTAAATAATGCAAAAACATTTTGTACTTTCATACTACGTACATCAGAGCAAACGTACGCGTCTCGGAGAACACTCCACTATGCCAACGTCCAAGCCCCATTTTTTCAAATTTCACAAGAAGTACTCCTAGTTTACTCAAGGAATCAGCGTTAGCTGCTAAACCCATGCATTAACCTCAGCAGCACTATAAGAATCTATCTGACCCTTCTACCATGAAGACAATGATGAATCGTTGGGACAATCAGAATAGATAAGAACCCCTCAGTGAACAATACAGTGCGGTATAAAGGGCTTTCCGGTCAAGAAGCTTTGACTATTCTTATTTTTATATAAACATTTATCGATTATGAATGTACATGATTGGATGGGCGTATAGACCCCTTGCACGTGACGTCAAAATAGACCCCTTGAAGCACTTCGGAATGCAAATTTGGAGGACAAAACAATAGGTTCCAATTCTCAGGAGAATGAAATTCTTTTGTTTTGTCCTCCAAATTGAGCTGCTTTGACGTCACGTGAAAGTGGTCTACAGTACGAGATTATCATTATGTGACCATGCACTCTAACCACAACCACTTTTACAGAACACAATTACTTTATATATTGACCTCAGCCAACCACAATGTTTCATTCCCACAAGATATTAATGACATCTAAGCTGTGATATCAGAAATTATTTTCAGATATTAATGACATCTAAGCTGTCTGGAATAGATTCAGATATTGCCAATTGACACTTCAGTCTCAAAATTATCTTGGTTTCGAGGTTTCCATGAAACACAAAAGAAACCACACATTTTCCGATAGAATTTGTGTCATTTCTTTTGTATTTCCATGTTAGTCTCGCATATGAGATAACTTTGGTCCCATTGGCTCTTAATTTTTGTTTGTTTGTTTTCTATCTTTGTGATTGCCCTTGGTTGGTGTGAAATGGTAAGTATTAATAATATTCAACATTTATAAATATATTTATCTCATTTATAACTATTTATGTTTAATAATTTTCCCTAACAAATATAATCACATGTATTGCTTGATGAACTGGATGAAATAATTTTTGTGATGCATGATTTGAAATTGTACATTCGAGCTGTACAGGTGAACAAAGATTGAGGGCCAGTTGGGACTACCACAACTGCACCATTTTTGGATCTTAATGCAGCTCAATTTGGAGGACAAAACAATACATTTCAAATTCTCAGGAGATTGAAATTCTTTTGTTTGCCCTCCAAATTGAGCTGCCTTGACTTCATGTACGAGGGTCTATTACATACTTTAACACATTGAATATCTAATTTAAATGAAGAGTGAAACTTGAGCCTTACCAGCTGTACTTGCTTTAGCCCTACTAGCAGTTCATGATTTTTTATTTTGTCCAATGACATTAAATCCTGACTAATCAGAAAATTATCATCATAGCCTGTTAGCAAATATAACATACTAATGAACAAATTGATCAGGTGATACACCTTGTAGGGGACTTAATGTTCTATTGTTTATCACCTGCCTTTGGCAAATTGATTAAAAAAAAAAAAATTATACTTTAATGTCTTAAATAAAATGCCATAATAAACATCGCACATTGCACATGTTCAGAATGTTTCTTTACAAATCAGATTAAAAAATTCAAAGCACAAGGTACACTTTACCTCTAGTTTGGCTTCACATTATTTGAATACAATATATACAGCTATGTCAAAAAACATTAAATACTGAATACTGCATACTGAATAGTACATTCCAAGACCAAAGGGCATTGTGGGTCTCATTAATTTGAAATGAAAAGTAAATATACAGTGATTTGCTCTCGATATGTAGCTAGTATACAATATATACAGCTATGTCAAAAACATTAAATACTGAATACTGCATACTGAATAGTGCATTCCAAGACCAAAGGACATTGTGGGTCTCATTAATTTGAAATAAAAAGTAAATATACAGTGATTTGCTCTCGATATGTAGCTAGTATATTGTTTCGGATGGAATGCACTAAAAATGTAATAAATTATTACTAATTATTTTACTTTAGACAATATTGCATGACCCACAATGCATTTTGGTCTTGGAATGCACTATTGAGTGTGCAGTATTCAGTATTCAACGTTTTTTTGGAATAGCTGTATAAATCATCTATTCGCTATCAAATAAGATTTTTTAGTGATAAAAGCTATGCAAAGATTGGAATTCTTTTGTTTTGTCTTCCAAATTGAGCTGCTTTGACGTCACATACAAGGAGTGTATAGAGGACATGAGAAGCAATAGATTCCATACTAAAGCTAGGCCAAATTGCAACTGGAATTGTAAGACTGTCACTCTAAAGTTTTTCATTCCTTCTATTAATTACTGGTTGCTTCACATACTAAAGATCAACTTGTTGAAATATCTTCAATATCAAATAAGAGCCTTTATTACATCTTTATGAACTAGTGCTATTCATGCCAAACAGGAATTTATCAGTCTCTTTGGCCAATAAATTGTAATATGAAATGTATATATGTAATCGTACCATACTGAATGGACTCAGAAAAAATTCTGAGCCCCAGATGGGAATCGAAGCCACGACCCTCCATAATGCTAGTCGGACGCTCTACCACTGAGGGTTGTAATGTTGTAATGTTGCACATCCGCTCAGCGTGGTTGCCAGGAAACAGTGAAATTCGATGAACATCACATGGCACTCTCTTGGCCAATGAGATGAGAAAAAAATAATTTATGATATCATGCGAAAACAGAATTCACTATTTGCTTTTAAATCATTAAAGGCCTTGCACCATCACTAGCAAAAAAACTTCACAATTTGTTAGGTTACTATAGTTACACAGAGTAATTTTCACCTAGGCCTTTCTAGATCGAATTAGAATTTAGAAGTTGATTGTTGCAGAGGGAGGAAAACCAGAGAACCCTGAAAAAAACCCTCGAAGCACAGGAGAGAACCAACTAATTCTACTCACATATGACACTGAGCCCAAATTGACTCACACCCGTCGTGTTGGTGAGAGGCAAGCACCCTGGCTGCTTTGTTGCCCACGCTTCCCAACAAGAGGCAGGATATGAAGCACAGATAGTATTTTTTCCTGGGAAACTGAATTCTTTCTCATTGTAAATCAGGTTAGACCAGATTCAGTTGTTCCTGCCTCCTGTCATGGCTGCCAATAATCAGAAGCAAGATAGTAAAATGTATAATAATTAATATCATTATTCATCTTACTCACATCTCACATCTGATTGATAGCCTTCAGCCAATCCCTGATATCATGTGTTCTTCACATGATAAAAGTATTATCTATAGGTTTTTCTGCAGATAATACACTTATCATGACAAGTTCACTTGAGGTCATTGATTGAAAGAATTTTTTTGGAAAGCAGAATGAAATCTTTATTTTTAGTTTACAAATTGAATATTAAAACAATAATATTGAATTCAGTTTTTGCATAATATCGTAAATTATCAAGACCTCAGCCATCTTATCTACCTCCGCCTATGACTTTGGCAGATAACACGGCCTTGGTCTTGATGATTTATGATACCATGCTCAATCTCATCCAATAATTATTTTCTAACCCCCCAACTGTACTTCATATCAACAACCAAACCAATAAATTATAAATCATATTTCAACATATTCATGTAAAATTGCCAAATATAACAATAAACATAAAAACTTTTTTCATTTGTCAGGATGAAGTGGTTCTTGTATATTGGGTGCTATAATTGGCTAAATTTCAGCTTTGGTCGTTTATAATCCAATGGTTCTTTTATACGGGTTTTTACTGTAACATTAATGCGAAGCTCGGCTATCTGCTGTAGAAAATATATCTGGTTCCTTTCGAAATTAGATAAATTAAAATTATCAACTAAATTTATCACGATATAGGCTATTTTATCAAGGGATATCTAGAATATAAGGATTTATACTTTAAAAAACAAGTCTGTGGTTTGTATTTTTTCTGCTTGTATGAGTAGCAGTGTGTAGAATTATCCAGTTGTGAGAGACTTACAGCAATGAAATGGTTCGCCACTCTCGACCAAGCAATCGAAGGATCGAATAAACAACAATAAGCTTACTTAACAAAGATAACGAAGAATCCATGAAACGAAAAGTATTTGTGGCCAACTTAAGCCCACTTCTCACAGAAAGTTTAAACGTCAACCCACAAAACCATAAAAAACTTAAGTTTAACTTACTTGCAAATAAGTTAAAAGTTGAGCTCCGTTTCACGGTCTTCTTGACGTTTTTACCTCCCACGGTTTTTCGCTTCTAGCAGTTTTTGGAACGTGTCCTTAATATAAACTTATTAAGAAATGATAGAAACTGTCACACTCAGCATTATTTGTGCTAAATAATTGTAGGTTTTAAGTAATAAGTCCTGTTTCTTGAAGGGAACTGTGTACAGTAGTACAGTATTCGCCAGAAGCTTCCAATGCCTAAACAAAATGCTATCTATACTGCGCGTGCGCCAACCAATATACAAGAGAGGTGCCTTTCTTTCTTTTTTACTTTCTTCTTAAGAAAAAAGAATGGCAAAAGCCAAAAAAAAAAAAAAAATTATCAGTTAAAAAAAACCATCTTAAATTCCACTTATTTATAAGATTTACGATTGTAGACACATTTGTTTTGCGGATGCAGAGACAAAGAATCCTTCTGGGCTTCCTGTGGTGTATTTCAATCATTCCCAAGTGAATGAAACAAAAATAACGCCATGTTTGTTGATATAAAAAAAGAGACAAATACATTTAAAAAAAGTTTTTCTACGACTTATAGAAATTGAGGTCTTTGTACAGACGTTTCATTGCGTTGTTATATTTTCGCCGAGAGCTGCGTTTGGCTATCGACATCTTCAAAGTTAAGTGATGGATGCAGTTCCTGCAACATATTCTATGGTCTTCCTGAAAAATACACAAGCCCAATTGCAACGCGCCTCAAAACACTGATTGATTACTTTAGTCAAAAATAGCAATTGCCTTCGAGTGAGGCATTTTGGTAAACCACACAGTAAATGTATAGAAACTTACGTAAATGACAGTCACTTAAAGCAATTGTTTGAAGGCAATATATTGCTGCTATTAGAACTGCTGATTTCACAGGAAAAAAAAATGTTCAAAAAGACTTTGCCACCAGATGACTTAATGGTTTTGACGTCGTATCTTTATTTCAACTCTAATTCAGTCTTATTTATCTTATATTTCTTCCAGTAGATTTAAGCTTTCAATGTGGCCCGGCGAGGAAAGGTTGAAATGGGATGAGCTCACGTGCAAATTTGTCTGTACACGAGACATCATCTAAACGTTGTCAATTTTTGTTTTGTTTTTTTAAGTTGATGGCTTTTACTGGCTTTTACCAGAAAATATTTGGTTTTCCTATTGGTTCACCTGTAAGTACCTTGCTGGCAAACATGGTCATGGAGCATTTGGGGGAGCTGGCCATGACGTCTGCAGCTGGATAATACACCAAACGACAGTCCGACGACGGCCATGATGATGTAAGAAAAGAGATGTATGACATTCAACCAAGATGGCGGCTGTGAAAATCAGCAATTGAATAAGCAACTTTTTAACTGCCGTTTTAAAGTTAAAGAGTGGCGTAGAAGGGGGGGGGGGGGGGCCCAAACGTTTGATCTCGGCACCGAAATTTCATTAGTTTATGCGGGAATACTCCTGTTGTGGATATGATACATTGCCCCCTCTCCTATGATCGAGACCTTGCTATACTACACTCCTGTAGTTTATATTTTTCTAAAATAAATTTCATAGTTCATGATCAGACTGCTATTAAACAACCAACCAACCAGCCAACCCTTTGACACCTGCGGTATTTAGTGGAAGCCGGTTGAGCGTGCACTTAGCTGGAACAGTGTGTTGCCATCAGACGCTCAACAACAGCAAATTAAAAATACGTAATGGATTTATGAACATACATATCATGCTCAATAATGAAACACCTTATGAAAAAACTGCTCAAAGTCTCGCACGTGTAATGTCGCTCGCGCAGCAACCGGGTGCATTGAAGTCACCAACGTGAGTGCGTCAACACGTGAGTTAATAATAGGAAACAAACACAATAGCTTTTATTACGGATGGATGCAAATGAGATATTCTTTTGTTTTAAGAATCATACAAGTGAGGCTATCGGGTCGATACGATGTTGGTTGTCTCATTTGCATCTCATTTGCATGCATCCATAATGAGAGCTATTTAAAAGGGGCTTTCGACTATTGAAACTAATAGCAGTAAGCTAGTGAATGAGAGAAGTTAGTAGCTGCTATTGAGAAATCCGGCTAACAACAACTGAACGGGTAAGTAAACTCGAAAAGGATATTTTTCTTCTATTTTTTCTGTTCTGTTCTGTTCTCTTTGTTTTTTAAACAAAGCATTGTTCGAAAACTAGTCATAGGTTTTCGTAAAAACAAAAAGAATTATTTAAAAAGCCTGATCAATACCAACTTAAACGCTCGTTCATAGTTTTTGATATTTCCAAAAGGCAAAAAAAAATTATCTTTATAAATATATGTTAGCACATGTTTTTTTCTACCAAGTCACAAGCTAATTTTCTCGGGGAAAATTCCGAGCTCCTGATTATGTATAACTTTATTCTAAAAATATTGCTAAAATTAAACTGTTATTAATTGATTAGTTTATTCCCTATTCCCTCGATCTTTAAACAAATCTGTGATTTCAAAATTACTGCATATTAGGTATAAATAACATTTTGCTAATTGAGCATGAAAAATCTATGGTTCCCCTATACGTACGCGTAAGCTAAGCTGTTTTTAAGAAACAATAGAAATACAAGAGTTTCGACGTCGACGGTCTTTCCAACAGTAAAAGTCAATTTATTGTTGATTCAGTATTTAAAAAATTGAAGGCGAGATCATTTCAGATCTGTGCAGTAGCGCGTAGTCAATTTGCCAAGAGCAAAAACAACAATATACTGGGAAACAAATGCACAGAAAAACTACCTTTTGGCATTAAGAATGAGTCGCCGATTGGAGTGAAATCAACTTATACATATGACCATCTCTTTCTTTGAATTTCTTGTGATGTATGTCTTCCCTCTCTTCGTGAAATAGTTATTTTTTTGGTCAGACCGGCTTATTAACTTTTTAAACTCTGCCTTTGTAATTATATTTTCTCATTACGACCGGTGGTTTCTGCGGTTTGGAAAATAATGTCACAAGATTCATTCATAGATTCATTCAAAACATTTACTGAAGGATTTTTGGAAACCTGGCCAGTTTGTTATTGTACTTAATTATTGACGTTTTTGCTCACTCCAGTTTTCAGGTTACTAATTATGGCGAACGACATTCAACCAACAAGTCTCCAGGGTATGTTGTTTTTAAATTCTAATACATAAGCATTGCTTTAACACGGTAGACTAACTAGTCAAGTGACCACCATCATCTAGGAACGAAACCGCTCACTAAACTCATCTCGAGTACAAACTTGTCTCGCAACTAAATAATTGGCTGCAAGTTGTGTGACGTATCAGCTAGTAACCAATCACAAAGGCCAGGGAAGCCATTTAGCGGCTGCTTTCGCGGGATAGAAATCAATAATACGCGCAGCATCTGGAAATTTTGTTGCAAAAAAAGTAGAACAGTCTTCTACTTTCTGCAACTGTTTTTTCCAACTTACAGCAAATTATTTTGTTACGAGGCAAGTTCGTACTCGGAAGGAAAAAACGCTCAGCATCGCTCGCTTCCAACCCGTTTCGTAGCGAAGTTGCAAGACGAGTTGATTTGTCGATCGCACGTTCGTAAACGTCATTCGTAAAATTCCAAGTCAGACAACTAATTTTATCTAAAATAACAAATCCTGACTTCCGCATTGCGATCTTCACAATTCATTGCTTCTGACCTAGACGAAAGACCAAGAATATTTTCCATTGCGACTTATCAGCTGTGGCATGATTTTGTTACACTTTTCCGTGCTTTTCTTGTATTTCTAGTTTTTTGTTACCTTATTATAGGAAATCAACGCGAATTTCAAAAAATCGCGCTAATTTAAGTCGAGCTAATTTCTTTCAATGTTAATTCCATATCATTAATAAAGTGGAACGTTAAATTTCTGGCAATTTTATCTGTTATCTACTTTTGAAAAAATATCTATTTAAAACTGAACTTTACAGCTAGTCACTCAGATGAGTTATCTTTGTGTCCATCGCGTTAATTTCATTGCAATGGAAATTTTGGCTTCTCTTTCGCGTTAATTTCTTCATTTGTAAGTATTTTTGCCCTCAATTCGCGTTAATTTAAGTCGCGCTAATTTCTAATACTTTAATTTCGTGGAGCGTTAATTTCCTATCATAAGGTATTTATTTTTTGGCCGACTAAAGGTAAACACGAGAACACTACCGTCTTCAACCAAATATTTATGAAAGACTAGAGAACCTCGCTTTAACAGCGAGAGAATTCTGAATAACCGGGCCATATTTTTCAGTTTTACAAAGAGTTCCGGGAAGGTGTTGAAGAATAAACAGCTAAAGTGGAGTTACGAATACTTATCACTAAGACAATTCTACTGCAATAGATGACCCGGCCATTACAGAAAAAGTGTGATTTCTTATGTATCTTCCTGGACTCCCATCTAAGATTATAATTTTGAGAAGGGTTCATAAAGATATGAGTAAGGATTTTTCTTTTGTCAAAGCTCTCTTGTTCATGCAGCGCTTTCGGGCCTCTCTCCTTTATGCTAATAAATAGCGCCACGTCCAGTAGTGGCGCCACATTGGCAATTTCATGATTTTTCTACCCTTATAGTCCATTTTCACTCAGAAAGCAGCTTGAAGTCTTCCAGCTAATCAGTGATGTCACTACTAGACTCTTCCACAGTCCCTCGTTCGGCGGCTGCACTCTAGCAGCAATAGTAGCGAATTTCTGATTGGCCAATGAATCTCCTATACTTAGCTTCTTTCTAAATTGATTGAATTGGTTAGTCAGTCGTCCTTATTTTGAAAGAAATTTATCAGTTATGGTTTATTCCATCTCTTTTTCTCTCATATAAAATTTGGAAAGTACGATGGATTGTGGTCGAACAAAAAAAAAGTTTGTTGAAGCTAGCACGTCAACAAAGGAACATCTAAGACGATACAGTGGCTTTATAGGACAAACAAAGCGATCGTATATAATGGTTTCGAGTGGTATAGACCCCTTGCAGCACGTTGGAATGCAGCTCAATTTGGAGGACAAAACAATTGGTTCCAATTCTAAAGAGATTAAAATTCATTTGTTTTGCCCTCCAAATTGAGCTGCTCTGACGTCATAGATATTTAATTACTATTTTATCCCAACGCGCAGTGCATGATGGGAAAGAAGAGTGAAATACCGACGAATATAAAAAGCTTCCTTGCGTTCTGATTGGCTGTATTTTCTATAACGAGCTGTATAGAGGGATATCCTAAGTCATTTCAAATCGAATGATTGCGAATTTGACGTTAAATGTTTGCCACCGTACCTAATAATAATAATAATAATAATAATAATAATGATAATGATAATGATAATGATAATGATAATGATAATGATAATGATAATGATAATGATAATGATAATGATAATGATAATGATAATGATAATGATAATGATAATGATAATGATAATGATAATGATAATGATAATGATAATGATAATGATAATGATAATGATAATGATAATGATAATGATAATGATAATGATAATGATAATGATAATGATAATGATAATGATAATGATAATGATAATGATAATGATAATGATAATGATAATGATAATGATAATGATAATGATAATGATAATGATAATGATAATGATAATGATAATGATAATGATAATGATAATGATAATGATAATGATAATGATAATGATAATGATAATGATAATGATAATGATAATGATAATGATAATGATAATGATAATGATAATGATAATGATAATGATAATGATAATGATAATGATAATGATAATGATAATGATAATGATAATGATAATGATAATGATAATGATAATGATAATGATAATGATAATGATAATGATAATGATGATGATGATGATGATGATGATGATGATGATGATGATGATGATGATGATGATGATGATGATGATGATGATGATGATGATGATGATGATGATGATGATGATGATGATGATGATGATGATGATGATGATGATGATGATGATGATGATGATGATGATGATGATGATGATGATGATGATGATGATAATAATAATGGTTTAACCTATCACATCGAGTATAAAAATCACATCCACTCTCAGAACTATATCTTTATATATATGTGCTTTATATTACTGAACCGGTAATCGAAATCAGCGAAATCAGCGAAAGAGTAATGGGCCGAGCGACTAACTTTAAAATCCCGACGATTCAACAAAAAATCGCCTTAAAATCTGAAAAAAAATAAAATGAAATAAAAACAAGTATTTTTTTTTTTTTCCAAAAAAAAAAACAACCCTGAAAATCGTTGAATATAACGGTAGCCAGCAAGATTCTTGAACCCATGCAGAAGCCCATTCAGCATTGTACCGTTACAGTCCCTAAGCGTAAATATTGCAGCGGCCGAGCGAGAGAGAGCGAGAGTGGAAGAGTCTAAAATCAGTTTAACTACTAATCTTCGCGCGGCCGCCAAATCAAACAGCACACGCGAGCCATAAAATAACTACAATGTTACTAACGAGTGCAGCCCGACTTTAACTCTGGTTAAGACTGACGGACTTATCCACAGTTCGGATGCACACAGGCTATAAAATTATTGTTTGTGGCGTTTGCAACACTTTTATTATAAAATCACCAAGGTAAATACGGTTTGGCTACATATTTACCATATTAAGAACAGATATATACCAAAGAAAGTCCAGTTCAGTTTAGCAAATGAACATTAACTGTTTGTTCCAAAACAAGCGCTTGGATGATGTACTTATTATATGAAAGCTATAATTTTTTTTATCGGCAGTCCGATTCGATTGAGGACGACAGTAGTGAGGTCCTTGAACTTGCACTCAAAGATAGCAAGCTCAAGTCACGCGAGGAACGCATGACTCTTTTTGTAAAAACATGTTTTAAGCACAAGCCCATTTCAGCGTTCCTTCCCAAATTCTAACTGATCTATTTATACTAAAAATTAAACTATACCAACAACTGAAACCCTTAGTAAGATGATTATTTTAGCTCCCAAGTTCAACAACACGCTTTCTGCACACTATAGCAACACTACCGCCCACGTTTCTTGTCGCGGGCTCTTATCTGAATAGTTAAACGTGATGTTGAATTCAGCCAAGCTTCCGTACACGTGAGGTGCAACGTGAGCTTCTCGGCGTCTGGCGAGTTTTTCCCTGACACTCTTAGCGCTGATTGGATAACCAAGAAATTAGCAACACAAATTACAGAGTATCGCGGCCTAATAGTTTTTCAGCTTCTGACATTGACCGAATAGCCGTTTGACCTATATATCATTTTCAAACACTCTTCCTGTGTAGCTGTATTTTCTGTATGTGACGGTAGCAACGAAACGAAGTTCCTCTACTCTCTTAAATTCAACGGAGATAATTTTCAGGAGATGCAGACAGAATAATCTTGCTAATTCCGCTACAGTCACACACTGACAATTCACGAGTTTATGTTTGTCAGTGAACTATGAACGGTAAGTCTTTTACTATTTTTTTATGTTTCGAAATTATATTTTAGTGTTCAATTTTATAGTTAATGCAGTTCAGTTTGACTGGAGTTTTCAATGCTGAAGATGAAACTTTCAACTTCGACCTTCTCAGCTTTCACAAGGTTTTGGCAAGTTCAGCTACTAATGTTTACTAGCATTCAGCATCGAAAGTACTTAAATTCCCTCAGAAAGACATAGAAATTAGTCAATATATTGAGAGTAAATCTTCTCTAAAAATGAAGAATTATCACTTTGAATGCAGGGTTCTTTTCATGGTTTGCTACGATTGCCTAGTTTTATGGACAACGGCGAGGGACACTAGAGAATTTTGTGATTATCCTGAACAACTCCATAAAATGAGCGTTGTGTTGCCTGGATATTTTTTGAAAGAAATTATGTTTATTTAAAAGTGACCGAAGAAGACGCTTTAATAGTATTCTCAATGTTAAAATACATTATTTTCTTGAAAACCAAAATTTTATCTTGAGTTTAGTGTCTTGGTTATAACCACTGCACCCGACTCAAGTACGGCTCGGCGTTATGTTTCACCCACAGCTTTACCTTCCTTTTTTTTCTTTCCTATTTTGTCCTTTTTATACTATTAATTTTTTTCATACTATCATTTTAGAATCTAATGCGAGAGGATAGATAGTTTATGATTGAATAAATGAGTGCCATCTCGCGATATTAGTAAAACATATATACTCCGGTGTTACTGACGACTTGCTGAGTCCTCGACCTGGACAGTTCTGCCTTCCTGATCAGTAACCCTTGAGTATAATATATACATGGTCACACACAAAAAATTGATAACGCTATAAGATTCTTACATGACCACTAGCTATTAAAATTATTCTGCGAAAATTATTGCCCTGGGTTATTCCTTTTGGATGAAGTAGTAGGGTCTATCAGGTCTATCCAGTCTTGTAACAATTTTTTGACAAACTCATATGATGTTCTCGTCCTATAGAAAAAAAACGATAGATAACATATAATTTTGGAGAGCTAGAGAGCTTGTTTCGCGTGATAGCGATGATGTCAATAACAAATCAGTAGTCATTTTAAGAATAGGCATACTTAGTCATGCTACAATTACACATGATGAATGGTAGCAAGAACCCGACCGGTTTTTTTCTTCTATGCCAGGTAAAAACTGCATGGTAAGGTTATTATCCCACTAAGAAATTTCAGGACTTAGTTTTTATTCTGGATTTATAGAAGAAAAAGCTGTAAGTTAGCTTTATAGATGCATCAGTCAAATGACTCAGTTTCTTGATTATATAACACACTAGTGTAAATTGAGAAAATAAGGTCGCGAGAAAATTCCTACACGCTGCCGTATTTTGAAGTCATTGAGGTCAAGCTTATTTTTAGTACTAGATCTACTACTCTCTCCGAATTTTTTTTAGAAAGGGAGCTTTGTAAACATTTCCCACTGATTTATATGTACACACTGACATACAAGGAAACTGCAGCACTTGATCAACTCAAACGAAGAATGCACTACAATGTGTACAATATATTATATTTGATCGGGGAAAAGGTTTTATTTACTTATCTCGTGTTAGAGACTTATTGACCTTTTACATCTTGAGGTGTAGTGTTTAGAAGTTTTTTAGACAGTACAAATGGTTACCGTACCTTAGGTGAACTACCGTGAACATTTTGGTTCAAAATCCAAATTACTCCAGACTCGTAAGGGAATAAAACCGAAAACTAACCCGGCGTAGTGATCTACCAAACAACGTTCAGAATAATTCCTATGAAATATCGAAAAACAGTTCGTCATTTTTGCCGATTTAATGTGTGGTGTTGCACGCGTCTGTGCGCAGGAAACAGGTTTTCATAACCGGTTTTATGACTCAGCACCTTTTCTTTGTTTTTACATTCTCCTAAATTATCTCCAATCTCAAAGTTTCCTCTGAACTTTGTCTGCGAAAACGTTTGAATGTTGAAGAACCAGAGAAATCTACTTGAAAAATACAACTGGTATAAACAGTATAGATTCTACAATCAATGAGTACAAGGAATATAATGAACTTTGGACCTTTTTAGAGTGCTTTTGAAAACTTTAATCCAGTCCGCACGTGCTTAGATCACGGGATGGAGTTAAGAATTCATCGACAAATTTACGGAGGGGTCTTACCTATTTCCCAGCCATGATTGCTATGGACTGGAATGAGCAGGAATGGTGGCTATGGGCACCATAAGGCGAGTTTGGGCAAATTTCGGATCACTTGAACTGCAAGATCATCTGATCGATGATTGGTGCTGGTTCTTTTGAAAAATGTTCAAATTTGCCAGACTTACCAATCTTGAGATGCTTATTCAAATTTTTTTTTTTTTTTTTGCTAATAAGTTAAAAATTCAAACCCCCCCCCCCCCCCCCCCCGTCTTCGCTAGTCCTGCGTAAATGAATCTGTATTCAAGCAACACAACGGTATCGTTTGGACTGCTTTGGACACTAGTTTAGAAAATCAAACGGCTTTTAAAATGTCCTTACTCGATTTTCAAAGTCAGGGACAAATGTAACAGTTCCGAAACTACATGCATATTTTTTGATAGTTTGAAACAACATTTAAAAAAATGGTCCAAAAAGTGCCTATGACACATTTGACAATATTCTCAGTATAGATTCTACATGAGATGAGTTGTTCAATGACCAAAAAAAATTATATAGTTTGAGTGATGCGTCTTGAAATTATAAAGGGTTTTCTATGCCATATGCTAATGATTGTAAATGTGGCGTCAGGGGAGCCATCATTTAATATACAAAACCTAACTGTTAAAGATAAATTGAATTTGGAAAGCATCACTGTTTTACCCATGGCTTTCATAAAATAATTGCTAGTTATTTTCCGCACAGTAGCCAGTGTTTTGAAATGCCTCCCTGACGTCATAGTCATTAGCATATGACAAGAATTAACCTTCATAACTTCAAGATGCATCACTCAAACTATGTAATTTTTTTGGGGTCAGTCAACAGCTCATCTCATGTAGAATGTATTCTGAGAATATTGGCAGACCTGTCATAAGAACTTTAATTTAATGCCAACAGCTCTCGGAAGAAGCAAAGTTCAACCAACTGCCCACAACAGTGGTGGCAGGGCCTCTACAAATTTCGCTGTGCAATTCTTAACAACACCGGCAAACAAGTCACAATCGACTGCGATACTTTGGGGCGACTGCCGTGTTTGTGGAGATCGCGCAACTGGCCGACACTATGGAGTAGTAGCATGTGAAGGATGCAAGGGGTTTTTCAAGAGAAGCATAAGAAAGAAGCTTTTGTATGGCTGTAGGGCTGAGGGCAATTGTGTTGTCGATAAAGTACACAGGAATCGATGCCAAAGATGTCGTTTGGAGAAGTGCTTCAAAGTGGGAATGAACCAAGATGGTAATGCCACATTTATTTTCTTCTTTTGTTTTGCTGATGCTTGTGTTTTACTCTTTATTCACGACTCTTAAAACTCTAGTGTATGCAGGCTTAGCCTCATTTCTGAGATCGGAAAATAAAAGCAGAAATTAGAATAATTAACCAAAAAAGAAACTCCTAGATTCCAGGCTAAGCTCGCATAAACTGGAGTCGTCAATTTTCAACTCCTAACATGCAGCTCTTGATTCTCGCCCCTTGGACCAGCTAAGAACTAATAATAATGATAAAAAACTAGAACTGAAACGAGAGAGTTTATTGTTTTAACAGGCCTGAAACCACAATAGGCAATGTGCATCAAAGCTCATAAAGCACACTGGGAAAGTGAGTTCTTTAAAAATGTAACAAGGAAATCAAAGGAACTATCCGAAAAAAATTACTCTGTTATTTTCGTCTGCTGAAATTCTTCTATTTCCATAGAAAATGTCGAAGGAAAAATTGTCAGATGAATTTTTAGAGGAGCCAAAAAAAGCGTAAGAACTCACTTTTCCATCATGCTTTGTGCTATAAATTCGAGCTCATGCACATTGGCTATTGGGAAGTGGTCATTTTAGGAAAGCCCCGATGTGATTACGAGTCATGATCAAAAAGAAACTGAAAACTGTAAAAAATCGTAAATAGTTCCTCACCGGTGGTCATACATTGACGACTGCAATTTTAGCTCAGTATTAATGGTAAATATTTTGTTTCCTTCAGCTGTTCAATGCGAAAGAAAGCCACTGACAATTTCATCATCCCCAACGTACAATCATCGCGCCAGTACTGAAGAACAAGAGCGAGGAACTATTTCTAGTGAAACCAGAGAAGTAACATCATTCGAAAAAAGTTCTTATACTCCACCACAAATGAGCTGTATTCCTCATCCAGCCATTTGTGAACCTTCAGAAATTATTGGATCACAACATTCGGAGTTCAAACTCCTTATTCCATCGCTTGCCATTCCGAAACTATCCATGGACTATATCTATGAGTTTGCAACAAGACTTCTCTTTCAATCAGTTGACTGGGCCAGAAGCATTAGTGCTTTTAGGAGCCTTGGGAAATCCGATCAAGTTGTGCTGCTTCAGAGATCTTGGTCCGAAATATTTCTCCTTGGCGTGGCTCAGTGCATTGCTTGTTTTCCATTCTCTCCTCTGTTGGCGTTTGCTGCGCAAAGTCTGAAACAGAACCACGAAGAGAATCAAAAGCCACATGTATCCTCTTCTAGTCACAGTCCATTCTCTAACTTTGAAAAACTTATGATCATCAAAGACTTCGTGTTTAGTTTTGACAAACTTGAGCTCAGTGGGATGGAATATGCTTACATCAAAGCCATTGTTCTTTTCAACTCAGGTACGTATTCAGCATTCTCGTTTCTAGAGCTAGCTGTCTTTCCGTTGGTTTCCGCCAGAAAACGAAGGGCTCTGGGCAAACATGATTGGCTAATACAACAATATAATTCTCCTAACAATTATGCGTAAGCCGGAAAAAAACAAAAACTTTCTAGATTCTCCCAGAGCGTATAATTTTCAGTGTGGAGGCTAAAATAAAAATGAGGTTGCCGGCATAGATAATCATTTGCAAGGTTATGATCACGCAAACATTATTTGGACTGATCGTTATACATTAGCATATCAAGCTTCATAATTTTAATCATTTTGATATACAAAAGGAGATTTGAAAAAATCTTGGTCAACTGAGTGGGGCGCCAGGCGATCGAAATCCTTTTGAGTTCAAAGTCGGACTTCACTTACGTATCATCATGACTTCATATGCGGCACTGACATCTGAGATGTGTTGGTATAAGCCTCCTTCGCAGACGTTCTTAGGGTCTCCCCGTGGAGAGAGAAGCGTTGCGTGACGACCCTAACAGCGTCTAAAGATAGACATTGTTAAGTGGAACGTCACAGTTGGAAGCTTTAGAAAATCTGTTGTTCTGTGGTTTTGAAGCGGAAAAGGTGGTGCCTCCAGAACCAAAACGTTTCATTGCCACTGATCTGCTTTTTGAGGATGGTTTTCTTCGGTAAAAATGTTTAATTGAAAAAATACCCGAAGACGTTCCCACATTTTTACTGTATACATATATCCCCCAAGATTCTTCCAGTTCTTAACCTGGACCACTATTTAGTCAATCTCCCACCGTCTTCCACCATTCAACGCAATGGCACTTACAGAAATGAAGGCGCAAACGAAGTTGGCGATGGGTTCATTAACAGTTAAAAGTTTTGGCTTTTTAACGGCTAACGACTCTTTCTTTTTCAGTTAGGATTAACAAAAAACCTAAAAATTTACTTCCATTGTTTTAAATCTTAAACATTAATTTTCATCATTTTAAAAAGTTAATGATTAATTTGCATTGTTGAAAAAGGTCTCAGGACCATTCTAGAATAAATGCATAACATTTCATCAATCTTGAGAAGAGATCTCGACAAATAAAAACATGGCTATGAAAAAATTATGTGATTAACTTTAGTTTAGACTTTTTACACCTAACGCTTAATTTTTTCCCCATTTTTACGCCCAACTAAATTTTGTGCTGTTTTTACGGCTAACGGTTAACCTCGTAGAGACCCTATTATTAGCGATATCGGCCTGTTCAGTGTCTTATTCAAATAGACCAAATAGCACATGCTTGAGGATTCCTAAGCTTCCGTTTGTGGCTTTTACTATATTAGTTAGGGACTTATCATTATTCATTTTAACGCCTGGGGATTGGAAGATTAGTCGCAACATCATAAAGATTAACTGATCCCCCCAAGAAGCATACCTTTTTTATGACTCCCCCTTTACTATAGTGGTTGCTACTTTCTCAATTTTGTGTACCCCCTTAAATACCTGTAAATGTATAGCTGATCCCCCACCCCCCCCCCCCCCCCCCTCACTGAGTTGTCTAACAAGCATGTGATCCCCCCTAAATCCACCGACCCCTCACCCAAATGAATAATGACTGGTCCCTTATTAACTATCCTTCTATCGTAGATCCTCAACCTTCAGTCACCGACGTGAAACTCGTCGACAGCCTACAAGAAAAAACACATTGCTCACTCAAGGCTTACATAGAAAGAGAATATCCTGACCAACCAGGCAGATTTGCCAAGGTGTTGCTACGATTGCCAGCCATCAGATCAATCGAAAAGTCTATCGTAGAAGAACTTTTTTTCTCTCAGCTGATCGGTAATGTTAGAATCTCTGATATCATGGAATATATAGTTTCACAATCTCCAAATTTCTAATCCCATTCACTGATAAAACACAAATATTTAATTTATAGAGTAGAGTTATTATAAACTGGCGACGTAGCTTACGTGATACTTAGATTGATTCAGTGCCAAAGCAGAGTTGGGGAAAGGGGGGGGGGGGGGGGGGGTCGAGTTCCCCACATCCTCCTCTCTGCGACTCGATATTCAAGAACTTTGCTTGAATGGTGTACAAATGAATCGAACCCTCAAAAAAACCTCTGGACTGATCCAAATCGTAGTTCGCCAAATTTATATATAGAATTAAAATTTAGCATGCCAAGAGACCCAACAAACTAACTCAGTCAGTCGTTCTCCAAAGTTCTGTTTTAAATCTCGCTTTCTGATTGGTTGATGGCGCGTGCATTATGAGAGCACACAGCACGCATGCACGCGCGCGCATTTGTATTTTATAATAAGAATTTAAATCTTTCCTACTCTCCTGTGTGAAGTTATAAAGCACTTCGGGATTGGCAGAACACTCGAGAAGTGTTGAGAAGCACTCCGTGCTGAAATGCTTTATAACTTCACACATCTCGCGCGTGCATTTTCTGTTTCTTTACCAATTTCGCATTTTTGCTGGCGATAATCGATGTTAATACATTGTTTTACTCTGATAAAAGTTTATCTCAATTCACCTCAACTGTCAACTGGTTCAATTCAGTATAAAAATATGTTATATTATATAACACTGGTTAATAAATATTTGATAAAAATAATGTAAGAGGATCCTATTTTGTGTTTTGATAAACATTAATGGCAAAGCTATTGATCAAATAAACTCAAATATCTTGAAATATCTCTAGACAAAAACATCCACTTCGACGATACGGCAGCCATCTTGGTAGGGGGCAAATATAGAGCAAATTTCGTATGACTGAAAAGTTCCGTGCCGTGTTTTCTATAATTTTGATTGGCTGATTTTTTCCTCGCGCAATGTGATTGGTCTGGCGTACTTAGTCAGTGCCGTGACCTGACATGAAAGAAAAACAAATAAACGAAACTCTATATTATCAGCCATCTTTGTTTAGTTTTGCTCCATGGACGTCCCATAATGCCTTGCGGTTCAAGATGGCCGCCGTACCGTCGAAATGGTCCATTGGAAATCTCACTTCGTCAATACACAAGTCTCAAATCCTTAACTCAACTATACTATTCACTTATCTATCTATATTTAACAAACTGTTCATATATTTAGCTTTTCGAGTCCTCACATCAAGTTAAAAATAAAACTAAGAAAATTACAGGAGGATGTGAGGTAATGGATGCCGTCATAGGATTCCGCAATAACGACTGTCCCTTAAAGATAAACATTAACTGATTATCTACGACGACGACATCAACCGGAAGTGTAAATAACTTCACTTTGGGTTCCCTGTGGATGAGTTGACTCTACTGACATTGTTTTGTATGGAATCCACAATGAACAGAACCCCAAAGAGAAACTATTTAAATTTCCAGTTGACGTCACCGTCGTATATTTTACGTCCATTCTTACATTTGATGCAGACGAGATCCATGTTCTACAGTTCATCAATTTTGTAAGATACTTGCAGAGCCTTTTCATGGTAGCCCCGGCCATTAAACCCATAAGGCTCATGATCAGGTTCTTGGTTCTTGGAGCGTAAGCAAGGATCTAAATGCAGGCCGTTCTACACCTTCGTATAGGCTCACCACGAAGCAGTCAAGTCAAATATAGTGATGTAGAAATGATGTCACTGCAAAGCTGAGGTGTCATGAAGCCTGCGGAAATTGACTTATTTCAGTTTCAGGAGAGGTTCTTGTATACATTTACTACTTATAATAACCATTATGAGTGGGAAAATAAAATAAAGAAATAACCGCGGTTTCCCGAGTTGCCGCCGGGCTCAGTACAGGGTGACACCTCAATTTTGCAAACTTTCTCAATTCTGATTGACTAATATTTTTTCTCAGATCAACTTGCAGTGTATCACCCCTCCAGCAAATTTTCTCGCAATCAGTTAAGGCTAACTATGAAGTCCTCCATGGTCTCATGTTAAGGCATATTTTTCAAGTTGTTGCAAGTTGCTGAGATCGCGTTACAATGTAACACCTCACCTCGGCAACCTGCAACGCTACGTTTTCAAGCATCGAGAGACAAGTTAAGGCCGTAACACTGTGCAATATTCTCGCAATGCTTGAAAATCTGTAGCGTTGCAGGTTGCCGAGATGAGGTGCTTACACTGCAACGTAATCTCAGCAACTTGCAATGACTTGAAAAATATGCCTTAAAATTGCGAGAAAAATTGCTGGAGGGGTGATACACTGTGCAATGGCGTTGCTAGTTGTTGCTATCCGTTGCGAAAAGTAGAACAGTTCTACTTCATAAAAAAAAATACAAAAAAAGTGCGAGACAACGTACCCCTGGTACACTGTGCAATTCTCCAGCAACTTGTGCATAGTTACATTATCGGTGAAGCAGGTAACTTGTAACTTAGCATTTTTGGTCCGGTATTATCAAGTTTACTGTAATTCAATTTTTAAGTTTTAACACTCGCCAAGACGAAAAGGAAAAAACTCAGTATTTAAACTTTAAATTGTAAGTAATTTCTTAATATTTAAAAGCAAAAAATAAATAAAATGATTTCAAACTTGCATTATAATCATTTCGTTGCTACGGTAACAGAAAACACATTTTGATATTACAGTGTTAATAATATAGATGCAAAAATTTCTCACTTCTGATTGGTTTAAAGCAGTGCAGTTTCCCTGAAACACCAGTGCAAAAACGTGAAACACCGGTTTCACGTCGGTTTCAGTTGAAGAGCGCGCGCTGCTGAAGCTTTCCACGTCATTGAGCGCGCGCTCAATGAGCTCTTGAAAAACACACATTTGATCAACACTATGAATTTTTGTGAGCATGAATATTAATAAACAAGGAATTTTGGTTCGAAATTTTTGCATCTATATTATTAACAAGAAATCGCATGGTTTTCTCGTGCACTTTGGAATAAATTTGCACTCGCGGGTTTTCAAAAAGCTCAAATAGCACTCGCCCTATCGGGCTCGTGCAATTTTGAGCTCTTTGAAAACCCGCTCGTGCAAATTTATTCCAAAGTGCACTCGAAACCATGCGATTTCCTATACGAATCAAAAAACCGTGGGCACCCAGAAACATTTCAGAAATCGTTTGTCGTTCATTGAACAATGTGAAACGATTCTCTAACTACACGAAGTTTATCTGCCTACAAATCAGTCGAATTTCTTGCAGTTAGAGAGTCGTTTCAGATTGTTCAACGAGCGATACACGATTTCTGAAATATTTCTGGGTGCCCACGGTTGTTCGATTTGCACTGTAATACCTGGTATGAGTTTGTTTTTCGCTAGCGTCATACTATGAGTAATTCGAATTGCAGTTGACCTTCGATACCGCTGCGATCTTTGTGTAACACCCTCCCTCTAGTGGAGCTGATCAACACACAGTGGGGTCCTAACTCAACCAAAGAAGCTCGCCTCACACTCCAAACAAGTTCCTTTCTGTTTCAAATTAAATCAAATTCGTATTCACTTCCACTCCAGTAAACTTGGGTAATACAAATCCATACCATACACAGAACCGCTGGAGATGTCAGATACACAGCAAGGAGATACCTTACGTCAAGTTCAAGCACGCAACTTCCCGAAGCTGTTGTTTAAGTTATCGTATTAAAACTCTTAAAATATACACTTTTAAAAAGATACGAAAAACACCACAGCCACAAACGTTTCCAGATAATATATTTATTTATAACAACGATGTACCTCATGTTTAAAACATTTCCACGAATAAGCATATACGATCAGCTGGTACATGAATCAATTATGTCTTTGTACAAATCTGAACCATCATCAGCTGGGTTTGATGTGATTGTACGACTTCGAAACCGATATTTTTGCTTTAAAAATGGTTGTGACAGCTAAAGCCCTGCTTCCACCGCCTTTCTACTAAAGATATTGTGAGATTTCAAAACTTACTACGTTCTAGATATTGGTGAAAAATTCGAATTATTAGAAAAGTTTGATAAATACAGTTAATAGAAAATCTGTCATGCATATCAGTGCTCAGTCGATAAGCCGGGCTGTCGATGCCCCATTTCGTAATATTAAATTCATAAACAAACTTGTGTAGTTATGAATCATAAATACTAAAATCCACTACAAAACCGGTTAAAGATCATTTACAAAGTTAAAATACTATATATCATTACTAAATCGAGACACACTAGAGAAATGTTCTCCTTCTATAGTTGTATAAATTCCATTGCTTCTACTTGAACCTACCATAACACAGCATCAGCTGTGTTTTTGCTCTCTCAAACCCCGTTATCACACGATCAAACGTCGTGAAGTAAACTCCGAATTGTTGCCTAGAACATCGGATTTGAACTTTATAGGGGTTTCATCGCATTCCGACCCATCTCCTTCGAGATGTTTTATCGCTTGAACTATCGTATCTAAGTTCTGTCTTGTTGTGGCAAGTGCCTTGGTTGAGTTGCAGTGCGACTTGGATTTGAGCTCGTTCAAATCAGCCTCAAATTTCTGTTTCTGTTCCTCTAATGAAATACGTAAACGGCGTTCTTTCTCCAGCTGGCATCTCAAATCAATAAGCTCTCTTTGTAAGTCTTCTAACAAACTGTCTTCCGTAATGTTGTTATCATTTTCGTCCTTATAAAGTTTAGTGTTATTGGGAATACCACGTGCTTGGTCTGTGTTTTCTGCGTCTGATGCACTCCTCGATCGCTTACACGGAAGACGACTTTCTTCGCTTTTGATCTGACCGTTCCGCTCACAGTGGCTAAGAATTCGCTTTAGGGTTGTATTTTGCTGCAGAAGGCGTGTTTTGTCTTGTTCAAGAGAGAATATATATTCCGAGGTTTGCTGCAGAATTGCTGCCTGCGAAATCAACAACCAATAACAAGTGAAACTTATACTTCTGGTCGACATATTATATACGAATCCTACGAGATAACTCAAGTTTCCAATATATATATATATATAAAAACACACGATAAAAGTGTTTGAAATTACCTTGCTAAGTTTATCCCCCTCTGCATTGGGAATTAACATTCTGAGGGCCTGGAAGCCTGAATTTATACTCTGCATCCTTCGTCTCTCGTTCGAGTTAGCTATTTCCCGCCTAAGTCGTCTTTCACGATCCCGATCTGATTCAGGACTTGTGCTGCGAAGAAAAGAACAATAACTTGATCAAGGAACAGGAACAAATAATTTTATCGCCGATAAATCTGCAGAAAAACCAGCTACTAACCTACGATCAACATTATCGGCAGAGTCCTCGACAAATGTATCGTCGTCCTGCAATGCCGTTTCACCGGTACGTAGGTGCGATGTCATGTCTTTCCTCTATTTGACTGTGTTCGCTCAATCCAATCCCTCGAGTCTTTCTTCTGACGATTATTCGTGTATTTGATGGGTATTTCTTGTGCGATTTCTTAGTTTTGCTGCAAAAAAACGAAACTAAAATTTGCACAGCTCACATCTAGGTCTAAATCGGCGGGAACCAGCTGTCTTTCGTGATCAGGTGACCGAATAAGCGAGGGAAGAAATTTGAATGCATTTCAGCGGAGGAATGTAAAGTATTCCAGTTGGGAGAATTTAAAAACAACATTCAAATATCTCAGCTTTATTTCTAGCTCGACAGAAATTTTCCTCGAAATAGCGTAAATTTTCTTCATGATAACCTTTTTTAAAATGCTCTTGATTGCTTTCGGTCATTCTTAAACGTTGTATTTCTCAGAAGTGATGATAAATAGCCACCCTATTTTCTAAACTCTCTGAATTTGAATCCTTTAATTGTTACCGGATATGAACCAATCGAAATCGCGAAGTGGATTTGTTTACTTCTGTTTCATAGTTCGGGCTCTCACAGAGCGTATTCATCAATTCTCTGATCAGCTGGATGGTATGACAGTCAGCTGTTTACAATTTCGCATCTCGTTTCACATTAGAAATTTTGTTTTTCCCTTTCTATGCAACGATAAATAAACCACAAAAGCTAGAATCTCAAACATATAACGAGGAGTAAATATCGAAGCAAACTACTTCAGAATTTGGCGAGCTGGCAATAAGACACGATCGAAATCACGGAGAACAAACTGGACGACAAAATTCGAACATGCACGAAAAATTCAAATTTATTTTGTGTATCTATGCAACACAACTAAATTTATTCAACATATAAATACATTACTTATTTGGCCCGGTACAATGCTGTAAAAACCAAGTCGTAAGTTTTCTTTTCAAGTAAACCAAACATATGTCTATTTGATACGTAGAAAGCGAGGTAGCCGAGTAAGCCCACATTTGAGATTGCGATTCGATTGAACCGTGAAAGAATCGAAGGAAAGGCTTTCTGGTGAAAAGCTTCGCGAACATTCTGATCGTTCAAACGTACAGTTTTACAAAAGAATTTCTAAGTTAAAAACAATTCACTAGAACTTTTTCACTCATTTATTAATTTTACGAATCCATCGCCCTTTCAGCATGAATCAATAAAGTTTAAAAATTTAAAAATTTCAACTGGATTTTGTGCACGGACCAAGTTTTACTTTCCTGGGCAGAATGGTACGCAAGACCGATCTTCACCTCTTCCGGAATATTAACATTCTTGAAGCATTATTAACTGACAAGCTTCTGCACGTGTGGTCACTTCAGTTAACCTCCGAAAAAAGAGTGCAGAGGGATGTCGGACTTTAACAGGGCAGACAGACAGACAGACTTTTATTTGGAGTTTTATGCTACCGCTGTACATCAACTTTTAGCCCAAACAAAATATATTATATTGATTATTATAATAAACCCCAACTTATTCTGTTTTCTCAATGTACTAATAAAATTATTGTGTTTTAAAATGACTTCGTAACGGTGAACCTATTGTATATTTATTTTGCTACTATTTTTTTGCAGTTTGCAGGGAGGATCGATTTATAGGAGAAACAATTGATCCTCCTGCAAAATTCCTAAGTTGCTATCGATTGAAAGTGCCCGTTTGTCTTCAAGTGATTGAAGTCATATGTCAACGTTTTAGTTAAAAAATGGGGGCTATAAAGCCCCCAAGCCCCTCCCTCTCCGCGGTGCACTGTAATCCGACTTGGCCAGTTTTTCTTTCAACCTTGGAACGGATAATAATGAATCAAGAATCATCAGGGCTGTAACGAGCCGTCCCTCTTACTCTCTTGGCCACTGCTTTTGTTTTGGCCATGCAACCGGCTCAACCGAGGATTGGGGGAGATAGACTGCGCACGAATCGGGAGTATTTTCGTTTTTTGCCCCAGAGGCGGGGGGGGGGGGGGGGGGGGGAGAATAAACATTTGTGAACCCCACCTTTGCAAGTGTAATCTTGGAGGATCTACAAACAAGTGTACGTAATGTCTGTAAATAATTCATTAGGCTGGTGAAACCCAGTTGAAATCGCATGACTGAGGTCACGAGAGCAAACCAGAATATCGACTACCTAATTAACGTAATAAACTGAATTTAGTATTCTACCAAACTTTGGGCAAATTCTCGAAATAAATACGATGACCTCTTGTTTTGATATATCTTCTCACATATATTACTATAATTCATTTACATATATAATACTTTAATTTTTTTACTTTTACGTCGAATTTCTTTTTCATCTTCACAACAAAACGACCATTCAGCAATCTATACCCCAATCGGATCGTCTGCAGCATTTTTTCTACAGTAACAAATAACTTAGTAAATCTACTCAATTGTTTTAAAGTTCCTTCTTGGCGTTTGGGGATGTTTCTTTTTCTTCTTCCCTTGACTTCTGTGGCATATTCCCTTCGGTTTGGTTAGCATCATTTTCCGACTGAATACCGCTGTCATCATCTTGAGACGAACTGGTATGACTATCAGCTCCTGTGTCTTGAGACTCGGGATTATTCTGTATTTCTACGTCTTCATCCGGCTCCTCGGGATACTCCAAACCAAATGCTAAATGACCAATAGCGTAGTAAGAATTCCAAAATGTAACAGAGAACAGCATGTACTTGTCATAGACGAATTCGCGGGTTTTTTCGATTATCGATTTCTTTTGCCACTCCTCTTTCTTCTTTGCTGAGGGCCGGGTTCCTATGGAAAATGTTAATCAGAAAATCAAAATTGAAAAGGGTTTAGATGGAGTACATTCTAGTAATAAAACGAAAACCACCAACGACAAACAAACCAACAACAGCAACAACAACAAAAATGACAGCTATCCAGGGGCGGATCCAGGGGAGGGATGCAGGGGGTGCGCATCCCCCTGGTCGAATTTGTGCCCCTACTTTAAAGAAAACCATTGCAAAATAATGTTTTCATCCTTTGATTCTAAGGGTAGAACCCCTTGTGTCTACTTTGTGACTTTGTGCCCCTACTGCAACATTTTGAAGATATCCAATACGAAATAACTTTCTCTTTCTAGGTGACGATATTAGTTGTTTTTTTCGGTTCGGTGTTTTTCTCCTGTGGGTGTCCTCCGAACGCAGCACCCCTCCCTGAAGAAAATCCTGGATCAGCTCCTGCTATTTAGCAAGAAGAGAGCTCCAACAACTAAAAAAACTTGATATCGGCAAACAGCAACAAGAAATCATGAAAATGACAACAGCACGGATCAGATCATCATTATCAAAGCATAATAAACAATATTACGAGAAGACTTGTCATATTTTTGTAATTTGTATATTTCGGCCTTTCTCCAAAGGCCATCAACAGCAAATGAAGTGAATTAGGACGTATAATATATATATATTATAAATATGAAAGCAGTAGTAGCAACCATAACAACAACAACAGCAGCAGCAGCGGTGCATAGGAACCCACCTGGATCTGTAATCCACTGTTTTAAAGTTTCATTCTTCATTACAGTCGTATTTAGATATACATACATCCAACAGGCTGGAGTATCTGATACAGTGTACACCACGTGAGTCTCGTTAGCGGGGAGTTTCATCTCGTCATCTTTACCCAAGGTATAGTTTTCATTATTTGTTTCTACCTTGACCCTTCCGTGAAGGACCGTTATTGAAGTGTTCAGCTCTTCGCTGACGAAGTTTTCAAGCTTTAAACCCGGAAAATCTGGAGAGAAAGAAACCTTGTTTAGTCATTAATCAGAAAAGTAAAAACGAGAATAAAGGAAAAAGATAACAAAACAAAGAAATGAAGAAAGCAAGAAAAGGGAGGAAGTCGGAGAAAGAAATCATAACCAAGGGGTTAGCAATAGGTCATTCTCATTTAGAAAAACGAACAGCATTCTCGTCTACTCCTAGCCATGTTGTAGGGCGAAATAAATTGTAATTTTCTCCTTTTGAAATATTTTTACATACAGAAAACGATACTTTGTTTCTTCCCCACAACATGTCTGCCGTGGAACGGCTCTTCTGCGCGAATCCAGACCAGCTCACACAGTTTTCCAGAAAAAAAAATATTTGCAAAACTGCAGTAAGATAGCTCCTCATTTATACCTACATTTCTTATAAAAGGTGCGGCCGATTGCTTTCGAAACCAAATGAGAATTTCGATGGGGAGGGGAGGGTCTAGAAAAACGGGCATTTTTGGGGCTGGATTGCGTGTAGTATATCCAACAGCGCATTTGCCAGAGAAGCAAGGCTAACTGAAATGCGATATAACCTTGTTATTTCAGAAAAGGTATCTAGGGTAGAAGAATCTATTACTTAGCTAATCTCACCAGCAACGAACACAATGTCAGTAAAGTTCCCGACAGACGTGTTGAGCTGTTCTCTTTGTATTCCTTCAAGTTTCTCTCTCCAAGGTGAGAGCTCGGTCAGCAGAGGCAGAACCCATGGCGTTTGCTTGAACGGTGACCACGGAGCAGTGACAACGTCAATATTTGGATCCAAGAACCGCTGCTGAAATCTTCGGTTGAGAGATCGCCATACGTCTAGGTATATAGCTGGCTTAGTTATGTTGAGTTCTTCGCGCGCTTTGATCTTTTCGGCCAGACACGTCATGTACTGTTTGATCATGTCGGGGTGAGAATTCCACCTGGAATGACGCCTTCTGCCTCCTCCGATAAAAGCCTGCATGTTGAGAAGAAGAAAAACAATAAACTATAAAGCCAAGGAAAGGGGGATGTTGTTTAGATTATCAGGCCAAGCTGAATAGACTTCTTAGCTTGGGCATTTGTTTTGCCCATTTCAGACCACGTGCCATCCCTTTGAGAATAGGATTCTTTGTTTCATTTGAGTCCAAACAAAGAAATGATACTCAAGGGAATGACACGTGATCCAAAATGGGCAAAACGTTACGCCCAAGCTAAAGGGGTCTGCGCTAGATTTATAGGACTTGAAGGACAACATTTTTAAAATCAGTGGAGCTTAGAGCTGCTGGACAGTTTACAATTGTGAGGGAGGATAAGTTTTCTTCAATGGCCCCATGGATTATGCGGCCAAGCATGAGCACTGAGGATTATACCACAGGATGACATCCTCGATTAGTCTTTCAGTTAATGTGCACCTTAAACTGCATAAGGGGTATAGAAGTGAGGCTGATAGGGCCTACAGTTTGGTGCACACCCGAGGCCAAAAACAAAGAATAAGATACTGCTCGCTATGCTAAGCTTGGCAGGTACCCTACAGGTGTGCCCCTTTATAATAACTATATCCTAGCACTTATTATTATATAAAATGTCTGGGTTTTTGGCTTCCGTCAATAAACGGTCCGGCTGCGCTACATGTAGAAAGTTTTTGATCGACGGCAGCCAAAAACCAAAATATCTTGGATGTGTTGGTCACGTAATCATGAAAAAGGGTGTAAAATATTACGATACAAAAATCTAATGTTTCTTCAAGTATTTTTGGCAAAGAACTCACGTACCCCAGGTCTGATGAACACATTGTTCCCAGTTACTTCATCTACAACATTGATACGCACGTGCTGGGTGCTCCAAGAATGGACCATCATGTCCCAGGAGTACCCATATAGACCCTCAGTCCATCCGTTGTAGCCCTTCAGTTAATAAAATACAATGAATGAGAATAAGTAATGAATAAAGCCTAAAGTCTGCTAACAGAATGGATCATAAAGGCCCGTTTACACTGGCGATTTTAGCGGCGATTTTTGGTGCAATTTTTGGTGCGATTTTTGGTGCGATTATTGGTGCGATTATTGGTGCGATTTTTGGGGCGATTTTTGGTGCAATTTTTGGTGCAATTTTTGGGGCGATTATTGGTGCGATTTTTGGGGCGATTTTTGGTGCAATTTTTGGTGCGATTTTTGGTGCGATTATTGGTGCGATTTTTGGGGCGATTTTTGGTGCAATTTTTGGTGCAATTTTTGGGGCGATTTTGATCAACTTTTGAAGTTTTATTCCGGACACCAAAATTACCTGGACAAATGTCTCTTTAGAAACCTGAGACAAAATTTATTATATTTTCATGAATCGCCGCAAAATCGCAGCAAAAATCGCCAGTGTAAACAAGCCCCAATGCATAACCCTGGAGCCAGAATGATCCACTTGCAAAAGCAAATAGTTACCCAAAAAATTGTATTGATCTCATACTTATTTACTGACCTTGGTGATGAAATGCGAGTAAGGTAGAAAACACTGTACTCCAACATAGCATCCAAATAAAGCTAACAATATCTTATGAGACACATTAATTTGGTGGGTTTTCTGGGTGTTTTTTCCAACGCTTTCCTTTTCCTTCTTCCCAGGTTGATTACTATGCTTTTTTTCGTCTGCTTCGGGTAAGTACACACATTTATCACTTGGCACAGCGTCGCTAAGCAATGGTGTAGCAAAGTGCATCCAGGATGGCAGGCGTGACAGGATTTTCTTTGGCCAGTTGTAGGAACAGAAGAGAGTGAGGGATGCCATCATGGTGTAGGAGAACATACCGATACTAAACATTTGTGAATTCATGCCATGGAAAGCCAGAGAAAATAGAATTCCTATCAGTCGAGTACGCTCGAAAATCAGAAAGAAACCAATGAAAAGATCGTAGCATAGACCAGAGATGTGGACGAGAAAAAGGTCAATTGCTTTGTCTGATAAGAATGGACGGAATGGATCGAATACCCACTTGCTGGACAGTCCTGACATGGAATAGCCAGTCATCCAATCATGATCCAGCTTCTTAATACCAGCAAAGAAATAAACCAGGAATATCTAAAAGAATAAATCAGTTTGCCTCAGTCTTCAAGAATCTGGTTGAACTAGCCGCTGGTAGAACAGCGCCCCACAAATGTGGGTGTGTTCAAGGCGGGCGAAAGAAAAGGAAGAGAAGACAGCTTAAATCAGCATTATCTTAAAACTGATTCAAATGTTACAACTTTTGCTTACAACTGTCACATGCAATCTGCTTACACCACACTTACAGTACAACATGAATTGCATCATGTAAATCAACCCTACAACTTGCTCAGAACTGTTGTGTACAACAAGTAAAAAGTTGTGAGCAAGTTGTAGGGTTGATTTACATGACACAATTTGTGTATTGTATGACAATTCACAGGCAGCAGAGCAGGGGATGCCAGAGTACTCCAGCACCCCAACTTTTTGGGAATAGTCCCCTACAAGTTCCCTGCACCATCTTGAAAGGTAGCCAGGCCTTTGCATCAAAGTGAGAGGAACAGTCAGCTTGCAATGATAGAGACCTTTTTTAACACCTTGGGCGTAACTATCATTGCAAGCTCACCGTTCATCTCACTTCGATGCAAAGGCCCAGCTACTTTTCAAGATGTCACAGGGAACTGCTTGATGAGAAGCGAGAACATCATGATAAGGCCCCCCCCCCCCACTCAATTTTCAAACTCCTCTACTGTCTCTGTAATTTTGCTATTGTCATTGTGGTAGTTATGATCATCATGCTTTGTTTGTAAAGAACTATTACCTGAAATCTAAAGATGGCATAATTCCATTTAGGTACGTGGGCATTGTGAATCTTTGGGTTTCTTAATCCATCTAATGACCTGAATGTTAAGTAAAGAATAAGAATGAGAAATTTTGGAATAACATTAAGAATGAAAAAAGAGAATGAAAGTGAGAAAGAAATAAGAATAGGAGCAAAAATAAGAATAAGAATAAGAGTAAAACTAGTATAGGAGAGAATTGGAGGTCCACAGGTTTGTCAGTTGTATTGTTAAGTAATACCCTTTACAATTCATATCTTATCTATCTGTCAGTCTGTCAGTCTGTCAGTCTGTCAGTCTGTCAGTCTGTCTGTCTGTCTGTCTGTCTGTCAGTCTGTCAGTCTGTCAGTCAGTCTGTCTGTCTGTCTGTCTGTCTGTCTGTCTGTCTGTCTGTCTGTCAGTCTGTCAGTCTGTCTGTCTGTCTGTCAGTCAGTCAGTCAGTCAGTCTCTCTGTATGTCAATCAGTCAGTTTAGTGAGAGAATAAGATTTATGATTATGAAATTTACTGCTGAGTACAAAATCATATAGCTTGATAATTAGATAGAAGTTTCCATAGGAACTGAACAATATCACAATGTAGTCAATACACTCACCAATATCGATTACAGTCTGTCAACAGAAGCATTATAGAAACTAATCCATAAAGATAGGAATGATTGTTCCAGATTCCTTTATCCAGTAGGAATATGTACCAATATGTTATCATGTACATGATACAACTAAGCCTGTAGAATAGCCCCAGCAATATACCGATAGCACCAACTAACATGATCACATAAAAAACATGCATCCATTCTACCGAAGCAGGCTGAAGGAAATTGAACATGGGAAAATGGCACATGTTTGGCTGCCAATTGCTAAAAATACTGGACATGCCTCGCTCCTGTGGAATGTCAATTATCATCAGGATTCCTAGAGAAAAGCGAGGAGAAAAAATTGATAAGAGAGATGAGTCAAGTAGCAGGGGCATAACCAGGGGGACCCAGGGGCCCCGTTTGTTTTGGTTGGCCACTTTTTGGGTTGGTTTTTTTTTTTGGCAGATGTTGTAAAAATGGGTTTTGTCCCCCCCCCCCCCCCCCCCCAAGGCAACATCCTGGCTATGCCCCTGAGTAGAGTTTGTTGACAGCCAATTCACAAGGAAAAATTATAAGTTTTCTATTGACAAAGACCTCATTTGGATAAAAACACATTCTGTACTGATACTACTGTGCTGCTGAAGGACAATGTTCTCAGATTAATTATCATGATTATAATCAGCCATACCAATTTTTCTATAATAATATTTACAGAAATTAACCTGGAAGTATTGGGGCTGTATTTTAATACAAAACACCCTTGAATAATAAAGACTAAACATTTTTGTTACTAAAATAAAAAGTTGTGACTGTATATGTAGTGAGCATAAGGTCATGCAACATGTACCAGGTTTGAAATTCCCACAAGATAAACAGCAATATTATATACTAGTTGAAACTTACAAATATCAAGTGAAAAGAAATTGAGCTCACATTTTCTAGCGAGCTGCCTTCACTGTTATACAGATGACTGAAATTTAGTCCTACCTAATATTTATTCATTTTATTGTATTCTTCTGAGATGAGAGACTTCTTGTTGGCAAGAGAATTTTGATTGCAGATAGAATGCTAATGATTGGAACTTTTCATGAATTTTTCAATCAACAATCATTAATCATGAATCATTGCTGACAAAATTAGCAAGTCACATGCCACATAACTTTCATTTATAAAGGTCCTAAAATTCATGATTCACAGCTAGTTTTTATGAATTTTCAAGGACAACCCATTTCAGACCCTGTATACAGAGTTTATTTAGGACAGCTATTATTTTGTGCTCTTTTAATTCCAGATCATTTACCGTATTATGAAATCAGAATGCTTTAAGAATCAACTGAATTAACTTACCAAAAGCTATCCTAAAAACCCCAAGGTTGGAAGGATCTGCAGGAGCGAGCAGGTATGTCACACATTTTCTGAGGTTTTCACAAAAAGATGTGGAAGATTCCTTCTTCTCATCTTTTGTCTTTGTTTCCATCATCATTTTTAGTTGTTCTTCTGTCTTGCACAATTATATATCTACAAAAAAATGTAGGCAAGCATCTTATCGTACCAATTCAAAATTGATATATAATGCATGTGTAGTAGCCATAAACAATTTCAATAAGTTCACACAACAACACGCTCACACAAAAATAGGATTTAGCAGTTGCAATTTTCCACAGAGTGGCTCTTCATCCACTGAAATTCCAATTTTAGAAGTTGATTTTTTCAAAGCAAGGCTAGGAGAGAACCAACAAGCAACTCTTCTCACATTAACGACATGCATCCCAGTACGACTTTAACCTGGGTTTCATTCAGGTGAGAGGCAAGGGCTCTCACTCCTACAATACCCATGCTTCTCAAATGGGCTTTTCTTAAAACATTTTAAATCTTTTAAAAATTGTTTAACAAATTTTTATGAGAGTAATAAATGAAAATATTTTTCAAGAAATATTTTTTATGACAAAATTTATATAAAATGAAAATTTATAAACAATGATTTTTTTAATTTTTTAAAAACTTAAATGTTATTGATAAGGAGACCCAGTACCAATAAGAGAGATAAGAGTCAGTTCAAAATCATGATGGTTTAATTGCTAGTTCAGAAGACTTTTAAATTGAATACTTCATCTTTTGAGAAGCCATCTTCAGATTCCCTAACAACTGCACTAATCCTTTGTTTCATATCTTATTACCATGTTAATGCATCTTTCTTTTCATTAAAGAATATTAACAATGACAGTATTCAAAAACCTATTAAAAGGTTAGGAACACTAGCCAGCTAGGCAACAAACACTAGCCTTAGGCACATTACCATTCTGCATAGTCCTGAATGTGATCTTGAGTGGACAAAGCATATTTTTTTTAATAAAAAAGAGCTACTTTATATAATTTTTTTATTCAGCATATTCTTTCATTTACAAATACACCTGTAGTTTATCTCAATTTTACTGCTTACTAATCAAACGACTCACACATGGTGAGGTAACTTTGTCCATAAAATTACATTTTTTTTTTAGTTTAGTTTTTGACAAATAAGATTAAGTTACGAAGCCCATTTAACATTCCCCACGTGGGGTAATCATACAGTCTGCCATTTTGAACACTTCTTTTGTGGTGGTTGATGCTGGCAACCTAAAGCTTTCATTTATTTTCAAAAATTCCCCTTATCAATTTTCTACTTCTTCTGATTGATTTATCTGTATTTCAAATAATTGACTAGTAAGATATAAGAACTAAAAAATCCAAAAAGGTGAGGTTATCTTTTTCATTTTTAAAGTCCAATTATGAAAAGGTTTAATTATTAAAAAACACAGAATTGTTAAGACGTTAAAACGACTCGTGTATCTAAATTGTTGTTTTCTAAGTATTTGATCAGGATCGTAAACGCCAATTTAACACAATTATTTCTAGATTCATCGCCTATTTTCAATTTACGAGGCTTCAGTTTTTCTAAGAGTCTTTAGATAAAGTACAATACTTACCTTCTTAGGTCGAGCAGGACAATTCTTTTCACCACATCTCCTCTGGCAATCGAAAGAAAGAGCTGCCTTTGTCCCCGTTGAAAGTGTTTATACTACGTAGCTAAAACTGCTCACATTCATCATAAATGAACCAACTAACTTCGATTAGCTGAACAAAGGCTTTGTCAACTCTCGAGTATTCGTTTCCTTATTGCTTGTGAGGTGTCTAACTTCTATTGGTTCAATGTGACAATGCTTTGGCTAATTTATGGATAACGACATTAGAGGATTTTTCCATTAACGGGTTAGTTTTCAATGATTCTCAGGATAAGTGATCAACTGAAAAAGTACACTAAAAAGCAAGGCATCCATCTTGGACGGGAATATCGGTGGACTGGGTTTTGAAAACACAGGAAACCCGCACCTTTTTTTACCAGTTTTCACTTCGGCTTCTCGGTTGCCAGGCTACAAATCATGTCAAATGGTGATAATCCTCTATTACGCGCCCATTTTCTCCCTTTCACATTGCCCATAATACATTGCGGTTCTTCAATCTGTAAAACACCGAGAGTATCAGTTCCTTCTTAGCCTGAGAAAACAGACGTCCTTTCGCTCCTCGTCCCCTTTCTCAGGCTATTCCTTCTGAGTTATTTTCCCAAATTCAGAACATCAAGAAGTTTAGTGTTACAGAAAATGTATTGATTCTGAAGAAGGGAGTGCTCAAAATTTACTTTATATACTTCTTTCAAATTCTTCACTTTTAAAATATATGTTTGTGGTTGTTTCTTATACATTTGGATATCATAATATGCATTTAAAACATCTTCTGATCAGCCTTCAGCATAACGTGTGCGGTTTTTACCCTGGTCCCCCATAAAAAAAACCGCGAATGTAGAAACACTTCACGCCTAAAAGTGGGTTTCACTATATTATGACCTAGCTGTTATCCAGAGAGTCAGTGCTATTCATGTATTTTACGGCTATTACCAATGACCTATCGAACTATGATTATCATCCTCTGCCGCAGGCGCAGACTCAAAGCGTCTGTCTGTGTGTTTGAGGAGAGGGGGAAGTCAGGAAGGAAGCACACGCCCTGTAGCTTTCTCTCAGTACACATGGACAAGAAAAAACGGGAACTTCTGGTTCGATTCGATTGTCGCAAACAAACTAGATTTTTCAATTACTATATATTTTTCCATAAATCCCTAGATGCACGTACATGTCTTGACGAAACAAATGTACATAATTTTTGGTTTGATCCACGATCTCTGAACCCAGAAGCTTATAAATTTTTTCGACTATTTTAAGCTTGTTCATAATTATATAAAATTTCCTTTCCCTGCCTAATGCACACATGGTTGTACATATGCCAGTGGTCATCGAGTCATAGGCGCCTGATCACAGATTCTAAAGGCGCCGATCCCACTCATATATCAAGATATTGCATGCGATTGTTTTGTCCAGGCTAGCTTAGTTTTCCTATAAAGATAACGTGGCAAGGTGGCTACGACGTCCGGCCTGACTGTGAAACTGTAGTCAACTCACACCGAAATAAAATGAAAATACATCACTTATTGAAAATAAATGGGTTAGAGGCTAAGAAAGTATTTTTCTTCTTCTTTGCGCGCGCGCCCCTTGCAAAATTAGACACGAAACTAATTTATGCTGAATTGGGCAACCTGTTTAAATATTATAATAAAAAAAAATTAAATAAAAAATTTTGCTTGTGCAAGGGCGTGTCCTTTCGTCATATTCTCTCGTTCTTCATCATAGTCATTTAGACAGAGATAATGATCAAAGCTAGCAAGCTGGTCAGCAGCCTACATGCTAAGCCTTAATCATACGATATATAAGATGATCGGAGTTGATTATATCTCGATAAACACAAGTATATCCTTGTGTTTTAGGTATATTTAAGCCCTGCTTGCCTCACGACTGTCTTGCATCCAACAGCTAAAAGCTCTAGTGCTGCTTCGGTCAACTTGACACAGTTTGGTCTGTTCTATCTATCTATCATCGCCATGAATCGCTTGGTATGTTTTCTGTTTCTCGTCTTCACCCTCAACAGCGTTATGCAAGTCACAAATGGCAAGCGTTGCTGTAACCCAAGTCATTGTAGATGGCAGACTTGTTCCGGGAAGAGAGCTGTTTCGGTAAGAAATTTAATCATAATCTAAATAGATCCAGGTTGGAAGTTTGTTAAAAGCCCCTCTGTCACAACCTCCGAGTGAATAATTGCTTCACCACCCTCCTTTGATTTACTTACTAAGGCGCGCTATAGCATTTTTTTGCGCTATATTTCTGCTTGATTTGTCCGTTCTCTTTGACAATGGAAAAAAAGTTCTAATATATATAAAAAGTTACTTTTCCATCGATCATCCTTTCATCTATAAGGTTTATCTAACGTGGGCCTCAGGATCTGTTTTATTGATATCATTTCCTTTTTTGCAGGACAGCAATGAAGGTAACCATTTAAACATGTCCGACAATATCAAACTCTCATGTGAAGAAGCAAGAGCAGCATTTTGTAAGAAATGACGTCAAGTTGCCATGACAATCTTCAAGGAGTAACTATGGTTACGAATACGAAAAGAAAGAACAGCCATTATAATCTTTAAAAAATTTAATTTTAAGTAAGATTAAGAAAAGTTAAAGCAATAACTCGATAATGAACTGTACATCGGAGACAAATATGAAATAAAATTGCCTTTGTACCCGTTGAAAGTATTTATTAGCTAAACTGCTCCGCCTACGTTTCGACATTACTTGGTCTAATTCTGCAGCTTTAGGACGAATTGAATTTCTCTATACAAATTATTCACTGTCTTATCTGATTCCCGAGAAAACTTGGAGAAAATGGTTTGGGCTTCCTGTGGTATCTGGACCTTGGTCGCACCACAGGTAGCCCATATAGAATTGAATAATCTAGAATAAACAGACACACATATATCAATATTTTTCAACACACAGAAAAAACCTTTATTTACGTTTACTGTTTTTACTTGAATAGTATTGAAGCGGTGATGCGTCTAATACTGACAGAGAAGATACTGTACAAAATATCCGCATGTCTTTGGAATAAATATTTACCTTTTACAACATCTAAATACGACCATCTTTATGTTTTGGCACGTTTTCTGGCCCCAAGTGAGGGATTATTGAACGCGTTTGAGTTTTTGTTTGATAAAGCTGAAAAGAAATGTTAAAATATGCGGGATGAATTCCACTAACTCTACTAGCAATTTTATCCGTTTTCTTTTAAAAACAGCCATATTTGTCAATAATTTTCGACAATAACTGCGTCAAAGCAATGCTATAAGTATTGTTTAACTTTTTTCATTGCTTTTAAGCTGAAATATCAAAGAAACTTTTTCTCGATCCCACGTTCCTTTTGGAAAAAGTCCGATCCAAGGGGTCAATCCAGGATCCTGATTTTCCACAATTTTGGATTTTCGCACTAAAACTTCCAAATTCTAAAAGAGCAAGTTAAATAGGTATCAATGGTGTGATTTTTCTTGCTTTTCATGTACAAAGAGTTATGGTTTTGCGAGCATCAAAGATGTCGACTTGCAAGCCACTTGTACACCATTACTCACACCTCCCCCTCCCCCAAGGGATGAAAGTTTTGACGGCAAAATGCTGGCTAACTATGTATTATCTTTAAGATCTGCCAGAAATAAAATGTGCTTAAAAACCAAGCTTTTACGTACTGTGCCGAGGGATTCTAAAATTTATTACTCTCTTTTTATTATCTTCAATAAAATATTAAAATTAAAGAGCACATGATTGTAAGTAACCCTGGCACGTTCAAGAGATAGTTTCCTAAGGTTCAAATATTATTGCAAAAGAATCATAAGCTTGTATTGCAAGTGAAGGCACAGGTCATTCATTGTTCTGGCTACAGCTTATAACCATTTCTCTAGATTTAACCCATAAAACTTGACTAAAAACAAACAAGGATCCCGCTCATGCATATTTGTTTGATTCACGTTCTCTAAACCCAGAAACCTAACAATTTTTCGAAAATTACTAGCTTGCTCATTTATAGAATTTCCTTTCTCTACCTAATGCACACATGGTTGTAATATACCAGTGGTCATCGAGTCATAGGCGCCTGATCATAGATTTCTCAAGGCCGGCGCCACCGATACTTCTCATCTCAAGATAATGCGCGCAATTTTATAATTTGTCCATCCAGCTTAGTTTTTTCTAAAAATGATAACCTGGCAAGGTGGTTACGCCAGGAGTACCAGTAATCAATTCATAGGGAGCAAGCAGTTAAATCTGGTTGTCATCAGTTCATCTTTTTGAAGTTGAACTAAAAATTACCAGCTCTCATTTTCCATGAAACTGCCATTCAAAGAGAAGCCGATCGAAATTAGGTCTGAGAAGATTAAAGAACATGAATAATCATCGTCAAGAACGTTTTTTCTGCCAAGGGTGTTTTTGGGGTACATATCTGAAGCTATAAGTTTGCCCAAGAAAGCTCGTTATGATCAATAGTAGAAGTTGGAGGCAGAGATGAGTAGGAAATATCAACTAGAGCTTTCTCCTGCTCTCTCTTCAGTTTTGAAGCAAGTGTACCAGAGTTTTTGTTGTCATCGTCGTCGTTGTTGTTGTTATTGTCGTTTAAGGGGAAGGGCTTTTGGGAGCTGATCGATCCAAATTAACAGCAACTCTGTTGACAGAAACCAGATTGCAGTTTGATTCCAACTGGAGTTTTTGTTTTTGCAAGGGCGTGTCCTTTCGTCATATTCTCTCGTTCTTCATCATAGTCATTTAGACAGAGATAATGATCAAAGCTAGCAAGCTGGTCAGCAGCCTACATGCTAAGCCTTAACCATACGATAAGATGATCCGAGTTGATTATATCTCGATAAACACAAGTATATCCTTGTGTTTTAGGTATATTTAAGCCCTGCTTGCCTCACGACTGTCTTGCATCCAACAGCTAACAGCTCTAGTGCTGCTTCGGTCAACTTGACACAGTTTGGTCTGTTCTATCTATCTATCATCACCATGAATTCGAATCGCTTGGTATGTTTTCTGTTTCTCGTCTTCACCCTCAACAGCGTTATGCAAGTCACAAATGGCTTAGAGTTTTGCTGTGACATGAAGTATTGCTTATGGAGGATTTGTTTTTACCCTGTCAGAAGAGATATCCCAGCGGTAAGAAGTTCAATTGTAATTTTTTACTTTCGTCGAATCACTAGCTCCTGCAGGGACGAGGGCGACCACTCTATCACATAACACATTACAGCAGTAGTTATTGAAAATATCGTTTCTTATATGACTCCTCTCACTTTTATTTCCCCTTCCACAATAGAAAACAAAATTGACATTTCTTTCTGAAACACTCGGCTCGCCGCCCAGCCCACGGAAAAATTGCCCCTGATCTGGAAACCAAACTTATAACTACAGTAGCTGCATGTTAATTAATGAATAATGAAATTCTTAATAAAAAGCTATTTTTCTGTCGATAATTCTTTCATCTATAAGGTATATCTAACGTGGGCCTAAGGATCTGTTTTTATTAACACCATTTCCTTTTTTGCAGATAAGCAATGAAGGTAACCATCTAAAGAGGCTCGACAACATTCAAATGTCATGTGAAGAGGCAACAGAAGCATTTTGTGAGAAATGACGTCACAGTTGCCATGACAATCTTCCAGGAGTTACCATGGTTACGAATAGGAAAAGAAAGAACGGCCATTGAAAATATTAAAATTCTAAGCGAAATTAAGTAAAGTTAATGGAATTAACTTGATAATGAACTGTACATCTGAGACAAAAAATGATTACAGAATAAAATTGCCTCACCCAATACTGGCACGAAATTGTTTTTCTATAAACTAAAATTTCTGCTATGAATCACACTGTTTTACAAATCACTGAAAAAAGATTAGTTTTCACACCATTCATATAAATGAACCATCGAAATCATGGCCAGAAATCGGAACCCTCGCGCCCGCCGTAAGTTTTCAGCGGTCAATACCAAAACTCTAAATAAGAAGTTGAACTTCAGGCAATTTTTTTTTTTTTTGTGGTCTTTTTTTGGTTTTGTTTTGTTTTTTGTTTTGTTTTTCTTTGTTTTTATTTTCAAAATAAACCCGCGAAATCTTTCGCGGATTCCAGTACACGACTTGGCAGCATAGCTAGATAACTCTTTCAAGCGCTTTTCCACTCGTTCTTTAGCTTCTTCCTTTAGATAACATGCTGGGATACTTTGGGAAATATAGAGCAATTCCACGTATGATATGGGGAATTTTCTCAGTACTTTGATTTGATGCCACTTATATAGAAATTCGTTAGGTATATACAGAGTAATAAACACATCATCACGAGTTTCTTTGCGAATATAATCAAGGCAACCTTCCGATGAAAATGTTATAGCTGATTTGAATTTTAAATGTTCATAAATATTCAATACTTCTGACATCGTATATTGCCTATCGAATTTCGCGCGAAATGTCCGCTGACCCGCTGGCCTGCAGGCATTTTTCTTCAGGTCAGCGATGCTCTATATTGAATCATGCTCGATCATGCTATGTGCTTTCAGACTTTGTAACCAGGCCGTATATATATGAAATCTGCTGTTTACAAGCTTCAATTTGATGTATTACTCGCTAGTTTTCGTTCAATATTATTCAAGCTATTGCCTCGGGAATTTGGAAATATGGAGTCCGTTATTGTGTTTATCCGTTGGAGCAAAAAAGACGATTTTAAATTGAAAAAATGCTACATCTATTTCTTCTTTAACGAGGTAAAACGACTTGGAATTCACATTTAGTCTATTGAAATTCATGACACTCATTACAACTTTTTAATATATACATTTATTGTAAGAGAAAAAATAGTTTACTTTTGGTATCTACACGTAAGTTTCCCCTTTCGCTTTGTAATTTGTAAGTGCCGAGAAAGGCAGAATCAAGGATTAAAATATGCTACATCAAATTTACACTTTGTTTATTGTTTTTGCCATACCATAGTAGCTTATATACTAAGGTTTGACATGTGAACTATAACTTTTTAATTTACTTAATAGTAATTGAGCATTTGACAGGAAATAGTTCGACTCGTATAGTTTTACCATCAATTTTTAGTCCTTGGAGATAACAAGAGGGGGACTGGGTCGAGTAGCATTTTCGCTTGACGGTGGGGATTTCTGGCGATGAAACCGTTCACAATGTGGTGTCTATGAGGGTTCTAGAGGTCTAGGAGGTCTAGGAGGTCTAGGGGTCTCAGTAGGAGGGCAAGGAGGTCTAGGGGTCTCAGTAGGAGGGCAAGGAAGTCTAGGGGTCTCAGTAGGAGGGCAAGGAGGTCTAGGGGTCTCAGTAGGAGGGCAAGGAGGTCTAGAGGTCTAGGAGGGCAAGGAGGTCTAGGAGTCTAGGAGGGATAGGGGTCTAGGAGGGCTAGGAGGGGTCTAGGGGTCTAGGAGGGCAAGGAGGTCTAGGGGTCTCAGTAGGAGGGCAAGGAGGTCTAGAGGTCTAGGAGGGCAAGGAGGTCTAGGAGTCTAGGAGGGATAGGGGTCTAGGAGAGCTAGGAGGGCTCTAGGGGTCTAGGAGGGCAAGGAGGTCTAGGGGTCTAGGAGGGCTAGGAGGTAGAATATGTGTTCAGTTCCAAAGATCACTTGAACTTAGGTTGCGCACAACTAACTCACAGATGGAATTACAAATTGGCATATTATGTTTTATTGAGGTTAGCAGGGAAACCGAAGAAACTTCTCGATACAGGAACCAGAAGCTCGAGCCGACCGCGAGTACCACATGTACACCACTCTTCGTAAGTCGTACTCCAATTAATTATGATAATAGCATTATAATTTTATAATCACACCTAACACAGCTCCAAATAATGGAAACTCGATCTACATCATTCTAGCCAGGATGGTCCACCATCATGATAGTAGCCAGCGATAACCTTGGCTTTCTTAGGGAGAAAATACCCTATCGCGTGCACATAGTCCCGTCTATATCAGATAAGATAAGAGAATTTTGAAGAGGCAGTCAAGTGTTTGCAGCATTTGGTGTATCAATCTCTTTTATCCTCATATTTCGCTTGATGATAATCATTAAAAACTCATTATCGCATTTTTTTGGCAATAATAATTTTGTAGTAAAATCAACTCTTATAAGATAAGGACATTGAAGTATTTTAAAAACTTTTCTCTTTGGAGTGATTATATTTAAACCGTGAAACATTAGCAAACTAATATTTGATTGTAGAATCTAAATCCATTGCTTTCCATTGTTCTTTATCAACTAGTACTAACTAAGCAGTTATCTTTCTTCCACAGTGTAAATATAATCACTCAATCAGTTCCATTGGTTTACTTTGTTTGTCAAGTGAGACAAGGCTATCCTAACCGGAACAAGACTGAAAGCATTCGCTCTTATAAATGCATCTTCACGATGATTCAGCATACCAGATTACCAGCTTATTAGTTTAATTTTGTTGAAACGCAAACAAAACTCAGAAAAGAAGAGATAAAAAGTAAAAAAGAGAGTTTTTGGACTTCGCGTGATATTTTGAGCTTCGCGTGATGTTTTGAGACTTCGCGTGACTTCCTCCATCGACGCAAAGTAAACTTCACACACTTTTGTAAATACCTGATTGCGAAAGTTTTCCGCTTTAACAATAGCAGGCTCTATCTGTGCAAACAGCTTGTTTTTCAACGGCATGGTTCTCCACAGATGTTGCGGTGCCCGAACAGCTGAAAATCGTGCTTGAAGTTCATTATTACGACATAACTGAAGTTAAGAAAGACTAAACAAAGCCTATATAGGTCATTCACAACGACAGAAGCTAAAGTTGAAAACATATTTCAATATCAAGGTCAATATCACTCACAAACAACCTACGCAAAACAGCTTTTGCACGAACAAAACAAATTAAATATGTTTGTACTGCGAACGAAGTGAGTCATGTTTCGGTTCACATAGTTTTCCGGCACGAAATTCAAATCGGATAACTTTTCATCCTACCTTTATTGTCAGATTTGAAAAATTAACTTTTTCATTAGTACACTGTTCTTTTGTATCAAAAAATGATAGCTGTACAGTAGTTCCTGGGAAAAGAAGATCTTTATAGCCAGACGCCTTGAAGCACTTCGGAATACAGCTCAATTTGGAGACAAAATAATAGGTTTCCAATTCTCATTTAATTTTTTGTTTTGCCCTCCAATTTGACGTCACATTCGAGGGGTCCTTAGGAGTAGGAGGAGTAAGGCGGATACCTGATTTGCGTGCAAGACCCTCCTTTATTAAAAAAGGTTAAAATGTCTGGGCTTTCCATCACGAGATTATGATGAAGAAAGCCAAAGAAACATGTATGAGTGATTTGTATTGTTATTTAGCCCCGGGCTTGAAATTCATTTTTCTTATCACAATAGTTGAACGACAAGTAGTTCGCAGACACAATTTTTAAAGACCAAATAGCCTGTCATTTGATTCTGAAGCTTGCTATATATATAGCAGATTCATCGTTAGAGCTGTTACTATATTGTTATTCGAGTTGTTGTCATGTTACATACAGTAGCCGTTGCTATGTCAAGGCAGTTGTTGCTATGCAAAAGCGACTCCGTGATGTGACGTTGCGATATTCTTACACAACGTCACAGGTTTTTCAGGTTAATTTGAAATAATAAAATCTATTCTATAGTTCAATAGTGGGCCCAGGCTTGGTTAGAAGAGTTCTGGGTGACTTTAATCATTAAAATTAAAATTAAAATCCTTTATCAGGCAGGCTGCAGGATTCCTCGTGGATGTGTGCATTGCAACATTCTGATATATTTTGGTGGGACAACATACCACGACTATCAAAGATGCCATCAATGCATACTAACAATAACAAGTCCTTTTTCGACTTGTTTTCCATAAAATGATGGCATTCTTCACGTTTAACTGGCTTTCAGGTTAAGATGAGTATTTCAGTTATCTGTCTGTTATTTTTAACTTCTCTTTCAACGCGGTTAACCGCTGACAGTTATCCTCATTATCAGTACTTTAGTTAACGTTCGTAACCAGTCAATAATATCTCACTGACACGACACAGGTTTCGTCGGGTTTCTGAAGCACGAGTTCATCCTTGATAGTTGCTAAAGGAACATTTCTTATAGTTTCGCTCCGTTTTGTCATGTTTTTTTCAGGGATGGGAGGCATATTCTATTCTCCACTAATAATGTTGTAGAAATGTTCATCACAATTCGAAGCCTGTTAAGGTCTAGAATAAAAAATCTAAAATATCAATGCTTAGTTTTGTGGAGGGAAATTGTGTGTCTTTTAAATACTCCTGGGAGGTTTTTCCAAAAGGTTCCCATATCGATCTAAGTTGTCAACGAAGTGAATCTTGCTTCGGTACAAGTCACGTGACTCTCAAGTACTTTTGAAGTAATTTGAAGTGAATAAATAGGATTACATCACGATAAGCCTTGGTTTAAATAGCTCTGAATATAGCGAGGAGAAAAGAGCTTAACCTCAGCCATCAAGAACTCCGTCATCAAAATTTGCCAACAAATTCATGAAGACCGCAGCACGACTCAAACATTTCACGTATTCTCGTATGCGCTATTTTAGTCGTAGAATTCGCAGGGAAAAATTTAGTAACAGACAATAAGGACGTCATAATTAGTGTTTATGGCAAGCAATACAAGCTCACCTACTGACCTTTTGATGGTAAGATCCGAGAGGCTGTTAAGAACGATCACGAAACCCAAAAGATTCACGCTATGGATATCCTGAAATATGAGAGTGGATCAAATACAAAGAACCTTCAAAAACATTGAACAACTATTTAACATTACAGTTAGAAATTGCTTTAGTGGTTTCGTGTGTTGTACTGATTACGTGCTTAGCTCTGAATTGAAAGTGCTTTATTGATCATTGCGCTGTGCTATCATTTTTAGTTCCTTAGGTATGACAGGTCATTGATCTCATCACTTGCCAAAACCCAAATTGACAAAATACCATTTTTTGCTTGACAAATAAAAAAGCTAAGAATTTTTTTTTTGTGCGTTTTTATCACGAAGGCTTTTTTTGAGTATTGGCTTGGATGACAATACTAATGTTCTTAAGATCCTGTGTCAAAACCTTAAAATTATTTTAAGTTTCAGTTTTTAAGGTACGAGAAAACTTGTGTTCCTAAATTAGTGATGTAGGATTCAATGGACATGTTGCCAATGATTAAACGAAAATATTTTGTAAAATTTCATAGTGTATGCGTGGGGTTACATAATGCAGTTTTTGTGCTTCTCCTTGGAACTCCTAAAGCATAGAAATTATGATTAACAATATACATCCACGGTTAAAACTGTTTTGTGATTGTGGTTCGTGCATGCGCCTCTGCTGATTGCAAGCTACCAAACCTGAATACGAGAATAACCTTATCTTAGTTATTTCTCACTAAGCTAAATTTCTTGGCTAAATCTAATATTAATTGTTCCCATGTTAGAATATTTCACCTTTGAGTGGTGTATTTTTATAGAATGTGTTAGTGACGCATTTCAAGAGTGTATTTTTTGTCGTGTCGCGTTCTGATCACGCGATGTACAGCTATGCATCACTTGCTGCTAATGCGTATCATAAACTGAAAAAGACAATTAAAGATAACTTTTACTCGAGGATAACAAGGTGCGATTACATTGACGTATTTGTTCTATGGTCAATCTTCTCTGACTGAGTTACTTTCACATCCCGATGACAATTAAAAAAGTACAACTTTGAACAACTTTCTTATTATTTAACAGCCAAATTACAGCGCGCTCAGGCAACAAAAAGTTGCCATGACAGCCCAATAATCAGTACTAAAGATCCTAGACTATATTCGTAATGCAATACTCATCATCCAGCATTCATTGGGACACAAATTCTGTCAATTATCACATGTACAGGCGTGCGGGAGGACATGAGGAGGCCGATGGCTCTGTTTTAGTCAAAAAACATAAATAAAAGTTAGAAAGTTAAACTGAAGTTATAAAAGTTTTACAGAAATAGCAAGGGGTCAGATTTGGGGAACAATATCCAGATATACATTGTAGACACGTTTGTGATCAGATACATTGTAATTTTTAGAGATTTATTTTAGTACTAATTTCAACGCGGCTGGGGAGGTTTTTTTTTCGTCTTATTTCCGACAGCCAATGGAATTAAGGGCGTAATAGGATAGGTTTCAGTCTTTTACTCATTGTTCTGTCGCTCTTTCTCAATCAACGAATTTTCTTGTAGTGTAATAATGCCAGCTAACGGATCTGATGGGTCTTCATTGCAGGAAACATTTCCTTGTACGAGATAACGATCAGGAAAAGAAGAAACCTCGCAACGACGTGCAGGAAGTTCCTAAGTAAGTAAAGACTTAGTGGCTACACGTTTAGCTGGGACAAAAGAAGGAAAATATTGCTACGGAGTTGCATCGGAAATTCCCAGTTCTAGCTTGCAAAAGTTTTTAGCGCGCAGACAGTTGCTTCAATTGTTGATTCTAGAACGTTACACGAAACTCAAGTTTGTTTTTGTTTCTGGAAAGGTCCTCATTATTTTGTGATTAACTCATAACACGTATCGTTTTTATGATGTCGTTTTAGTCCTTAGTTACGTACTTGGAATGTCCAATGACTTTAAGATTAATCTAAGAAGAATAGCAGTGTTGTTTAAAAAAGCAAAGAAGAACTTAGATTCGACTTGATGAGATAACGAGAAACGTAATCACTGCAATCAGGCCACTGAAAACCATTGTGTTCAAAGCTATGAGCGCGTGCTTCAGACTTGTTGACGCTGGCATTTATTTTCTATCACTCGTGTTCCTGTTTTCATAAGATATATTTTCGTTATCGTCGTTTACTGAAGTATCTAAAGGTTTTTTATATTGTCATTAGGGGAACCAGTTCTTGATTTTGGAGATAAGTTCATTGACAGATGAATTAGGTATTATTGAGGAAAGAAAAAAAAAAGATAATTTTTATTTTTCTAGTAAACACCGAAGAAAGGCATCGAAGCACGTCTCATCTTACGCATAACTGATCTTTCGCGCAAAGAACTCTTAACCTTCAACTGCTATCTTCATTTGTTATGCTTCAAATGCCTGCAAGAGAAAGTCGACAACGTGTCGAAATCATTTTGTTATAAGCTTGATTAGCGAGATAAAACATAGCCTTACAATCATTGATGGACGATGTATTGATTACATCAAACGTTTATCTTTAATTTTTGATCACTTCTCTGTTACGAGTCAATAGACGATGGACTCATGATGTTTATCGTAGCAGTACGTCACGCGATTAGCAACAAATCACGACAACTTTTTCCATTGCGCTATTAACTTAAAACAACATCAGCTAAATGAGCCTGCAACTGTTAATTTTACAATCATTCAAAAAATATTCCAAAAATAACGCTTGCTTGAGCTATGAGAGTTGCATTTTTTCCCCATCCAACGAGTCCAGGATCGTTGGCACAGTTGGAAGCATGTATTGAAGTTTGCCGTGATAGTTATTTCACGTGGCCTATTAGATTTATGCGCTGAGTAGTGATGAATGAATTGCCAAACAGTCTCGTCAGAATTGACTGAATTTAGTCGTCTGTATTTTAATCTTTTATTAATGTACATTATTATAATTGCATTACAACTCTTTAAAATTACATCTTGATAATATATACAAGATTTCTCTCCAGAGATTTTGCTATTTACATTACGTATTTATCTAATACATCGGTACTATATTTTGTTATATAATCTCAATATTGTTGCGCTTTTCAATTCTTAAAACAGAAAAGCTAGTACTACCTTGCTTCGCAGTATAAAAATAATTAAGCTCGCACCAGACAATCAAGTATAACTAGTGCGCAATGTCATTTTCCAAACAGGCAGTTCTTAAAAGTTTTTATTATAGAATATATTACAGCATTGTTGGGAAATAAATATCGAAGAAAATGAAATGAAAAGGAGAAGTCGTTCTTTACGCCCTCTGGCGGGTGTTTCTTTTTTTGTAAACTGAAAGCCACTGACGAATGTCTTCTGTTTCGTAAAATGTAGGTCCTATTCCCCCAGTATACTTGACTTGGCCGTTTTGTATGACAACCAATCTTATGGGTAATGCACCGAATGCTTTGTTTGCGGCATTTTCCATTGTGTCGACCACAAGTGATGATTCGCTGTGTACTTTCCCAAGCTCCAATAGAGTTCTTGCCGCGTGGCAACGATCCTGCTGTGTACGGTGCTGTAAAATCTCGATGTTTCCCTGCGGACATTTGATTCAATTAAAACATATATTAACCTCTAGACCCATGGTTTACCAAATACGTAACTTACAAAAGTGAAATAATATGGAGCGGTCTGCAGGCTATATCTGCTGCTATGGGTCATCCTTTTATATTATATTCTAGAACCGACTACGCCTCTCTCGTGTCAAGATTCCTTTTACGATTACTGAGGGCATATTCATCTATCTTGCTTTCTAAATTTATAATTCTAACTGATTGCGTACCTCGAGTCTCCATTCATCTGTCGGGTGCGCTTCTTCGATGTAAATTGTTAAGAAGTCTGCAACGGTGTTGAACTCCTCGACGATGTCTCCAAATTGCCGCAGTCGTTCCATGAATACTGGACACGTGCAACTACCGAAGTTAACGACTAGTGGACGGCTGCCTCGAGCAAAGTCAAGCAGTTGAAAACCCTTGCTTCCGTCAAGTGACACAAGACGAGGGTTGGGGGCTGGCCGTCCCTTTTGAGCTTCTTTCATAAGATCCCGTTGAAGACATTTTTGTTGGGCCTTGAACATTTCCCATCCGAACAAGTTCTCCCAGTAATCCTCTTTTGGCATATCAATGTTTGCAAGCATCTTCATGAGACCAGTTATCGGTCCTTCCATCCAATCGATTTTCTGCAGTAACTTCAAAATCCCAAACACCAGCAGCAAAATAACTGAAATTGCATAATAGAGAATGATGACTCTTGAAGACGCTCCCATTGCTGCAGGACTGCAAGCTTAGTTTGTGTTTGTATGTACGCACTCCTTTCTTCCCACGTTCAGATAGGTATCTGAATTTCTAAGGACGAGCACGCGAACATATACAAGTTGTCGCTGTAAGCATGATAAGAATGAGCTCTATGACCTCATCTGAACCCGATGTCCGGCAAACCGTAAAATCGCCTACCATATAATAATACAAAACCTAGACTCTTAGGCTTTCCGGTTCTTAATATAGGCTCCGACGAAAACACCTTCTCTGGGAATTAACACTGCCTTCAACCTGAGCATCTTTTTCTCATTTCCTTAAGCCTTCCTTGCTCAATGTTTTTCTGTTTTGCGTCGTTTCTAGGGGCAAGTCAGGAATTTAAACGTGACCAATGCTACCGGAGTTTGTCTTCCAACCGGGTTTTTGTCTCTACAGCTGTTTGCGCGCTGTTGCGAGGTTTTCGTAAATCACGGCGTTCAGGATCGTTTTGCTTTCTGACAGCGAAGTCTTTCAATGTGGCTACAATCCATCTTCACCGGTAAATGCGTGCCTTCGCGCAAATTAATTACCATTAAGCTTATATGATTCTTTAACCTCTATCACAACAGATATTGACATCCTCAAGCTTTCAAACTTTAAACCTTTCAGATTTGTGCAAGCGCTACGACACACAAATGATCACCCGTCACTAGCCTTTACACTCTCCAATATCCCTGTTTCCCTACCAACAGACAAAGTTTAACGAGAATTTCTGATGTTTGGCATTGCGATACTTAGAAAATTTAGTAAACACTAAGATTAAATGATAATTTTCTATATTGAACTTGGAGAAATTTAGCCCAGACGAGACATGATGGTCTGCAAGCGTGAACGTCTCGTGCATAATGAAAAGGTAGCCTCTAGTTTGCATTTCGGTTAGTCAATCTAAGTTGGATTCAACTAAAGAGCTTGCAGAATTTTTTCAAACTGATACGGGAAACTAAATTTATATGATCGAGATTTGTCTAAGTATTATCATTTTGGAAAAACAACTGGATATTGAGATTGGCAGGTGATTAGAATATGCAATAACCAACATAGTTATAGTTGTTTGGGTCAGGAAAAACCTTTGATGGAAAGAACGATTTTTACTCAAGGTTGATCAAGAGTTTAAAGTGCAAACTAAAATGACAGACAAATGGATGCGCATGCGCACTGACCGTTCCACATGAGCAGTTTGTGTTGCGTGATTGTACAATTGTAAATCACTTCACTAAATCTTTTACGAAAACACAAAGATGTAATGTCTACAAAAGTCATGCAAACATTTAAGAGGAGTACATCCGAACAATCTAGTGTGAATCTTGCCATAACAATGCATTTCAAAACTTATACCAGTATCTGTTTTGAGAAACATCGATTTGAATTGACTTCAAAAACAATCGAAGAAGATGACCTAGTTACGCACTGTAGGGTCGACCTACACGTACACACCATCCCTAAGAACTTTTTTGGCATTCAAGTCAATCCTAAACAATCCTAAACAAAACCTAAGGGCGGCCTTCCAAGTTACTTTTCGTAGAGAACAATCGTGAACTTTGACAGAAAAAGCTGTCTATTAAAAATCAGTGTCAAATTACGCGAATTAACGCCCTCCTGTTTTTTCAATTATTCTCGAAATACTGTGCCTTCTTAGGCCTAGAAAAGTTGACCAAAAGTCGAGGTTCTATACGCAATGTTTATGAGGTTCCGTGAGTGAGTTAACACGATCTGTTGCCCGTAGGATTGTTGACTACAAATGGCAAGATAGCAACGTAGTTAGTCGCCTGCGGGTCTAAACCCTTGTCATTAAAATATTTCCAGAGACTGAGTGGGAATGACAAGCAAGTGTTTTTCTTTGGGCTTAGTGTGCCTTTCCTAGTTCACAAAATCAAATATTCTTGGCGTGCGCATTATTTGGAGCTGTTTATCCCAAGCGCTTTCGTTCCTTTATAGAATGGAAGACATCTTGCTGTTCTCTTGTTTATCTTATCAAAATGAACTGGTAGAGGACATGTCAGTAGGTTGTCTCTTTTTGAGATTTCACTAACTTTTCGTAAAATCTGTTTAAATGGTTTATCGCATGTTCTAGCTCGTTTAAAACCAAGGTCAATGCCCTCCACACGAGATGAGCTGTGGACAGCAATTGCTTTCTCTCGCTTTGCGCAAATTCCATGTTCTGCGCGCAAAATATATATGTCAAAAAAACTAACACTGACAGAGAAAAATACTTCAAAGGCTCCTCACATCAGTAAAAAGTGTTAAGTATTTGTTATAATCATCCTTGTAAAATAAAGTCAGAAACGTGAGCAAAGATTTGCATTGCTAGACAGCTAAAGATATAATAAGATATTTTTTGTTTGCTTTTCGTCCCTTCAGTGTTATCATATTCTGGGTTAACTTTTTCTTAAATCACTGAATGACCGAGGTCAGACAGCAGACTAACCCATTTTGGCGTGTGTCAGAAGTCCTTTCAGACAGCCTCTGAATGGTCACTGGGAGACACACTTTACCTCCATCTTGGCAGTGTCTATGTAATTTCCTATAATTTTCGATTCCAAAATAAAATGTTTAACTAAAACCGAGAAAGCGTTTGCAAGATGTCTACATGTTTCCAGAGATTATTGACTATATACCAGTCTTCCATTTTGCATCGTTAGTAAACATATTGTAAACTAACTTAATCTTTAGCTAGTTTAATCTTTGCGCAACCGCAAATTTTATCACTCAAAGTATTTGTTAACCACAAGTCGTTTACTTTGGCAAATACTTCGCTATTCTCTGCTTACTAGACTGCGTCAAGGCCGCCAAAATGAATATTTATTTTGTGGAGGAAATCACGCGATGTCGCAAAAAATATATTAGTAGCTTGTTTAAGCATGCGCACAGATGCCTGTGTTGGATAGGAGGAGCTGAAGGGAACAGGGTGCAATGTACCGCCTGTGCCATTGTGCCATACGTGAATTGGGTTAAGATTGCGTGCGTTTGTACTAGCGAACTCGTTAAAGTCCTTCACCTTCGAATCTATCGATGGTTAATGAACCGCTTGTCCTTCAAGCCAAATCACGTGTGCTGCTAGATGGCTTACTTCAGTTATCATCAAATTAGGTATTATCAATCTTTAGCACTCAGATAATCTTTGCGACGATCTTTATGTTCTGGGGTATGCACATAACACGATCTTATAAACTATTACTGAACTTCTAAATTCCAATTCGATCATGGAACGAGGGCCACAGGTTTGTTAGCCACTGGCTATTAAGTGCTACCCTCATAAAACAAGGTCGGTTTTAACTGATGCAGCTAAATTAAGACTTGTATCAACTCTCTGCAGGTCCTTTGAAGACTCTCCTATATATATTACATTCAGTTATCTGATGGAGTTTTGCGCAATAGAAGTCATCATTCTGATATGATTATAGACCATGTTTGCGCAAATTTGAATCTGGGAGATCTCTATCACTAGCTATGACGCTTCTGTGGCTTAACATTAATCACAAATATATTTCCTTCAATAATCGTACATTTTTGTGCACATGTTTGTAAGTCTTTGAGAGGCTGATATGTCGCATAACTGGCTCCTTTAAGCCTTTAAACGTCGTTGATGGCCGGGTTTATGACTCACTTTAAGTGCGCGCATTTAGTGTAATCTTACACTGTTACCTGGCCTACCTACATTGTTATTAAAAGTATCGCCAAAAAGTACATTTCTAACGAGTTTTGGACATTACGCAGTTATATAATGAAGTAATGGAATGTCTGTATCACAACTTAAGATAGCAGTCTGATGAAAATAATGTCTCAATATTGAAACTCTTCTGTCAGCAGTTCAGTGCTATTGTGATAATGTTCAGACAGGCATATATCGTCACCAGCCCGTTACAATATATGTAACATTTGCTGAATATATCTATTTATTAATTTTCTCAGCGCACATTGACCAATATTATTTTGAAGATGTAAGTATGATATTCGACTATCATGGATATAGTTATATTCAGTTCTTACCGGGTTTTAGAGGTTAATATTGCAAGCTGTCTTGTATTTTTTCTTCTTCGTCGCTTCCATTAATTTTGTGCGTTCAAGTATATCATAAAAACATCTTCATACCGCCACTCATCGTAATAACAGTTCTTCTATCGCACTTGAGTTTGTCGTCCAATTGCACGCAATCGGCTACTGAAATAAACAATGAAAAAAGAAATGTCTGAAGAACCGTGTCTAGGATGTATGATCTCATTAACTTATCCATCCATGCATACAAAAATCAGCTTCTAAATTCCAAAAGCCAATGTGCACGAATAGCTACTCTGTAGAGATGCTACTGCTTAATCCCATTTATTATTTATTTATCATTTAGTTTTTCAGTTTAGAAGTGCTCTAGCATTTAAAGAAGTATATATCAGATAGAACCTGTATCATATAGTACACTCTTGCGCGCCTTTCGGTCACCCTGATATTTACGGTAGCCAAAATCAAAATCCAAAACTGATACACGTCAAAAAATATTGACAAAGAAATGATCGTAATTAACATCTCGCTATTGTGGATGCTCGCTATTAAGGACATCCAAGAATATGGACGGTTTTGAGGGCGTCCTCAGCTCGAGAATTCACGAGCCTGTATTTGTGCAATTTGCAAGAAAATTCGTTTAACTGCAAAGCACTTTTGTGTACATAATTAACGCAATACATTATTAAATGCATCAAAAAAAAACCACCTTTCCATCCACCGACCTTTCCATCCCCCGACCTTTCCATCCCCCCACACCCACCACACACCCACAACCCACACACAGCCGGCGAGGGGCATTAGACCAACCTACGATTCTATGCATAACTGAATTAACATAACGAGCAGTTCACGCAGCCTTATATGGATTTTGTTCTTGAATACAATAATGTCTGATGAAGAGTTTCCATATAGGGTGAACACTAACCCCATCCTGTTCCGTTTACTAGTTTGAATCGAGTCCTCCAATCGAGATGACTGTCTGCACAATTATGTAAGTTGCGATAGGTTGTTGTAACGACTAATGCTGATTTTTGCTTTTGCTAGTTTTTTTTCTTGGCATATTTCAAATCGTTCCATTTAGTCAGTGCCCAGTTGCTATAAATAGAAGCATTTACACTCCGTTCCCCAGGAGTTGCAACCATCTTTTTTGAAACTTTATTGTTCTCTTTATTCTCTCTCGCCAACTTAATTGCTTTTTTGTTTTTTTATTTTTCCTGTTCTTGTCTGATGACAGCTATCTAGATGTAATCAAGATCAGGCTAAAGATAGAAGACTCAAATATATTTTGCATAGTTAAGAACAAATTCCCAAGGAAAAAATTGGCATTTCAATACATCAAGGCTGTAAAGATCATTCCGGGTTATGAAGTGCAAGTTTGAAGCCTTGTTACTGCCTTAAAAAAGACTCTAGCTTCACACGCGGATATATAACGTTTTATTGTTTATTCAGCGGCTATTTTAATAGATGTTAATGTTTACACAAAGTACAATGCAGCTTGCTGGCAAGGGGTGAAAAAAACATCCCAAGGGCACCAAACAACGCTAAATTATACAAAGAGAATATTAAAATGGCGACGCAAATCCGTCCTTGAATCAGGATGCATCACGCTATATTTTTTCCTACAAAAACTTTGTTTTCAGTTTCTGTTTACAAGAGTATTGGATACAACAGTTGTTATTGCATTTTTTTTCCCCCAAGAAACATTTCAATGTTACTTTCATTAAAGGATTCCTTCAGTTGGTATTATTATAACTTGAAGGCTTTTTTTTATTGATAACCACGTCTAGTTTATCTTAGAATGGGGATTAGACTGGTGTATCATACGTAGACTTCAAGTTTTATCATATTGTTATTGCATTTTTCTAGATCTGTCTGCACTCTGTCCCTTGAGGGGAGAGCTGTCATGTCTTAATCGAGAAGCGAACATCGTGGCATTGAAGGCCAGGAGAGCAAGTTGGATACAAATGAAGTACGTGTCTAGGGATACTTTACTAGGCTGAGGTCGATCAGATGTTTTAAATGGTACTAACATCTAGAGGTTGATTATTGTTAAGATCTTTGTTGACATTATTCTCAAGCCATTTTTTGACATCTTGTATGTTGTAGAATGTTGGTCCAATCCCTCCAACGTACTGTACTGTATCATCTTGGATGATGTATAGACGAATGGGCATCGCTGCAAATGCCTTGTTCGTGTTGTTATCCATGCTGTCCACCAGCAGCGGGGAGTTGAGCTTTTTTGAACTGAGGAGCAACTGCGCAGCTCTGCAGCGTTCTTCTTGCGTCTTGTGTTGAGGAATCTCTGGCGTGTTCTGAAAATCGAACCAAATAAAAACTGAGCCAACCTGAGCCTGATACTCGCAGAAAAAAGCATAAAGAACACCTTTCATTTGCTAAAATCATTAACTTCCCAAAATCTGACCTTGACTCTGAGATTACCACGTTTAACAGAGGTAATAAAGATTTGCTCGCAAAAGCAGCTCAACCTGACCGAACATTGTCTTTTTGTCTTTAGAATTATTTCAAAATACTCAGCAAACGAAAGATGTATTAGGTGATTTTTATATAGATCCCATGAGGCGTAAAAGTGACGTGAAGATAATGGTTATTTACCTTAAAACTCCATTCATCTGTTGGGTGCGCTTCTTCGATGTAAATTGTTACGAAGTCTGCAATGGTGTTGAACTCCTCGACGATGTCTCCAAATTGCTGCAGTCTTGCCATGAACACTGGACACGTGCAACTACCGAAGTTAACGACTAGTGGACGGCTGCCGCGTGCCATATCGAGGAGGCGATGAGTCGTATTTCCGTCGACGGAGGTGAGTAATGGGTTGGGGGTCTGTCTGTTTAAGTAAGCTTCTCTTTGCAATTCTCGGAGCACTAGTTTCTGATAAGTACCGAACATCTTCAAACCAAAAAGCCCCTTCCAGTAATCTTCTTTTTGCATTTCGATGGTGGAGAGTTTTCTAATTATCGCCTCTATTGCGCCGTGCGCAAAAGGAAGATAATACAAAAATTTGAAAAGACCAAAAGCTATGAGAAGTAAGCATGATGCAGTATAATAAGGAAGCAGGATTTTCAGTGATGTCGTCATAGTTGTAACAAGAACTGAATTTGAAGTTGTCTTGAAGTTTGTAGCGACCAAGATTGATGCGCAGTCTTTTACGTGCGGTGTATTGTGAACTCAAGTTTCTCTAACCGTGGTTATAAGTCATTCTTGGGACAAAAAGAATTCGTGCAATTTGTTTTGTGTGCTTGCTCCGATCTGGTTGACCTTTCTTGCAATGTTGATCAGCTCGCAGGATGGGTTCTTGGAGTGCCGAATGATTGTGATGTCTTTTGATGCGATGAAGTGTTTGCTGAATACCTAGGCTAGCTGTCATGCTACCGTTCTGTTTATTTAGACTTCTTCTATTGCACCGCCAAGATATCCGACTGCGCCTCTCTGCATGTTGTAAACAGAGCCTTTGAGAGTCATTGCCGACACTATGGTTGTTGAACAAGTTATGATGACCTTATCAATGCTTAATTCACCAAGAAAACACGCAATTTCAACATCGTATTTTCTCATATTTCCTTATTTAATCTATCAACCAAAATAAACAAATAAATAAAAAAACTTCTCTCGTAGACGTCCATCAACATCTGTTTATCATTTGCTAACTCGTTCAATTTTTTTCCATTTCATGTTGGAGAAGGCCGCTCAAACAACACATTTATACCTCGGCTTAAACGTCAAAATTACCAGCTAATGAATCATTGTCTTTGACTGCTTCAGCTTTCTTGGCGATCTTTGAACTAGTAAATGAATCGTTAAGACAGCTTCTGCTCGCTGAAAAATTACACGCGTGTCACAAACGTTGTGAAGCGTTGAATGAAAACTGTACACTCACGCGATTGCTTTTCCGATCACGCTTAGCACCACTTAGCAATGTACCAAGAAACATTTCCGGTATTAAACGTTGACTCTCTAGACAACTCTATAGTTCAGCTGTGCTTGAAGCCTTTGGTAAAATAAATAATCTTGTAACCGGAAATCGGCGATTTGGACAGTTTAAAATCAGTTATTAGTACTTGTGCTTTTTGTCTGTTCAAGTATTGTACATTCAAAATGGTGTAAAATCTAAAAAATCGAAATCATTTGGTTATTTTCGGCACTTGTTTTTCATAGGAACTGAAGGGATAAAGAGTGAGAAAGAATCTTTTTCGTGACAGCTGCCTACACTTCACTCCTATCGGGGAATGTAAACAACAATTTAAAAAAAGACCGAGTTGGGACAGCACCAAATAAGGAAAGAAGACTAGTATAGACAAGGGGTTTGAACTGCTGCAGTTCAGCTGACTCATCGTCAAGCAAAAGCTCTGAAATACGGCAAAGATACTCACAATAAACAATAGAACGAAAGAGAAATTAAATATGAAGTGAATCTGATGTGCCATTTTATGATTTTAAAAAAATATGAAGAATCGCACAACTGAGGAATGGAGTAGAGAGAAAGTTGCATTTTCAGAAAGAACTGCACTTTAGGTGAAATTCTGATGCTCAAAGACGACGGTTTAAGGACCTGTGGGGAAAATTTTTCATCTGGTGAAATAAATGACTGTGCTTCGAGAAAAAAATCCTTTCGTGCTGGTCTAAAGTCAAACTGAAATATCGACAATTATTTCGCAGGGGCACTGGAGTTAGAACTAAATAATTTATCAAGCCAAGATATAAAACTGATTTTACTTTAAATACTAAGTCAAAGTGCTAAATTTTCCCCAACTACTTAAAGAATGATAGCTAGCCAATAAAACAAAAAGGAATCCTTTGCTCTCGCAAATCATTCCCACTGGATGGACATATGATGGGCTTCCAGCTATGATAAGCATTTCATGTCCTTTGACACTTCGTTTTAGCTGTCAACAACGGGTTGATAGAGTTAGAAGACCTTGACTTATCCATCAGTTGCTGTCAATCTTCATGTCAACTTCTACTCAAACGTTTGATTGAAAATGAAGTCGATGACAGGTTGAATGAATCCTTTTTGACAAAAGATGAATGCCTTAATACATCATCTCAATTATGAACCACTTAAAACTAGCCACTTGAATCAAGAAATCCCATAAAATACTGAGTTGTCTGTGTAATTGAATTATCATCAAACATGTCCTTAGCTAGATTATTATATTATATTATAAGGTCAGTAGATCGGATAATGTTAGCTTCTCAGTCTAAATTTATTTTATTGATTGAAAAAGTCTTTTTCATCATTTTAGTCAAGAGAAAATTTATGAACTCATTTTCTCTTGTTTAGTGTTTTTCCAGAGCCTTCCTAAATACTAACTGTCCTTATTAAAAGCTCATTTATTTTGACAGAAGCGTGCAGAAAAATCGTTCATCTTTATCATAATTCTTTATTAAGGTTACACTCCACGTCAAAGGCTTTCTTGTTTAATCCATTAAAGTAGACATAAACCAACTCAGCAGGTCTTCAAGCCAACGGCTAAATACTTACACGCACGTATGGATAATCACGGATAATCACGAATTTCCCTCATTCAAATGCAATATAAAACTCATCCTATACTAATCCAACTATCATGTTTTCATGCTATCGCTTACAAATCAAAACGGTTATTATCTTTTCAAATAAACTAGATGTTAAGTATCATAATGAGCATATGTGCCTTGCCCCAAATCCCTAGCCTTTACGCTCTAGAACACTCTATTGCTGATTCCTAAAATGCTTGTCGTCTAAACACGGTTATCAAAATAAACTCCCACACAGAATATGATATTTCAGCTATTTTATGGCACTGATTCCTGGTTTGTAATTTACACCAGAACGAGTTCTTGTTAAAGAAATTTGATTAAATAGACTTTAATTGGGCGAAAAGAGAGGAGAAAGGTGGATAGCGAGATAACATATTTTGGTCGGCTGAGAAAAGCCAGAACACAGAAACTCAGAGACTTTTTGTTTGTAGCTTTACTAGTGGTTGAAAATGCGCATCACATGCAGGCGTCTTAAGCCACGTTCACACCAACTAACCTTCCTTATTTAGTAATTTATCTATCGCACTTCCTTCATCGTTTGGCTGCCATCTTTATAAACTACCTCCCAAAAGTAAAAGGTTTGAAAGTTGTTTAGTTTTTGTGCAGCCGGAGCTGTGTGAAAGGGCATTAGTTCAGCTCAAACAACTTTTAAACATGGTTAAAGAGGGTCCTGAAGGGGGAGGGGGTCCTAATCCCATTTCCAAGCCCAAAATTTTGCAAAAAAAATCAGTGATCCCAATCCCAGTAATGGCTAAATCCACGAGAGCATAAATAAGAGAAGGAAACTTCTTAATACCGCGCGCGCCATGTGAATTCCCTTCTGGGCTATTTTTAGCATCCAAAGTCGTTTGGTTTTTAATTTTTTGATGGCGTGGACGTGTGCGTGCGCGCTCAAAAACAACATACTTTTCTTCGATTTTTCTCACTTTTTTTGACAAAATCACAGGGAGCCCAATTTAGATAAAAGTAAAAGGTGAAAATAAAAACGGAAAAAAATCGCGTTTAATTAATTTTTTAAATTCCAGGTCAAGATAATGTCCTCTATAATACGAACGAGCAAAAAAATCCGTAAAAAATGGACTAGAACATTTTTTTTCGCGCGCGCCTTTGTTTTCCAATGTAATTTCCCTATGGTATCCTACGTGTGGATTTCTGTTAATATAATTTAACTTGTTAACTGGTAAAAAAGAGGTGAGCAAAAAACTACACTTAGCTTTTAGGGTTCTTGTCTTAGCCGAAACTCGTAAAAGGAATGAAAATATTTTAATCAATGAAATAGAAAAGGATATTTCAACTGATATCAGTTTGGTATTGTCTTTTCCGGCCTTCAGAATAGTTTACTCAGTATTAAATCAAGCTAAAGATCGACATCTAAAAGCTTATCTTATTTCCAGCTTCTTTTTGCTGCGACTAACGCATCTATATTTATTTTCATTGCGATAAAGATAGGGTTCATATGACAACGTAAAACTCTTCATATTAACCACTGAAGATTGTCATGTAAAAGAAGTAGAAGTGTAGTTTTTTGCTCACCTCTTTTTTACCAGTTTTCATCTGTTTGGTGCAGCTTTGTCTTGAAAAAGTACGGAAATCTCCAAAATTTGAAGTTGAATGAATGACATCCAAGGTAAATTCACCAAACCTGATATTGTTATGGATTATCTGTAGTTATCTTTCGTTTTTTAAGTAAGATTAACTAACAAACTGTAAAAATTTCGAACTTTGTCGAAGAATTTTTCAACAACAAAACTAGCCCTGTGGGGTGGTTGGTGGTGGGTTGTGTACACGTGACAAAATGCCTAAGCGGGAGAGTAGTGAGGTCGAAATTGGTTCTCGCCCCAGTCCCGCTGCCTTAACGAATCGTACAGAAGATAGTACGAAAATCTTCAGCCAGAGAAAAATTTTCTGCACGTAAATTTCGTTCCGAGAAATCGGTGAGGAAGATCAAAACGACTTTTAAAAAAATGAATCCCCCATCCTAGGGAACATTTTGGTCAAGTTTTTTCGGGAGTTTGTGGTTTAAAAGAAGGTGAAATCGTGGTTTAAAGTGTGTTGTGTTGTTCAAGATGGCGACTTGACTTTCCTCCCTTGTTAAATTATATTAACAGAAATCCACACGTAGGATACCATAGGGAAATTACATTGGAAAACAAAGGCGCGCGCGAAAAAGAATGTTCTAGTCCATTTTTTACGGATTTTTTTGCTCGTTCGTATTATAGAGGACATTATCTTGACCTGGAATTTAAAAAATTAATTAAACGCGATTTTTTTCCGTTTTTATTTTCACCTTTTACCACAGGTAGCCCAAGCTATGGTTTTGAATATATATAGAGAGAATGTATGACAGATCAAAAAATTTCTTTAAAATAAAATAAATTTCATATTTTATTGTTTCTTTACCGGTATATCAATGTTTTATTGCATGTTTTGTGGTTTCCTGACGGTTTGGTTGCATTTTAAGGCGATTTTAGGAAATTTTATCTCCTCTCTAAAGACGAAGTCAAGGTAGGAATCTTCAGACTCGGGTACTTTGGTTCAACAGGCCGTAAATCGCCAGAAATCTGTTCCACGGCAAATTTTTCACTGGCTACCCTTCGCCCAATAAATATCCAACACATCCAATCCGAAAATTGCCATATCGCTTCACTTCTTCCCGTCGAAATTCGCAAATATATACGCTCAACTCAGACAAATTCAACCGCGGACGGATCAGTCTCGCCACGGATTCAACGGTTGGTGACAAATCATTGGCTGTGTGGGGGAGGGTACATGACAAACGTTGACCTTTGCCTAGACTAAAAACCGCTCGATGACAGCGAGAAACAAGACCAATGTTTAGTTGGACGGAATGTAAAATTCATGCAGAGGAAAACCAGAACGTTTAGAGCTCTATTTCGTTAACATTATCTAGAAATCTTGACTTATTTATGGTTATATGGATAAGGAATCTTTTATTTCGAGCGGTTTTTAGTCTAGGCAAAGGTCAACGTTTGTCATGTACCCTCCCCCACACAGCCAATGATTTGTCACCAACCGTTGAATCCGTGGCGAGACTGATCCGTCCGCGGTTGAATTTGTCTGAGTTGAGCGTATATATTTGCGAATTTCGACGGGAAGAAGTGAAGCGATATGGCAATTTTCGGATTGGATGTGTTGGATATTTATTGGGCGAAGGGTAGCCAGTGAAAAATTTGCCGTGGAACAGATTTCTGGCGATTTACGGCCTGTTGAACCAAAGTACCCGAGTCTGAAGATTCCTACCTTGACTTCGTCTTTAGAGAGGAGATAAAATTTCCTAAAATCGCCTTAAAATGCAACCAAACCGTCAGGAAACCACAAAACATGCAATAAAACATTGATATACCGGTAAAGAAACAATAAAATATGAAATTTATTTTATTTTAAAGAAATTTTTTGATCTGTCATACATTCTCTCTATATATATTCAAAACCATAGCTTGGGCTACCTGTGCTTTTACTTTTATCTAAATTGGGCTCCCTGTGACAAAATCTATTAAATAAAGCAAAAAGATCAATATTGGTTATCCTTTGTTCTCTGATAAAACACGACTGAGGCTGTTGAACACTTTAAAAAATGCGAAATTAATTTTTTTCCTCGAAAATCTTTACATGCTTTCTCTACTTGCAGGCAAATCAAACTTAACCCGACCTTATCATGGTTTTGGTTTAGTCATATTTGTTGGTTATTTGAGCCATTGAGTTGATTCAAAAAGAAAAGTATAAGCTTACAAGTGTTAAATGTGATTTTTCTTGATGAAAAGAATTAGAATCGGCCTTCTATTTTAGACACATGAACCTTGTATGGGTTGCCTGTGGTCCTCAGTAAATTCTTTTATTATAAAATAGTTATTTTTAATATTTGCTCTACAGCGTTTGCGATATTTAATAAAAGATAAAGTATGCCTCTGTCCAAGATCTGCAGTGCACTATGCATCGCGAGACCAAACGCTCACTGCACTGACGGCATTCAACATTCCCAGTAGGCAAATTTTAAACCGTTTGCTCAGCCAACTTTGAGAATAAAAAAAATACTAAATAAAAACACAAGTGGGAATGGTACTTACCACATCAGAATCCAGAATCCTTTTGAAAATTCCCGCTAAATTTACAGATTTCATAGCAGAGACATAATAGCACGAATCGCAAAGAAATCGTGCAAATCGCCATTTTGGACCATTTTGTATATCGGCCAAAGGGACTGGTAAAACACACAGGAAGACCAGTAGTCATGCGTCCATTCCGGCCTTTCAATGTTTTTGACTTACAAGCTTTCACTACTAAATTTTATTAAAAAGTCTCAAAAGGGATTTGACAGTGGTCGACAGTAGTTGTGTAGCTCGCCCACACAAAAGGAAATTTGACATAATTCTTTGTAAGAAGGAAAAAAATATGACCGACATTCGTATTTGCAAGAATCTCTATTAATTGCTATTTGTATTTCTCCCAATAATATAATGTTGTTTTCTTTTTCGTTTAAGGTGCGGTAATACGAGCAACAAAATTGTGCAACTTGTCGCGCAACACAATTTGTTTGCTGCTTCACTAAGTTTTAATTTGGATGGGTTACCTGTGTTGCGAAGCTCTTCCGCCCCCTTTTGAGTCCATCCCGGTCGTCAATTTATCCCTGGCGATGTATGACACCCTCCCGCGATCCAATTTTATCGTGTCAGCGGTTGTGTAATCTAATTATATGCAGTATCATATGCATAATACATACGTAATGCAATACCTGGGTCACGCTAGAATTTATTACACTTGAGTACTCGGAATCTTTTTTTTTTCTATAGAGGGATAGATTATTATTATTGAGTCCAGTTGAACCCTTTATAAAATCTAAATTGCATCCCGTGGTATTACCTGCTCAGCTGAAATTGTTAACTTTTCACTTATGCTTTTTTGAGAATAAACATTATTTAATTACTGAATTAACTCAAATTCGTTGCATATTCTCTAAAGAAAAGATCTAGAAATATTATTGAAATACTATTGAGACCAAATCAGTAAAACCAAATATTTTTAATTGTTTTGAAAATTAACTATGACTGGTTATGAGTATTTGTTTCGTTACCTTGTATGAAAATCATTATGTAGAATGTTTTGATTAAATCAGTCTGTACAAAAAAAAAACCTCTAGGTAAAAAAATATACATTATGGACAGTGAAAAAACGGTCTGGACAGGGCTTCAGAAAATTCAAGCCCAATGCAGCTTGCGTGAAAATATTGTCCACATTCTTTTTTCTATAGAAGAGTTATAACGTATATTACTTTGATTAATTATTTTAACTGTACTCGAAAACCTCTTGTGACCTTTGTCTTTGTCGTGAGCATGCGATCGAACAAAACACGCGGAGTTTAAGGACATAAAACTCTCTAAAAAATTCTCTTTTTCTTCATTATTTACTTCAATGAACCCATAGCAAAAGTTTCCCTCCCTTCGATATTCATGCATATGATTTTGAAGAAAGTCAACCTCCTGATTTTTAAGCTCCGAAGAGTGCGAAGACTGAGACATTTTAGACTGAGACATTTTATCTTTAAGTCAGAGAGATCACTTACTGACGTTTCGGACGCTAGTCCTTCGTCGGAGTAAAAGAGAGAATAAGAGTGGAAGGTAGTGTATATATGATAAAGATAGAAAATAGATAACCAATGAGAGCAAGGTAGGCAAGGTTACAAGAAAAAAACAATAAGAAATAATAAAAAAAGAAATAATAAAAAGACAAAAGAATAGATTAATTAAAAGCGAAGCGTTCATTCATCCCATTGGGATTATGAGTACCCAATAGGTGAATGAGCCGCATCTCTTTGGTTTTGCGACAATCATTGTTGCCGCTAACCAAAGACAAACCGAAAACAATGAAGTCGGAAAGTGAATGATTAGGTAAGTTGAAATGGCGGGAAACTGGTTTGGTTTGATCGTTCTTACGAATATCATAAAGATGGTCGCGGATACGATCACCGAAACAACGGCCAGTTTCACCAACATATAAAAGATTACAGCGAGAACATTTAATGCAGTAGATGACATTGAAAGTGGTACATTCAAAATGATCAGTGATTTTGAGTGACGATTTGGGACCAACAATAGAAGTGTGAGAAACAATATGCGGACAAGTATAACAACGGTTACGAGAACAACGAAAAGTGCCAGGATCCTTATTAGAAGGAAGAATCCCTTTAACTAAGAAAGAGCGAAGGTTACGATCACGCTTGTACGAGAAAAGAGGGCACACTCTAGCGTCCGAAACGTCAGTAAGTGATCTCTCTTATTTTTTACGGTGTAAAATTTAACTTTTTATCCATAATGTTTCATTAGAAACACCGACGCAGCCCACACTAGCTTACCGCTAGTTATCATAGTTTAAATCAGTTGTGCAAGCAAATATGGATTTCGCAAATCAATTTAAGGTTACTGGAGACCTTCAGGGGTATCTTTCGTTTAAAACTCTCTACGCAACACTTTAAACAAAACCCTATAAAACTATATATCGTTTTAAAGCTCATATGATAAAGATTACGACAATTTTTTTTTGAAAGCAATATATTAATTTGAAACGATGCCAGGGCCTTAAACACAAAACGGGTACGTTCCGTAGATGTGAATTAATGGACATGGCGTTAGCGCGTATATCCAAAAGAACTTCACTAGGTGAATTAGCGAAAGATAAACTACAAAAAGCTGTGAGGGTTTTTTGATTTTTTGATTTGTTAAAAAGATATTAAATATTTAAGTTGGAGTGTTAGCGAAATATTTCCATGTCGGCTGACGTTTTACCGCATAAAAGGCGTAGTAATAAAAATATCAAAAATCGCTCACACCCTTTTATTTATCCATACTTATTCATACTTTTTGCCAAATTTTATTGAAATTGAACAAAACTATATACCCTATTAATTCATTTAAAGATAGGGAAATGTTGTAAAATCGATCATGGAGATTTTAAGAGCGACTGTCTGTAAATGCCGACCAAACGTGTGCAAGATGGAAAAATCGAAATTCTTCAAACTTTGTCAGAACATAGGTATGGATGAGCTAATTCGAAATATCTAACTCTCAGTTCGCTAGGATTTTTAGTTTAGAAGAAATGCAAGATTTTCGATTTGAGTTCCGACGGACCCGTTTCACACGCTCCATACAGTGGGTCACTTGGAGCTCGATTGCAACTCCGAATCAAACTTTGTCAAAAATCTAAACTAGAGTCTTAAAAGAGTAGATAACACTGTGTTGATTCGTAGTTCATTTGTACGATTTTATTGAAAATTAAATATTTTAGCGATTTTTTAAGTTATGCTTATTTTGCCGATTTTCAAGCAATCCAAAATATCGTAAGTTCAGAAGCAAAAATCCCCAATTGGACATCTGCTTCGATGAATGACATGATATCCCAGTGAAAGATCATTGTTTCTTCTTCAAAATTCTGCAATAAAATTTTTGGGCTACTTAAAAGAAAATATTTTAGAACACCAAACGTAAGTGACCTTGAGGTCAAAACACACTTGTTTCACAACAAACATCAGTTGTACCAAATCCGTCAAAGCTAAACAAAAAAACGTTTAACCTACTTCTCACAATCTGTTTTTGCCTAAAACAAAGTTAGAACACAACTGAAGGAATTATTTTGTGAGTTTTTGAGTGTTTTACCTGAAAATGCCGTTTACAGCGATCATTTGTGACAGTTGAAAACTCGCATATCCCGTGAAGTAAACATTGGTAAAGTGATAATTCTACTCCTCTCCAAAGTCTTCGTGTCGAATAGCAATCCATCGTTTAGCATTTCAAGTGGAGATTGAAAGAGTGTTTCAGTTCCATAGAAGTTCTTTTTATAAAAGAATTCCCCCAGATACTAAAGCTAAACTGCTATAAAACTAGGGACATAAACATCACATGTCAACACGACATGGCGTCGCGGGGGATATCGAGAAAGCGTGACACACAGGAATCCCGAGAGTTCATGAATGAATGTATTATAAATATACAAAATAATGTACCCTCTTCTGACGATTAATTAAATCTATTTTTTATTGTATGGCTTTATATATACTGAAATTAATTGTCTTGTAATCAGAAGCCGTGGTGAAAATTTGTTATTGTTATTGGTAAAGTATTTTCGGTAATAAGAGATCTGGGAATGTACACATTGCAACACATAGGATACGCGTGACTTTTTCGAAACAAATTGCCCAGCTATAAAACCTGTTAGTAACTGGTTCAAACTATAGAAATCACCAGTTAAACGTCCAGTCACTAGTAGTGAGTATATCTTAGTTGCAACATGGCATCGTGCAACTACGCTGCATATGTTGGAGGTTTTTGCGGCAGTAGTTTGTATAACCCCGCTAACTCTACATGCGTATTAATCGGGGAGTGTACGAAAGAAATCAAAAGACACCTAAAGAGTTTTGACTGCTATGATTCAGCTTTGAAGGTTGAGAAAGATCTCCTTTTGGCTAGAGCAGGTAAGTTTATTTTACTTGATTTAATATGACTATATATATAGTTTATATCTGTCCTATTTCGGCCACTCTTTTTTTAAACTACACAGACATAAGCACCGCAAAGTTTTATAGTGACTTGATAACACTGATCACAAGCATTTATGTCTTTAGCGTAATATATGACTATGTCATCGTACATGTGGCCACAAGGTCTATAATCAATTTATAAACGCCGGGTTTCATTATTAATTAGGTATTTTTCAAGAAGAAGAATCCCAAAAAATATCGATATGTCCCAGGCATCGAGATATTTTTGGAATAAGGTGGCGATCTACTACAAGGACATCTTGTACTTCACCTTCTGGTTGGGCTCCTCATGGACAGCAAAAAGTAAAGGGAGACCGTGGAATTACATCAGCTCAGTCCCAACTACTTTATAATCTGACAGCAGTTCTTGTCCCTGTGGCATCGCGTAAGCTAGTCATCCATCCATCCATCCATCCATCCATCCATCCATCCATCCATCCATCCATCCATCCATCCATCCATCCATCCATCCATCCATCCATCCATCCATCCATCCATCCATCCATCCATCCATCCATCCATCCATCCATCCATCCATCCATCCATCCATCCATCCATCCATCCATCCATCCATCCATCCATCCATCCATCCATCCATCCATCCATCCATCCATCCATCCATCCATCCATCCATCCATCCATCCATCCATCCATCCATCCATCCATCCATCCATCCATCCATCCATCCATCCATCCATCCATCCATCCATCCATCCATCCATCCATCCATCCATCCATCCATCCATCCATCCATCCATCCATCCATCCATCCATCCATCCATCCATCCATCCATCCATCCATCCATCCATCCATCCATCCATCCATCCATCCATCCATCCATCCATCCATCCATCCATCCATCCATCCATCCATCCATCCATCCATCCATCCA
>OZ025213.1:3842221-3874721 GCA_964019055.1 Anthopleura xanthogrammica
CTGAGTCTTTCAGCGAGTGAGTTTTATGATACGAAACAACGACTTGTAGAAGTAGTGGAAGGCGTTTTAATAATCAGATAATGTTGCCAGTTTTTTTTACAATCAACGTAAACAGTGCTTAAAATTGTTCTCCAAAGTTCTCCAAGGTTTGCTGGCACTTTCCATGTTTATCTATTTTATGTACTGGGATTGTATACTTAAACTACTTAACTAAATCTCTTGTCGCAATTTAAGTGTTCTGATGCAAAACTTATCATACTGAGCTTGCAGAGAGAGAGAGAGAGAAAGAAAAAGACAGAGAAAGACAGACAAAGAGAAAAAGAGAGAGACAGAGACAGAGAGAAAAAAAAAGAGAGAGAGAGGCGGGAGAATATTAGCTAAGCAGTCGTCAGGTTCTTTCTCTTTTCTCGTTTTTCTGTAAAAGGAACTCTTTCAGTACTTTTATGACACGACCAAGTTTCTCCCTGTGTGTGAGTGCGTGTGTTTTGAACATTGAAACACTAATGTATCCTGTATTTTAATCTAAAAATAGCTGTTAATGCTATTGTATATACTTACAGAGCTTATAACTTAGGGGGCTTTGGTTCAATTGTTGGTCAAGAAATTATGCATGGTTTTGGCAATTTAGGTAAGTCGATTAAACACGTACTGCTTTTGCTTCGGCGTGAACCAAAGTTTAGGATTTTTGGCAGCAGTAATTCCATAAGAACATGCGCAAAAAGTTTCTCCTTTAACTGTAAGAGTTATCTTATCTAGGCCAGGGTTTTTAAAATTTTGTCTTCACAACATTGCCACATGCACATAACACACAATTGACAACACTCAACAACGATCTCAGTATTCCATTGATTCTTTTATGTTTTTGAGAGAAGCGTTTGGCATCGCAATGGTAGAAAAAAACGGAGATATTGTAGAATTCTCTACCATTTTCTTTCAAGAAGAAGGTGCTCTCAGAGTTGAAGAGAAAGGGAAACTAGAATAAGGAGGATTTGAAGAAGTATGGAAATTTATAACAAGCTTTTATCTTTAGCAGTTGACGTTTAAGGCCTCTTTGTGTGTGTGGGGGGGGGGGGGGGATGCGAAACAGTGTATGCAATATTTAACTTGGCGTAACCAAAATGTGGACCTTTGGGTCTTGTGGGAGAGTGGGGTGCGGACGCACAATGTGCACCCCCTAGGTACGGGCCTGGAAAGTACATAATGGTGATGTTATGTGTTTGTTTTACAGGTAGAACCTATGACCAGGATGGAAAACGTGGAAACTGGTGGTCAGAAAATTCACTTCAAGAATTTAATAAAAGATTAAAATGCTACGAAAAACAATACTCCGGGTACAAGATATTGGGAAAATGGCCTGTAAGAATTAATCGAAGAATTCACATGAGCTTTGCATCAACCCTTTAAGAAAATAAAATCTGCAAAACGACTGTACAGTCGGCTATTTTTATTATTTGTGTTGGTAACCATGGTAATGAATGAATGTTATCATATTAGGTCAATGGAATAGATACAGCTGACGAGAATATTGCAGACGACGGTTCTTTGAAAATAGCACTCAAGGTATCACAAATAAAAAAGAAACTAGCTATACTTGTTGTACATCGATGTTAATTGCTGGATTCGGTGTTAATTGTATGTCAGTAGAGTTCTTTGTTCCTTCACAAAAATCAACTTCTAAATTCCAATTCGATCATTGAACGAGGACCACAGGTTTGTTAGCCACTGGCTATTAAGTGCTACCCTCGTATAAAAAGCTAAGGGACATGGGATGATGAAAGATGTCTTTCCTTTACCCCAGTTTCTCGTTTGTAATCAGTACTGGATTATAACGGTTCCTATTTTTTAGATGTATTTCAAATGGGCGAATCTAAATCCCAAAAAAAGATGGCTGCTACCAGGACTGGATTTCACCAATAAACAACTGTTCTACATTGGATTTGCTCAGGTTTGTGTCAAGTCTTTTGTTTATTACCTTTATTTCACATGTACAAGGCGTACAATGTGTACAGTCCACTAAATGAAAAACGCTGAATTCCACACTTACCGTAACGCAAACACACACAAAAGACCAGAGAGCATAAATAAGAGAGGGAAACTTCTTAATATCGCGCGTGCCATGTGAATTCCCGGTTTGGCTAATTTTTGCATTCGCATAAAGTATATTTTCGCCGCACCCTACTCCAGTACGTAAAAAATACTAATACTAATGGGTTGCTTTATCATTTGATGAACTCATGTTCGACTAATTAGCAAATATAATTAACTAGCTGTAGGATCTGTGCTGAACCTAAATTATTCCAAAGTACTCCAGTGTTTTGACGAGTATCTCTAAATTTTTTGAAGGATTTAGAAAATAGATATCACTAAAAGGTATGACATACACTCTACTTAAGTACAATTGATTTTCAATTTCTAGGATATATATTCCTTTCAAATATTTAGATGGAAAAATCTTAAATCTCAGTCGCAATGCATAATGGGATACTACTGGGTCCTCCTCTGACAATGAACCATAATCTGGATATACGAGAATACCCTATTTTGTGACTGGACCCTTGTTCCATGCTTGTTACAAGTTTTTTGGTGTCACCGTCCATATTCTTCAGTCTGTGACTAGTATACGTTAGGATTCTAGTCAATTTTTTGTTGCTTTACACAGAAATCTTGTGGTATCTATACCCCTAAACGCCGATATCAGATGAATCTCGAAGAAACTCATGCAGATAGTAAATACAGGTTTGTATTCAAATTGAAGTTACCCTACTAACATCTGAGACCAACCAACCAATGTTATCTTGATGATTTGCTCATTCTTAACAGGGTTATTGGTCCGTTGGCAAATTCCTGCGATTTCGCCAGTGCATTCAATTGCAAAATCAACAGCCCAATGAATCCAATCAACAAATGCTATCTCTGGAGTAAAGAAGGATCATCGGTCTAACAGTAGGATCCCTTGTTAAAACTAACAATTGTTAACGTACCAGCCTGTAATCACCGGATATGCTTGGTATTAAACACAGAAGTTCCTTTAGCTATCATTGAATAAAATGGTCAATGACTTACAAACATGTCTAGTGTCTTGTCTCAATTGACCTACTAATTTCATTCATTCTTGGTGGTGAGTTCGTAATGCACTCTAATACAGGGACCGCGGAGCGTAATTTTGATTGGGGGTGAGGGGGGGGGGGCTAACGACCATGAAAGACTGAACCACGTAGGGGGGTTTGGGGGCATACTCCCCCTAAAAAAAATGGAATTTGAGAGCCTCGGAAGTGCGATTCTGAGGGGCATTTGCAACATATTTATTGCATTAAAGTTATGACAATTTTGCACATTCTGGCTATGAAAAAGAATAGAAAAGGCATATCTGATAAATGATAGTAGGACATTTTCACTGACTATAAACCTTTAGTATATGTCCTTAATTGTGAAAGTTCAAAACAATTATTTTGCGTTTGTTGTTTCTCGACACAAACTTGACTCGGAGTCTAACTGTCTGCTCTTTGTGACAGTTTAAGAGAATCCTTGTTGAATCGTTGTTCTTGAATGTTAGCACTGACTCAGCTATGTCTCTACTCTCCTTACCATCGAAAAAGTATTTTCACCTATGGCATCGTGACGTCTCCGCTGGGCTCGTTTTCGTGTCGCCGAAATCAATCATGGGTGTAGAGAAGTCTAATGGACTGCTGGATTCGTTGGAGAACTGGCTTTTTAAATTGACATTTGATTATCTCATATTTTACACAATTAATTTATGGAGAAGAGCCGGAGAACTTGGTATTTTAAATAGCAAATAAATAAATCAAAATGGCGGCAAAAGCATAGCCCCCCAGCCCCCCCCCCCCCCCCTCCCAGCTCCGCGGTCCCTGTAATATAACGTAGTTACTTAAGGCCGAGTTCAAACGTTGAAACTCTCACAGTCTCATGAGCCGAGCCTAATGATAAAAAGAAAACCGCCTTAACTCCCCCCCCCCCCCTACATATACTTTTTTTGCATACTAGTCTTTTAAATTTTTCTCATCATAACCCCCTCCATTTAACCCTATATTTTCCATACTATCCTCCCTCACCCCCCCCCCCCCCTCTCTCTCTCTCGTCCCTCCCCCACCCTCCCACACTTTAAAATATGCTCTGCCGTCCCTGTTTAGCAAGTATATTGTAGTTTATTGTTCAGGATGGTGTTGTCATTTTTGTGTACCTGTGCATGTGTACCTCGTTTCATCAAGTTTCATTAGACCTTTTTGCTCTATCACGATTTTCGACTTCATGTGAAATAGGTGCATCAAAGATTGTACGAAATTTGAAATTTGAAAAACATCTTTAGAATTTGAACAAAAGATGCTTGTATTTCATTGTTGTAATTAACAACGACTCGGGCCATACCAATAATGCACAACACTTACGTATGTTGAAATTATGACCTGACTACAACTCTTGTTCAACAACAATGAAATACGAGCATCTTTTGTTCAAATTCTAAAGATGTTCAAATTTCGTACAATCTTTGATCTCGCCTATTGTTCTTAAAGTGCACGAAGTCGAAAATAGTGATAGTGCAAAAAAGTCTATTGTTCAAGTATAGCGTCTCGTAAATTAGTATTCATATTCAGTTTGTCGCCGGCGTCGTGGAGACACTGATCTTGTGCGTAAGTTTTCCTAATTTATTGTATTTCAGCTTTGTCGTATTTTCTTTCTCGTCTTTAGCTTAATTTTTGTACATGATGTAGCAAATCGTTTCATCGTTTTCGTTTGTTCACGGTAGCAGACGAATTCTTAACCGTTCAAATAGTATAAAACAAACCATTTTTTGCGTGGATCCAAGTTCCAAATTTGCACTCCTAGGAGTTTGAATTTTAGTCCAGATAGCACAGTTCCACGTAAACGGAACTCGTAAACGTACATACAACTTTTAGAATGGTTGAAAATTTGTCTGCTGCCGTGTAAAACCAGCCTTACTCAAGGTTTTTTAATTTCCTTTGTTTTCTTTTGTTTTCTAAAAAAAAAAAAAAAAGCTTGGGCTCCCTGTGGTATCGTAAACCTTTGATCAACTTCGGCTTATTCTCGTGCCCAGACTCTGCTTATTTGCAAGCTAATCCGAAAGCTGTAATTGAAATTCATGATCAGTTATGCGGAATGCTAGAAAATATCGATCTTATACGTTAATATTCGACCTCTATTAGAACAGGAGACAAAAAGTGAATATATCAAAACCACTCCAATTCCTAACATAACCATTTCATATTAAACTAATACTTTTAGTTGTCATGACAACTCGGGATATGTTCGTGTGATTTCCAAAATCATATTCTGACATGTATTGCATAGCTAAACGAATGTGTTACACTGTAGACTTGAGAAAAAATGCACATAGAGCTGATCATGAGCTGGATTGACTTGTTTGCAGGATTCTGTGTTTCGCATTTATGGTTTCAAGGGTGTTTTAGGAGAAATTTTTGAATGGCTACTGATTATTATGTCACAACTTGGATATTCATGGTTATGCTTTCTGCAATGTCAAACTTTTCCTAGATAAAAACTTTGCCTCCTCTAGATTCGAGCGATACGAGACTCGCGTATTTCTAAAATAAGGAGAACGATGTGATTGGTCGAAAGCGTTCGTACGTCTTCTCAGCCAATCAGAAGCAAGATAAAATTTCTTTTTTGCAGCCCTCTTGCTTGGTGTCGATAATTTAAGATTTCGAGGTATAGTCCAGTCTGTTAGCGAAAAAATCGTAACAGGTCGCGTATACAAGCACCTAAATTAGTACAGAGATTGTTCTAGATGTAATAATCATTATTAGAAGGGTTGCCACTGAAATCAAAGCCAGGGGGCGAGAAAATGGTCAAATTGTATTTTCCCGTGGGGGTGGGAGTGAGTGTAATTTGTCAACTATTAAAATAGCACTAATCAGCGTTTCACTCATGAAAAGGAATCTTATTTACCATCTAACTGATGCTTCTAGTTGATTTTCTTTCAATTTTTGGTGTTAATTTGAATAAAAACTGGTTAATTAATTTGAATAAATGTGTGAGGGGGTGGGGTGGGGTGGGGTTGGTCAAAGTTCCGTATTCCGCTTCTTCTACTATTGCCTTGAATGATCAATTTCATATCAATAATGACCAGTCACTATGAGCAATGCTGAATATCACAGTATGGACTATATTTAGTTTTTGCTCTTTTGAAACTGAGCCTCTTCACTTATCATCCATCGGACAACAAAATCCTCCAGGATTCTAGACAAGCACGGAGTAAAAGCAATAGGACGAAGATCATCTTCAGATGTAACTGGTTGAGCTTTTGGGATTGGAGATATGTAGGAGTCTTTCCAGAGAGATGGTACGGTACCAGTAGAAAGAGATAAGTTGAAAATGGAAGTTACAGGATCAGCGAGTTCATAGGCAAACGCCTTAAGGATAAAATTAGGGATATCATCAGGTCCACAGGCCTTAAAAGATTTAACACTTAGTAACTAACGACAAACTTCATATGAATGGGTAATAGGAGGCTTGTCAGGAGTTGGAAGAAAAGAGGGTAGACAGCCGGTTAAAGTCAAGATGCGACAGGTCAGAGTTGACAGACAGGAAAAAGTCGTTTATGGAGTCGGCAAGCTCCATGCCATATAGAGAAATGCCATTCTTGACAATATTAAAAGAACAGAAGAGTTGGTTCTACCAGACATTTTGTTGACGATCTTCCACCATTTCCTGGCCGTCGGATGTTTTAAGATCTTCGACTTTTTTCAGCGTAGTAGTTACTTTTTCTTGAAGTAATAGCACGCTGCACTCGATACTTTTGAAGACGCCCTAAGTCAGAATTCTTGCTAGCAAAAGCTCTTTGGCGCTAACAGGTCGTTGAGATGGGTAGTTACAGGGAATTAACATGTATTAATGGTTACAGACGTGTAGTTTGTACGAGTTATGGAATATTTAGAATAAAATTAAAAAATGAAGGATGAGAAAAGTTAAAAATATTTGCCTATATATGATCTAAAAAACCCGTGAGGGATCTAAGCAAGTCTTATTACAGATAATAGTTTTTGTCATATTGGAAAGAAAAAAGAAAAAAAGTGATAAAGAGAAGACATAACAATTCGCATGACTGGCGGCGCACGAGAGATTCTCAAGAACCACCTTGAATCAAGTGGAATACGTTGTTTTAAGATCTTCGACTTTTTTCAGCGTAGTAGTTAATTTTTCTTGAAGTAATAGCACGCTGCACTCGATACTTTTGAAGACGCCCTAAGTCAGCATTCTTGCTAGCAAAAGCTCTTTGGCGCTCAATAATAAAGTGTTTGATACTTGGAGTCATCCAAGGTTTATCAGATGCATGAATCTTAACAGACTTACAGTCAAAACGGCTCAAGCGTATTCCCCTAGGCTCCATTAATGATTTCATTATTCGAATATTCACTCTGAGTTTTCATTAAAAAATCCGAACTCCAAACTTCACATTCATTTCACATCTAAAATTCTAAGGCATGGCCTTTTTGGGGAATTTTTCGACCTTGGTATTATAGCAATTGTTGATAGGAAAGAAAGTATCGATAGCAGTGCGAAGTTCAGTGGTCAAGTGATTAACCATCTCATCATCGGAACGGTTGATAAGGTTGTTGAATCAGTTTTGCGTACAAAGCCACCTACCAAAGGCGTCACGCGCAGATTGAGGGAATCGATGCACATTATGCTAGGTTATCTGCTTTCCCTTCCGATTAGGGGTGCCGGAATTAGAACTATACCGGACTAGTAGGCAAGTTTGATATTTGGCAGCGTATATTGATGATAATAGAAGTTAGTTTTATTGAGTGTCAAAACCTGATTTTTTTGAGGGGTTTTGATACTTCTTGCCATTTCAGCTACTAGTAGCTATAGACGATAAAAAAAATGCTATAGAACAATATGTTCGAGTTGGCTGTCAAAAATACTGGTGGCACAACTTAACAGGTAGCATTAGATCCTTCTGATCATGATTACATCACGCCATAACAAATTACTGAAACTTAGATCACTCAGACTGATGACATTTTAATAAGGAATCGAAGAAAGTTTATGAAAAGTCTTTTTTGTTTTTCAAACTTGTTTGCCTATGATCTAATAAAGGGATCTAAGCAAGTCTTAGGACAGCTGATAGTTTATATTTTCACTATAAGATGTCTTGTCGTTGAGATGGGAGGCCTTATGTGCCACAAGGCACGGAGGAGAAAGGTAACAGGTCGTTGAGATGGGTAAATACAGGGAATTAACATGTATTAATGGTTACAGACGTGTAGTTTGTACGAGTTATGGAATATTTAGAATAAAATTAAAAAATGAAGGATGAGAAAAGTTGAAAATATTTGCCTATATATGATCTAAAAACCCGTGAGGGATCTAAGCAAGTCTTATTACAGATAATAGTTTTTGTCATATTGGAAAGAAAAAAGAAAAAAAGTGATAAAGAGAAGACATAACAATTCGCATGACTGGCGGCGCACGAGAGATTCTCAAGAACCACCTTGAATCAAGTGGAATACGTAACCTTGTCGGTATTTGGAATGGCCACGAAACAATTGTAGAAAGAATATTTGCTAACAAATTACAATTGAAATACATAGACAGATATTTTGCCACAATGAGAAGAGAAGTCACAGAAAAGCAACTAAAAAGATATAGTGTCCAAATGCAATAGCAGATAATTCCCATCAACGAAAAAATGGCTCATAATAAGATGGAAAGGATGGCATTCGCGAAAAAAATCAAAAGTAGATAAACAATATTTTTGAACAGGTAGATTTACTTCACTGTACAAAAAACACGTTACTAATAAAACTTTCATTTAAAAAACAACCTTATCTGACAGCCTACAGTTCTGGCAACACTCCTTGATGAGAAGAGCAGCTAGTATCATAACAGACACGCAGCAAGAACTGATCAGTGTAGTCGTGATGGGAAGACAGGAGAATGGTGGCAGCGGTGGGAGACAACAAAACAAGCGATGGTCGTTAATCCATGGTCCACATTTCTTGACAATCTTACTGGTAATATCCATGATCTGCGTAGCAAAAAGTCAGGGCAAGATGAGTACTCTTGATCAAGGTTCCAACATCATTCGATCCCCCAGATATGTCAAGACAACAGGCAAAACCAACACTCAACCTAGCAGGGTTTGTAACACCAGTGAATGTATTGACGCAGCCAGTGAAATCAACAGATTGATGAACCTGACCGTGGACCCGTGTGAGAACTTCTATGAGTTTGCTTGTGGGCGATATCCGCTACAAAATCCACTGAACGGCAAAGATGAGGTTAATCAAGTTACTATACACGAGGAGCGGCTCCACTACTTCCTAAAAGAAAAACTTGGTAAAGGGTTCGTGAACCTCAACGGGGCAAGTGATGAAGTAATGAAGATACCTTCAGACATCTATAAATCGTGTTTGAACTTGGCAGCCATTGACAGGGAGGATGATGCACCTTTGAAGCAACTCATTCGAGAATTCGGAGGATGGAGTATGGTAGAGGAAAATGGAGAGTGGGACGAGAAAAAATGGGATTTTGCCAAGGCTATTCTATCTATTCATCGCAACTATATATCGAAAGGGCCATTATTTCTAGTTAGAGCCTGGGAAGATGCTACCGACAATAGCAGATATATTTTTGAAGTAAGTACACTTGAAGGCAAACGAAAGCCCTTAGATAACGGTATATTGGACATTTCTATTTCATATTTCTTATTGTACCAAATTCATAAAAACTTCTGCTAAGATTTGATATATTTTTACGCTTTGAAATTTACTTTTTTACATGAATTTATAGATTGATCAGGCATCACTCGAGGGATACTACTCAACACCAAACGTAAATACTATCATTGACTTTTTTGCTTTGGATTTTGTTGTTTTATGCATGGAAATGTACATGGTTAAACACTGAAAATGAAATTTGCCATATCATACTGTACAATAAAGTTTCGCAGTAAGCGTACCTCCACGCCATTTGGCCGCTACTCAGCATCGCCAGAAAATAAATGGCGTTTAAGAAATGCTCTCCACCGGACGCACACGAAAGAAAGTTTGCGAATTATCAACTCTTCCTTTCTAAAGCGGACATTTTTTTAAACATCCTGTAGTAAATACATAGCAGGCGTTCTTTGTATTAAGCCTGCTGACAATGTCTTATAGTGAAATTAATTATTCCTGTAACTTTATCATCTGTTGAAATACTTGGAGAACTTGGAGTAGAGCCCTTTTTCCCTTCCTCTTTTTACCACCATAATGATCAATGCAATTAATGACATAATACGTACACCAATCACAGTTGAGATAATAAAGTGATTGACAACTATCTTGCATAATTATGAATTTGCAAAAAATTGACTTGCCCAATTTATCTGGCGATGGCCTTATAGTCTAGAAGCCAATTCTGAAAAGAGCCTTATTTTTCAATTTGGCTGCACCCCAGGGGTGGCTAAGGTTTCTTGGTATCATTTTAAAGCTTGAAGACTGCTGATTTCGAATTTGCTTGTTGCCACGCGAAATAAGTGTCCAAAAGGCTTGGTAACCTGGCCTAAAGTATACATACTTCTGTTTACAATAATTCCGTTATTATTCATTTTCTTCACGTTTTTTTGGGTTTCCTGTACAGTCATCCCATATAAACCTCTTATATCTTTCTGCTGGGCACTAATCTAATGCATAATTGTGAAAGTTTGAGAAAAATTGCAGGAAATGTAAATTTATCAGTATTTTATTATCCATTAACTATGAATTTAGCTTCATTGAGTGACAAATGTTTTTTTGTAGCATTTCAAATGTAACAGAACAGGTTCCTTTTGTTATATGAACCTTGGTTTGACATCAGAAAAGCTGTTTTTTAAGGAAGTTACCAATATTTTTACATTTAAACGTCTAAATTTACCTTTTCTGTTATATCCATGAAACCGGAAGTTGATAAAAAAGCTACTTCCGGTTTTAGTTTTTTCGGACTTTCTTCAATCAAAATCGAATAAAAGTTAATGAAGATCCAGATAATCCTATATTTAAGATAAACAGACACTACTCTAGATGTTTGACCACTTTTGGGACAATTTGAAAAAGTATATGTTTTCGAAAATCTAAGTTATTTGTATGGTCTTAGTGTTTTCTAACTAAGCTTTTTTTCTGTTTGCTCTGGACAACATTAGGTCCATACAATAGCCTTTTCGTATGTACTTATACTGAAATCAGTTAGTAATTGCTGTCATCATCATCATCATCATCATTAAGTTCATTGTCTTCCTCCTCATCGCCACCTGCTGGATCCTGCCACACATTGTGGGAATTTGTACAGTTATAGCCACACATACATGCATCAGTGCATGAGATGCTGTTCCTGTGACATGTGCAGTGCCCAGTTGAACAGTTCCCATTACATCCGCAAATAATCCACGCCCCTCAGGTGATGGAACGTTGGGATTTGTAACCAAGGCATGTCGCCAAACAGCAGCTTGGTAGTTTGCCCGCATTGTATGTTGCTTTAATGCATCTTGACAAGGTGGTAGACCATGAGACTGAGATTGTTTGGTAACAAACATTTGGTACCGACAGTTGTTCACGCTAAACATGTCTTGGAATCCATACATATGGCAGACAAACTTTTCACATTCAGAAAACAAGTCATCATCAGCATCAAACGATCTTCCAAGCATTGTCGTTGATTGGCAGTCTGCTTCATTGAATCTACACTGCTTTAGTGGCATCTTCTTTCCTTTGCCTGAGAAAGAGCTAACCGAGTCACAGCCAGTGAAAGCATGCAAACCAGGTAGAGCGTTGCAAAGTAGAGGGCCAGCTGCTTCTGATATCACTGAGACATCCAGATATACCACCCTGGTCTTAACTTTCCTCATGAGAAAAAGGCGTGCAGGAATTTGGTTGTCAAAATGAAAGGCAAGGATAGCAGCATCTGTGTCTTGAGATTTGATGATAACAGTGCTTTCTCCACTATCTGCAGCATGCTTGGCATGTAGAAGTAGCTTTGTGTCGGCCTCTTCGTGGTTGCTGCTCAATGCTGGAATCTCCTCACACAAAACTTTATCATCAAATTCAGTGAGACGGAAGCACTTCAGCTCAAGAGCAAAGAAAAGGTGATGATTTCTTATCAAGTGCTTGTATTTATCTTGGGACCACTCTTTCAAAAGGAATTTCGCTAACTCACTTTTGTTCTCACCACTGCTTAGGAACTTCTTCCATTGTTTGGGATACTTCTGAGAGCTTCCTGTGATCTTTACTTTGACTATTCCTTCATTTGCCCGCTTTGCTCTCTCGGGATTCTTGATAGATATTTCGGGATATCGGTCAGTGACAAAGTCAATTCGTCTTGCGAGACTCCTCCGAGGGACAACGTGATGAAAAACAGTAAGGGCCAGCTCCTCAAACGTCTCTGGAATCGGCTTTAAAGACTGAAGAATAGCCATGCCATCAATGGTTATTGCAGACGTGGGTGGTACATCTTCTGCTGGATCAACGTCCTTAGTTAAAGACTCCAACAATTTAGACTTGTCTGTCTTACCCAATGAGCCGTCAACAGATGCGAGAGACCAGGGCAGAGAACCAAGCGAGTACTCAAAAACCTCGGAGAGATCCATAGATCTTTTCTGGGCAACTACCAGAAGGCGAGCAAATAGATTTCTGTCTGCTTTTACCATTACATCTTTGCCAGAGATCTTCACTTTGGATAGCTTTGGTGATGAAAAGCTGGTCAGGTTCAATTTCTTGATTGGATCATAGAAAGGCAATTCAGAACTTAACAATCTCTTATCAAAGAAGGATTTCATCACTTCTTCCCCTTGCTTATGTGCTGTTAGGAGGTTGTCTTCAATCTTTTCAGTGGCTGCTAATCCAGATGCCAAGTGGCAAATCTCCAGGTCATCAGTCAGTTCAAATGGATTTGCCCAGTTGTTGATGGTCGTCTGAACTTTCTGCACATCTTTCTCATCAGCTGTCATTCTGGTCTTGCCAATATCCTTCTCTGCAACATCTCCATCAGTTTGTTCCAATCCTGCCATCTCTCGGCAAGCTTGGGTGATAGCTGCACGTTCATGGGATGTAAGGATCCATCGTTGTACATCACCCTTATTGACACTGAATCCAATGATGCCGCCCTTGGTTTTTGTGTCTCGATTGACAGTTTGCTCGAATGTCTGGTCCACAGGTACTTGACTGAATGAACTGCCATTGCTTCTTTGAACAACGAACTCGCCGGTCTGAAAAGCACGAAGAGCAACGGGAAGCTTTTCCTCCAATGACTGCATATCCAGGAGGTAAACAGATAGATATCGAGAATAATTAACCCGGTCGTATGCAAACATCCACGGCAGTATATCATGGATACAGTCGAGGTACAACTTCCAATCACCTTCTCTTATTGAGCGGATAAATCGTAGGAGAAGACTGACCATATCGATGTATGACAACCAGTATTTGGCCATTTTGGTCGGTGATTGATTAAACTCTTTGTATTTCGTATGGAGCTCTTCAAGTTCCGCAGTCTGATACAAACTCTGGATCGTGGAACTAGACAATTCGCTTTGGACGCTCATTGTTGTTCAGTGTGCCCACGGCTTGTATTAATACATTTACTTCCTCGTCCTCTTTCACTATATCGAGAAACGATTGCCAGTTGAGTCGCCACAAAGCCTCCAAAACAATCTGAAAACGGTAAAGAATTTAAAGTTTAAACTAGAGTTTTAGCATATACACAAAGAGAGGAAAATACTCACCTTATATGTGTATGTAGTGCCCTATTATAATGCTTTCCTTGAAGGATTCCATTTACTGCGCCACTACCTACAATCCTGGACTCGATCAAAAGGTCCTGCAGTCCACTTTCTCCAAATCGTTTCCCCAATACGGCAAGGAATGCACAAATGATATGAAAACTTCCCATGCGCAATACAACGCTCCTGAACTCTTCTTTCTGCTTCCATACAACTTCTAAAGCCTTAGCATATATCTCTTGATCTAAAACGATGACAGTGTCATCTTGTCCTATTTGTACTGCCATTTCGACGGATTTCTTGAGTAAGGTGTAGACTGTGGATAGTTCTGTGCGTGATGCATCAATGAGTTGACAATATCCAACTAAGCTCTTGGGTGGAATTTTGCTCTTAAGTGCCATTGCATTAAATCCACGCCATGCTGGAACCAATGGATGTTGATGAATCGATGAATCATCGTGGTTATTAAGAGCACGTGATAGCAACCAGCCAAAGTCTTTAATAATAGCACTATGGTGTACAACTGGGTTTCCCGCTACATTTGTACAATGAGTTGTACCTCGGCCTGACAGGGTTTCTTCCAATATGTCGATATTGTCCCAACAGAAAGTACTAAACACGTTTGGATGGATGATCTTTGGTAGTATTACACCATTGACTTCTGTTTTCAGTTGCTTCAGCTAGTTGTGTCTCAATTTGGAGCACTTGATCATAGGATATTGCATGACCAAATCGATTTAGCAATGTTATCACCTCTTTACTTCCTGTTAGGATTTTGACAGTGAGAGATAAAGCCACATGCTTCGGTGTTTTCTGTCTTCCTTTAGAAACAGCGTAAAGAAGATCCTGGCCAAAAGACTTAACCAATTGTAATAATTCACTCTTTTCCCATATATATTTAGTTAGATTTTCGGAAACATTTACTTTTTCAAATTGTCCAAAAAGTAGTCAAACATCTAGAGTAGTGTCTGTTTATCTTAAATATAGGATTATCTGGATCTTCATTAACTTTTATTCGATTTTGATTGAAGAAAGTCCGAAAAAACTAAAACCGGAAGTAGCTTTTTTTATCAACTTCCGGTTTCATGGATATAACACAAAAGGTAAATTTAGATGTTCAAATGTAAAAATATTGGTAACTTCCTTAAAAAACAGCTTTTCTGATGTCAAACCAAGGTTCATATAACAAAAGGAACCTGTTCTGTTACATTTGAAATGCTACAAAAAACATTTGTCACTCAATGAAGCTAAATTCATAGTTAATGGATAATAAAATACTGATAAATTCACATTTCCTGCAACTTTTCTCAAACTTTCACAATTATATATTAGATTAGTGCCCAGCAGGAAGATCTAAGAGGTTTATATGGGATGACTGTACAGGAAACACAAAAAAACGTGAAGAAAATGAATAATAACGGAATTATTGTAAACAGAAGTATGTATACTTTAGGCCAGGTTACCAAGCCTTTTGGACACTTATTTCGCGTGGCAACAAGCAAATTCGAAATCAGCAGTCTTCAAGCTTTAAAATGATACCAAGAAACCTTAGCCACCCCTGGGGTGCAGCCAAATTGAAAAATAATGGGTTTGGCTTCTAGACTATTATTACATAATAGATAATCATTCTTTCATTTGGTAAAGATAAAATTGGTAAAGGTTTTGTTGCATGTTGCATGTTGCATGTTGCATGTTGCATGTTGCATGTTGCATGTTGCATGTTGCATGTTGCATGTTGCATGTTGCATGTTGCATGTTGCATGCTGCATGCTGCTTACCAAGCTTGAAATGTATCATATTCATATGTAAATAATGTCAGCACAAAGAAAATATGCTGGAAAAAACTTGCAGAAAACATATGGTTGTGACCTTTCGCTGCTTCAATTTCCATTACCCATACTGCATTTCGGGCTTGGTATGCAACCGAATGCAACATGCAAGAAGCAACAAAACCTTCACCAACCTTTTTTTTTGAAATAGCTGTACATATATGTATGAATAACTCTCAGTTCTTGTAAATATTGTCAGGTTGATGCTAACCGAAGGCTAATCATTCGTGTAGCAAGACGTTTGGGAGGATGTGCCAACCTGAATCAGAAAGTAGAGGAGTTGATTGATTTCGAAACGAAACTTGAAAAGGTAATACCACTAACGGACAATCCTTTCATTTCCAGATACATTTATATTCTAATTCTTTAACTCAAACAATAGCTGTAGTCGAGGAAAGGTGTGCTTTTCCCCCGGCACATTTGCATGGGTTCGCTACAAATGTACGAATAAACACTTGCATGTTCTTTACCTCTGGATTGCATTGGAAATTTTAATTTATGTGATACTACTCCTACCAATAGTTGCATCACTTGATACCTCCCCCGCCGCGCAGATACTGACAGCTATTGTGATTAACAATACGAAATACGAATTCCAATATTGCGCACTGAAAAATCCCTTATTTGATCCAATATATGGCTTTCTCTATTTCCTAGATACGATCACCTCCAACAAAGCAGGTCAAAACAACATTTAACAGGATAACCACCACGGATCTACAGAAAGAAATACCCACGGCAAGTATAGTAGTAGTATTGCATAAATATACAATCATATATATTGTAGCTCGATAACATTTTATATTTCTAATTTTGACATTAGTTTAAATGCAAGCATTTATTGCCGGGGTAATTTCCTGGCGGAAAGAATGGTAACGATCAATTTTTTTTCAGCTTCAGTTTTTGCAGCTTTCTGTGTAAATTTGCGTTAAAGCTTTTATGTTACAGCTTTTTTAATACCAAAAGGGATGAACCTCAACGCAATCTGACAGCTTAAAGAAGCCGGTGACCATCATTTCTATTTGCTCATTCTCTCATCAATGCGACCCGGGTTCGAGTCCCGCCGGGCTCGGTGTCGTATGTTAGTAGAGTTGCTTGTTGGTTCTCCTGTGCTTCGAGGGTTTTTCTCTGGATTCTCCGGTTTTCCTCCCTCCACAAAAATCCACAAATAATACCTCATACCAACCACCTCTCATGATTGTAAAGCACCTTTCTATGTGTATATAATCAAAGGTACTTTACAATCATGAGAGGTGGTTGGTATGAGGTATTATATTATTATAGAAACAAAACAAAGAACGAGTACAAATTTAAAAGAAAATGATAAACAATTTAACTACACAACACAAGAAGGATTAACTTAGACATACGTTATAATACACAAACAAGTCTGATTTACCCTTTATTCACGAATCTTTCAGTATCCGATATATATTTTTGACCAAATAAAATTATTTTATATCTGGGTAATTGGAAACACTGGAAAAAAATGATCAATTGATTTGACGTGCGCATTTATATATAATTGTGGTGCTAATGTTTTTTAGTTCAACTGGTATGACCACCTGAAAGGAATGTTTGCCCCGAAACATCTTTCCAAAACAGAAAAGTTCGAAGTTTCCGCGCTGTCCTACTTAAAAAGTGCGATGGAATTGGTTAACAATTCATCAAAGAGGTAAGTTACTAGAGTGCCAGAACTAATCACTTAGATAAGTGTACAATATTCTGTGGTGTACACGGACGGACGGACGGAAATGACGTACTTCCGGTTCAAGCCATGAAAAATCAACTCAGTAGATTACCAATTTTACTGAAGTATGGTGTTCCGCGAGAGCTATTCTATTGTTATCAGGACTTTTTCTTACATGTAATCAAGAGAGCATGAAAAAGAAAAGGGAACTTCTTAATACCGCGCGTGCCATGTGAATTCCCGGTTGGACTATTTTTAACATCCAAAGTCGTTGCGCGCCCGCTCAAAAACAACATGCTTTTCTTCGATTTTTTCTCACTTTTTTCGACAAAATCTATCAGATATAAAGCAAAAATATCAGGATAGGCTATGTTCCGTTCTCTGATAAAACATGAGTGAGGCTGTTGAACACTCAAAAATACGCGAAATTTATGTTTTTTTCCCAAAAATCTTTACATGCTTTCGCTACTTCCAGGTTTGGATGAAGCACACAATTTTTGACGCACAGGAGTAGGGTATGGCGAAAATTGTTTGTACGCAAATGCTAAAAATATTCCAATCGGGAATTCACATGGCGCGCGCGGTATTAAGAAATTTCCTTCTCTTATTTATGCTCTCTTGATGTAATAAAATATTGGATCCATCTTAAATTTCAAAGACTGCGCAATACCAAATCCATTACCCAATCCAATTATATTATTTCCAAATTAGACACCATATAGCCCTGTTAAGCCCTGTTATCTATCTATACTAATAGTCCAACTGATAATACATATTGCCTTCCAGCGTGTTATCCAATTATTTGGTATGGTACGTGATTAAGGACGAGCTCCCTTATATGTCCAGGCCCTACAGAAGAGCATATGCACAATATAAGCGGGAAATAAACAATGAAACACAAACAAAGAAAAACGAACGATGGAGAACATGTGCTGATTATGTAAATAAATATTTAACAAAAGACATAGTGGCTGCCGGATTTGTAGCAGATAACTTCACCAAAAATGTTGAAATTATCAAAATGGTGAGTTCTAAACTAGCTAGATAAAGCACAAAGAATTTTTTTTAACAACTAAAATTACGTGTCACTCTCTTGAGTATTATTCTTGTAAAGCACAAAAACTTTTTTGTTTGTTTTATGAGGTTAAAAAAATGATGACTGAGGTACGAAAGGCTTTCAAGGAGAATGTCAACTCCCTTACCTGGATTGACAGTCACACCAAAAGAGCAATACTGGACAAGGTATCTGTTAGAAGATAAGATATGGACGCCAGACAACCCAGGAATAGCTGTTATTATGGATGCAGGCAAATGAGATGCAAATGAGACAACAAGCATTGTATCGACCCGATAGACATTATGCAAAACCCATAAATGGGGATTATTATAAGGTCTTATAATGGTATTGTTTTCCACTTAGGAGCTAATCAGATCCTAAGGTCAAAACGGCCAGCATTAGAAGGCATGATAAGATTAGTATTTTTAAAAGCAATATTTGAGTGCTCTAGCATAATTACTAGGGAAGTTACAGCGGTTTAAAATTAGAAGGATTTGTATGTGAAACACATACAAGATGCCTCTGTGATTTAAAAGCCCATATAAAATAAATAAGAATGGCGTTTACTATTCTTTGATATCTCTTTTCGTTGCCGAGATATTCAATATAGAAATTACAAATTGATGAAATTCCATTTTCCCACTCCCAAGAAGGGGAATCCCAGCTTCCATTTCACCCATTCAGGACCTTCTGGGATTAATTCCCCAAAGTTCATCAACGGGACTGGAATGTTACCAAGTTCGTATAGGCTGAGAATTGGGTGACCAATATATCTTATTCGATAGGTGGAGGGGATGAAAGACGAACCTGGCTTCCCGAAAAATCTCCTGGACCCCAGAAAAGTTTCAAAGAAATTTAAAAAATACGAGAATGTAAGTAATACGCGTTTATTATATTCTAGCTCGAAGGTGAGTGCATGTATTAAAGACCCGGTTGATATATTTATATATATAATTAAAATTCAATGGGATAAGTCAAAACCGATTAAAATAATTGACAGACAAACAGCAAGTTGTATCAATATTTTTTTTGTCGTCAAATATTTTTCTTGTGGTTGCAAATAGTAGACAATAAACCCCTTTCAGCACCTTGGAATGCAGCTCAATTTGGAGGACAAAATAATAGGTTCCAATTCTTAGGAGATTGAAATTCTTTAGTTTTGTCCTCTAAATTGAGCTGCTTTGATGTCACGTGAAAGGGGAATATACTTCGTGTGACAGAAAAATGCGCAATATAGCAAAAACGTTGGGTTTAGGACGCTAAAGAACCCGAGGAGCGACGAGAATAAAACTGCTATTTTATGGTTAAAATAAGATTGTTCGACTTGTTTGGCTGGATTCTAAGTTTTTAAATTTATTCATAAACCAACAGCTGAACATCAGGAACGACACACTGCTCAGCAACAGAATAACCATCATGAAGGTCAAGCAAAAAGATATGTTAGCAAAATTCCAGGAACCCATGGATCAAGAAGAGTAAGTCTGCCACTAGTACACCAGAACCGTAAAGTAGCTGCATGAACCTTAACAATCACGTGACTTTGATGCGATTGTGTGACAGCGTTTCTTAATAATCGCATAGCGACTTGAAAGTCATTGATAATCGTGTTCATGGCTAAAAATAGGCCCAATATGATGTCCTTTAGTAATTCGTGCGGCCTCGTGGCCGTTATTCGGCTTGCTTGTTATATGGCGCTCATAGCTGCTAGCAATACTTATCCATCTATATTTTTAGGTGGATCGTAAAGACGCCACAAGACAATAGTCCTGGAATGAACCCTTATCAAAACTGGATAAGTAAGTACTTCCAACGACTTATACACACCACAGATAACCCAATGATCACGTGATATCTTATAAGCCTTAACCGCACAATAGACTGAGGGGATTCAGAATGGCGCGGTGGTAAAGCGTTCGCCTCTCACCTCTGAGAGGTTTGATTCCCCGTCGCCCCATGTGAGCTGAGTTGGTTGGTTCTCTTTTTGACTCCGAGAGTTTTTCTAGCTTTCCGTTCCGGTTTTTTCTATCTCCTCTCAAACCGACCCTCGCAAATTCAAACGGGTTAGAGTTGTGCTACGGGGTCATACATGGACTGTATAGCGGCTGCCAGAGGCGCCTTCACATGCTTTCAGTTCGATCCCGTTGAGCTGCGCCACTGCTGTACTTGAGGTGGTGATTAGCGAAAACATCAGTTTTTTGGATAAATATTTAACAAATAGAAAACGTTTGCCGTGTTTACATGGCCTGATATAAACACGAGGGAAGTTTGGGAGAAGTCGAGAGCTGTTGTGTAAAACCGAGCCGCAGGCGAGATTTACACAGAGCTCAAGACTTCTCCCAAACTTTCCCGAGTGTCTATATCAGGCTATGTAAACACGGCATAACGTTTTCTATATGTTTCATAAAATATTGAAATTGCCGTGTTTACATAGCCTCATGTAAACACGGCTATCAGCCAATCAGAGCGCGCGTTATATCTGAACTATTTTATAATGAATAATGTCACATATTAATTATTTTTTGTTGCTATAACTATAGCTATCCCAATGGCATATATTCATCCACCTCAATTCTATCCATTCGAAAGAATAAGGTATGCGTTGTGCTGACTATAATAGTAAAAATATATATTCAGTAACAATAGACCCTTTTCGAATATGGCGTCTATGACGTCAAACGAGGAGTCCTAGCATGTCCCGGATGTCATGAGTGATAATGATTGTGTTTTGAAATCCGGGGTATTGCAGTCCCGGATGCTGCTAGTGGAAATCATTGGGGTTCGACATCCGGGACATTCTCATTCTCCTCGATTGACGTCATAGATGCCATATTCGAAAAGGGTCAATTAGACCTTTCGCTCTCATGTTCTCAGTAAGAGTCAATAGAGGCTTTGCACCATCGCGTGATGGTAGCCATGACAAGAGGCAGGAACAATAGAGCCTTTCCCCTTGGGAAACTGAATTCTTTCTCATGTGTAAATCAGATTAGACCAGATTCAATTGTTCCTGCCTCCTGTCATGGCTGCCATCACGTGATGGTGCAAAGCCTTTATAGCCGTGAGGCCAAAATTAGTTTAAACCTACTAATTGGTAAAAATAAATAGATACAAAAGGTTTTGAAATTAGCATAGATTAGCATAGATTAGATTAGAAATATTTTGGTTTTCAAAACAGCTATTTTCTCAACTAGTACCGGCTATCTCACTAATATACTAAGTAGCTCAGCTAATCGGCGGAGCACAGGATTTATGAACATTAGTAGGTTTAGACTAAAATCGATTATGCAGATACCAAATAGTTGCCAGTGTTTTGGACTTTGCCATTTTGAAAACTGTATGTTCCTTTTTTTGTTTATAGAGCAGTCAACTTCGGCAGCATGGGTCATGTAATTGGACATGAGGTCACACATGGTTTTGCCATTGGGGGTAATATATTGACTAATTAAGAGATGATAACTAGCGGTAAGCTAGTGTGGGCTGCGTCGGTGTTTCTAATGAAACAGTATGGATAAAAAGTTAAATTTTACACCGTAAAAAAGTGAGTGATCTCTCTTATTTTTTAAGGTGTAAAATTTAACTTTTTATCCATACTATTGATCATACTAATTAAGTATAGGTGATACTCCTTTCAAATTTCAGATTACATATCATTCCATTGTGCGTGAGGTCCTTTCTTGGATCACAAGAAAGAATTTCTAATAGAACGATTTTATGTAACTCTTAATACCATGTCTAGCTTAGGCCTCCTGCCTGTTGATATTCTTTCCTTAGTAGTAGAAATACAGACGCAACTTTCTCGGAGAAGTCCTAACAAACAGCGTTGCGTTATGCGTGTTACGTTACTCCTAATCTTGACCTTTTCACGGCGCGACAAGTTAGATGTGGCTGACTCTTTCGAAGCTTTGCTAATCGGCCAACTGTTCTTTTCGGATCATTTCTCATCCTTGGACCTTCTCAAACGATATCCCAGCCGCCAGAAAGGGGTTTATTTACAAAGTATCCCACACCATCGAAAATACACCTAGGCCGCACTGCCTGAAGGGAAGGAACAGTGATATATATGGCCTAATTTACAACGAATTTCCTGCGCATATAGGCTGTATTATGGCGGCGGAATTGATGCTATTTTGTGGTTTTAGGTAGGAAATTCAACAAGGATGGAGAAATCAAAGGTCAGCTTTGGACAAACAAATCACTGGAAAGGATCAATGCTCGACTTCCGTGCTTCGTAAAACAGTACTCGCAGTATAATGAATTAGGGATTCAAGTAAGATGATAACTTAATTTAGAAGATGGTTAATCTCGCAAAATTATCGGGTTATAAAAGGATATACATATATATAAAAATATCAGCGATATTGCGATACTAACGATCTTGCTGATGAATGCTTCGGTTACGAAGCCGGAACGTCCAATATTTTAAAGATTTTAAGTCAGAAATAACCTTTATTTTATAATGTCCTTAATATTAGAAAATGTGTTTTCGACTGGGTGGAAAAAATAAGCCCCAACTAAATTCTGACATTGGTACTGGTTACCTCTTTATTTATAACATTCATCACTTCTTCTTTTGCAAATAATCAGTTTAACGGCAACAGTTCTCTTGAAGAAAACCTTTCAGACATCACCGGCATAAAGGCGGCTCTTAAGGTAGGATCAGTAGAGTTGACCTTGACAAAATATAGTGTTTAACTATCATGGCAGGTGTAACTAGTGTTGATTTTGCATTATTTTTATCAGGCGTATTACAATTGGGTAAACCAAAATCCAAGTGAAAAATGGCTGCTACCAGGACTGAATTTCACCAATGAACAACTGTTCTACATTGGATTTGCTCAGGTTAGTGTCAAGTATTTCGTTTGTTACCTTAGTTACCTAGCTAAGATCATTTTTCAACTCCTGCACCTGCTCATTTCACTAAGAATCATACCTTGCGTCTGGGTACTATAATACCCTAGGTCGTGAATGAATCCTCGCTCCATTGCTTGTTGGTTGTGGTCTCCACCCTCTTGTTATAGATGGGTGCTTCAATTGTTAGTGCGCACACTTACTGCGCATGTACATCGAGGGAGTCCCACAGGAATTGTCGGGGTGAGAAATATGGTCTGCAGTTTCGATTGCAGTTACCATCAAATGGTACACTTAAAAGCAAGCAACTAAGAAAGAAAGAAACGAACTTTAAGTGAATAAGGCCCTTTAAAGGGGCACTTGGATGAAAACGCCCCATATTTTGAAAGTCCGAATAGTTCAAGTATTTAAGAATAATATGACTCAATCATGATTATGAAAACCAGCTTGGCAAAAATTTTAGCCTGGGAGCCACTACGCAGTTGAGAAATTTTGGTTTAAAAACTAAAAGAACAATAGGGTTGAGTAAATGACGTCATTTACTCACAATTTAGATGCTGAAAAAAATACATAATTTTTATCTGCAAATTTTGACTGTGGAGAAAATATGTTGCATGGCTACTATTGGGGCCATATAGATAAGTTTAACCAATTTTCAAGGCATTTCCAATTTTCATCGATTTTCATCCAAGTGCCCCTTTAATAGTACTTTGAAATCAAGTCTATGAGTACTAGTTTCTTTTCATTTTATTTACAGACCTATTGTTATCATGGCAATCATAATCACGTAAAGTACATGAGTAACACTCGTTATGCAACGGGAAAAATGAGGTAAGTTCATTATTAACAATTTGATCGGTCAATTAGTAATAACATATGATATGTCGTCATTTTGTGCATAACAAGGTTTTGGGCGGTCAAGATATAATAATAATAATAATATATAAGTCAAATAATACAAAAATATAAAAGATAATGGTTTTCCACGATACTCAGTTTTTCATGGAATTCATATGGTTTCTCAGAACAATTGCCCGCCGGGTATTATGCGTGATTGTCGTCCCCATGATTGCGTGACCCCCGGTTAAAACTAGAACTACCATTCACTCTTTTTTTGTATCTATGAGCCAGGTACTATTTTACTGAACGACTTAGTACTTCTTACCGTTCTTTTCTTCATCATGTTCATAGGGTGATCGGTACGTTATCTAACTCTTGTGAGTTCACAAACGCGTTCAAGTGTAAGATTAACAGTCCAATGAATCCTTTAAAGAAATGTGCACTCTGGAATCCAAAGGGACCTTTGGTCAAGTCACGAGAAAATGAAACCTAACGCTTGCCTCAAAACGGAATGCCCAAAACATTTCACATAATAACAAATTATAAACACTCTGCCAGAAGCTGTAACTGATTCTATTAAATAGATCAATAAAAATATATAAGGTAAAAAGATTCTTACCGGTTATTTCAATTAGTGCTGTTGGTCACCGACACATCAAAACGGAATGCCCAAAACGTTTCACATAATAACAAATTATAAACACTCTGCCAGAAGCTGTAACTGATTCTATTAAATAGATCAATAAAAATATATAAGGTAAAAAGATTCTTACCGGTTATTTCAATTAGTGCTGTTGGTCACCGACACTCATAGTCCTTATAACGACTGCAAAGATGAATGGCACCAAATTCAAAAAATCGTTGTGGGGTTAAAAGCTCAAAACTTCGAACATATAATTAGAGGTATTCTGGGTGGTTGATATGATCCTTGTGATTTGGAGTGTATACATACAGACACGTGCATGAAGAGTGTAAAAATGCTTTGTTCGGTAACTCATTTGGAGAGTGTTTACATACAGACACATGCATGAAGAGTGACAAAATGCTTTGTTCAGTAACTCATTTGGAGTGTGTTTGCATACAGACACATGCATGAAGAGTGACAAAATGCTTTGTTCAGTAACTCATTTGGAGTGTGTTTGCATACAGACACGTGCATGAAGAGTGACAAAATGCTTTGTTCAGTAACTCATTTGGAGAGTGTTTGCATACAGACACATGCATGAAAACTGGCAAAATGCTTTGTTCGGTAACTCATTTAGAGAGTGTTTACATACATACACCTGCACGAAGAGTGACTGAAGCGGATTGCGCAACCTTCTCGGTATTTGGAATGGTCAAGTTTTTGAAATAACAGTTAACTAACTCGCACAGCAATGAAGAGAAGAAAAGTCAAGGATTAAATCTATACACTTAAGCCAAAAGCTAGTGCATGGTGCATGTTCAGAAAGACAACATCAGGCTATGAACGAAAAAAAACCTTGTGCCAAGTTGCAATTAAGAGAATTGGGGAAAAATAAGAAGATACTTAATGATTTTCCTGAACAGGTAGATACGTGTCTGAATCACCGGTAGAGACACGTAACTAACAAAAGTTCTTTTAAACAACAACTGGATAGAATAAGCAACTGTTCTGGTAATACTGTTTGTTTAGAAGGACAGCTAGTATCACAACAGACACGCAGCAAGAACTGATCAGTATAGTCGCAATTGGAAGACAGTTTATTGCCCTGATCCTGTACATATTTGGAGCTGGACCAGCCCTAAAGAAAGAAGAATATCTAAATCTAACATCAAAGGTACATATCCACATAAAAATAAGTGTATAATCTCTTTTGTAATGCACATTATGTTCTAACAGGTAAAGTACTTCTTCTAGATAAAAATTTAATATAAACTATGGCATAATCGAATAAACGTCATACAGCTGTTTTTGTGAGCAGTTGGACCCGGAAATACGTCACAACTTACTTAAAAGTTGTGACGTATTTCTGGGTCCAACTGCTCCCAAAAACCGTTAAAATAAAGCGAAAATGTTCTCATCGAATTAACTTCCAACTGAAACAATTAATTAGAACTTTAGACAACAAATCTTGTCATGTAGAAAAAGTAAAAAAATATATATAAAGCTGCATGGTTTTCGTTTGGAAAACTCTATAGACCCTCTTCTAATATGGCGCCGATGACGTCTTATTATCTATTTCTTACATGTTCGATGGTCGGAGAACCTTTTTCAGCAATCCATATGACAAAATCTGAAACAAAATATGTCAGTCAACACGAACTCGGAAGAGTCAAGGTACCTTCAATTACGATTTAAGATACTTCTCTTTTCATTTTCTACAATTAAATATTTTTTCTTTCCCCTAGACCATTTTAGCATACAGACAGCTGATCACTGATGTTGTGGGTCTGTTGGGTGGTAATCCAAACATCGCTGCCAAGAAAGCAGACGAGATCATTCTTCTTGAAGCCCAACTTGCAAACGTAAAAGAAGTTTTATAATCATTCTTTATTTTAATGGTCGAAGCAAACAACAGCCCAATGAATCCAGTCAACAAGTATTATCTCTGGAGTAAAGAAGGATCATCGGTCTAACAGTAGGATCCCTTGTTAAAACTAACAATTGTTAACGTACCAGCCTGTAATCACCGGATATGCTTGGTATTAAACACAGAAGTTCCTTTAGCTATCATTGAATAAAATGGTCAATGTCTTACAAGCATGTCTAGTGTCTTGTTTCAATTGCCTACTAATTTCATTCATTCTTGGTCAGTATTCATATAGGGTGAGTTCGCAATGCATTCTAGTGTAAGATTAACCATTGCCAGAAATATGGAACATGAGCCTTATCGCACATGTTCTATGATGCGTTTCAGCTTACGTGAAAATGGCCACCGAATCTTATAAGCCAGTTCAAAGTTTAAGAATCGTTTTCAGTGCGCATGCGATTTTATCCTGAATTTCTCAGCTTCTTTTGTTTAAACCTTCTTTTGTTTTTAATTAAACAAAAGAAGGTGAGAAATTCGGGAAAAATTGCATGCACACTGAAAACGATTCTTAAACTTTGAATTGGCTTATAGGAAAAGTATGTTTTCAAATCAAAGGAAATTTATTGGAGAATTGATTTCTAGGGCTGCATTTTCCGATACGTTTGTTGTTGTGGATATATGGAGCTCAAAGTAAGGGTCGGTGTAAAAATTTGGAGGTGCTGTTTCATACCTTCCCACAATATAAACATTATTTTCACACATTTTCAAACCGCTCAAAACTCCTCAAAAACACAATTTCATGCCAATATTTCATCACCAAAGTGTTCCTCAAGTACCAAACAACATTTTTAGAGACTTTATTCAAAATCATTAAATGATTAAAGTCTTTCTGAAAGCATATTTTCAAACCATACGAAATTTGAATATATAGCGGTTCACTCACTGAAGCTAATGACGTCACAACCCACTAACTCTACGCTTGGGCTACCTGTGCCTACCTGTACTTTTGGAAGCTCTAGATTTCATACATCGTCTATAAATCTGGCCAGACTTGAGCTCACTAAATAATCCCATCGAAATAATCTACGAAGTCAAAGTGCGCGACTCGGTATCACCAAACGAGTGTTTAATAGATCCAAAACAACTTTGAAACTAACAATACGCCTTCTGTATTTTCTTACCAAGAAAGGTGAAGTTCACTAAAATTTTAAGCGGTTTGACGTAATGTTAGCTCGTAGCCTTCAGTTAAATGACAAGAAACCACAGAGAAATGCACACACACACAAAAAAAAAACACGAAAAACTCAGAATGTCGCCATTTTGTTTTTATTAGCTCTCACTGACTGCTGGAATACAATCAGGAAGCCCAATGAAAGTCATGATTTACGTTTTAACCGTTTGAACCTTGTTCCTTGATCTTCATGAGCTCCCTGTGGTGAGGTCTTCTCAAACCCAACCACCACTTCACACACACACACACTTTAAAATGTGCTCCGACGTTCCTGTTTAAGCAAGTTTATTGTTTAGGATGGTGTTGTTCATTTTTACGTGCATGCGTTCCGCGTTTCCTTTGTTCATCAAGTTTCATTGTTCAAGTATAGCGTCTCGTACATTAGTATTCAGATTCGACGTTGTGGAAACACATGCAGATCTTGTAAGTTTTGCTTAGTTCCTTCTTATTTGAGCTTTTTCTTATTTTCTTACTCTCGTCATTAGTTCAATTGATTAATCAATTTGTTGTACATGTTGTGGCAAATCATTTTCATCTTTATGACTGAATAAAACGCTTTTCAAATCGTGAATTGCACTGTTAATTAATAAATTTTATACGTTCTGGAATAAAACATACTTTATTCCAGAGCGTATAGATTTATCAACAGTGCAATTCACGATTTCAAATGCGTTTTAGCTTTGTTCTAAAAGTCCTTAATAAAATGGGACGGGCTTTGTTCTGGTTCCAATTGGACCAAATATTAACAAATTACTCAAGAGTTTTAGTTTCTTTTATTTTTAAAAAATCGTTAAAACAAAGCTTGGGCTCCCTGTGGTATCGGAAACCATATATTGTACCGAGACTGCTCATTTCCGGACGCCTTAGAAAGAGGCTAGGAAAGAAATAATTTGTTCGGGTAATTTCAAAAATCGTATTCTGAGCTGAGCATGAGCTGGGTTGACTTGTTTGCAGGATTCTGTGTTTCGCATTTTATGGTTTCTAGGGGGCTTTTTAGTACTATTTGAATGGCTGCTTATTAGTATGTAATTTGGATATTCTTTGTTATCCGTTTCTGCCATGTCAAATTTTTCCTAGAAAAAAACTTAAGTTTGCCTCCTCTAGATTCGAACCAAAAACGGGCGATACGAGACTCGCGTATTTAATAAGGATATCCCTTGAGAATCTGATTCGAAAGCGTTCGTATGATGTCTTCTAAGCCAATCAGCAGCAATATATATATATATATAAATTTTTTTTTTTTTCTTTTTGCAGCCGAGCTAGGGCAGTTTGATATTGATGATAATAGAGGCCTTGGTTTTACCTGAATTTTGTTGGGACTTTTGAGACTTGCCCTTTCTTATTGTACGGGGAAAAAACCCTTCAACTAGCTATAGACGTTACACAAATGCTATAGATTAATGTTCGAGTTCTGTCAAAAATACTGGTTGCACAATTTAACTGCAGGTAGCATTAATTCCTTCTGTTAACCTCACGCCGCGACAAATAACTGAAACAATTTAGACCAAAATAAAATTTTGATAAGGAATCCAAGAAAGAAAACGATCTAATAAACCGAGGGATCTAAGCAAGTCTTAGGAACGTTTTCTTTCGTAATTACAAAATATGTAATTTTACTAAGAAGTCTTTTCGTTGAGATTTATTTTATTTATTTTTTATTTAACGGCTTAACACAGGCTGGGAACAGACTCGAAGTCCAAACAAGCTCAGCCTGAGACAAGATACAAATATCACATTATAATTTAAACTATAAAGAAAAAGTACTATAACTAGGGACAAAGAAAAATTAAGAGCTAATACTAGTAGTAAATACATATGCCATAAATATAATATAATAATATAAACATGTAAATAATGTAAATACCGCATTTGGTCGATCGGCTGAGCTAAACACTAATATAGGCGCAGAGAAAAGTTAGCGATAGCAGAGTGCGGTTATAGCGGTAGATCGACATTTGGAACAGATAGTCTTATGGGTTCTGATGCGCTCAGGGTAAAAGTAGAAAGCAAAAGAGCAAAATAATGAGATCGTAGCAATGTTTTGAAGGACGAAACTGAGGTGCAAGACTTAATCTTTGGAGGCAGTGAGTTCCATAGAATAACTGTACGATTAGAAAAAGAATCTCTAAAAGTAGATGTTTTGCACGAGTTGACTCTATAGTCTGCGCTGCTAGTGCTTCTTGTAGATCTGGATGAGAACGAGCATGGGGTTACATAAGTATGTAGAGCAATATTGTTAAGCTTAAGGCGACACTTGAAGAAATATACAAGGTCTAAATATTCAAGCCAATAAGATAGCGGAAGTAGATTTAGTTTAACAAGCCGGTCTTTGTAAGTTAAGTTAGCTTGGTAACTGAGAATAAATTTAGTGGCGCGTCGCTGTATGCGTTCGAGAAGTAAAATATCCCGCGAGCTGGACTGCGGAGCCCAAACCTGGCTGCCGTAGCATAGAATCGAGCGCACTAACATAAGATATAGCTCACGGAGAGTTACTCCCAAGGAATTAGGGATATTTCGTCTCAGGAAACCCAGAACCTTGTTTGATTTAGCAACAACGGAAACTTAGTGGCTGTGCCAGCCTAAATCGTTTGAAATTATGATCCCCAGATCTTTTTGAGAGCGACTCTTCTTTAAGGCGTCGTGGCCGATGTGCGAGACGCACCGGTGGATTACGTTTTCTAGATACTTTAAGAACCTCACATTCGCTGACATTAAAAGCAAGGTCCCAGTCGATACTCCAGCTAACCAAACCGTTTAGGTCATACTGGAGAGCTAAATGATCTTGCTGAGATTTCTGCGGGCGATAACATTTGGTATCGTCAGCAAACATAACTACACTTAGCTAGACTAAACAATTAGACTGAAACAGTGAATTAAGATATAACCCAGACACCAGTGTTAACAGGTATTAGAGCGGTTTTCGTATGAGTGGGAAACGATACGGTAAATTCGTAGTCGTACTGTAAATTCGTAGCCGTACCGTACCTTACTGTAACCGTAACTACGCATTGCGATTGGATGAATTACTGGAAGACAATGGGAAGCCATTTCAATGTTACAGCATGTTGTACCGTGTACGTGCTGTAAGCCAGTACCGTATGTTTCCCACGCATACGAAAACCGTTCTAATGGTTACAGACGTGTAGTCTGTACGAGTTCTGTCAAATATTTGGAATAAACACCTTGCATTATCTAATGAAGAGGAAATTTGGACACTTGAAAGAAATCTTGTGGTTACTGAACAGGTAGGATGAGACCCTTCTGTTAGCCTCACGCAACGATAAATAACTGAAACAATATATATCAATTAAAAAATTAAGAATGAAAAAAGTTTATGAAAAGTCCTTTTGATTTTCAAAAATATTTGACTATATATGATCTAAACACCCGCGAGGGATCTAAAGCAAGTCTTATTACAGATAATAGTTTTTGTAATATTGGAAATAAAAAACAAAAACTGAGTGACAAAGAGAAGACATAACAATTCGCATGACTGGGCATGGCGGCGCACGAGAGATTCTCAAGAACCGCCTTGAATCAAGTGGAATACGTAACATTGTCGGTATTTGGAATGGTCACGAAACAATTGCAGAAAGAATATTGCTTACGTTTAACATAGTATTACATACACAGAGATTTTGCCACAATGATAAGAAAGGTCAAATTAAGAAAAGCAACTAAAAGCTATAATGTCAACAAAAGCAGGTAATTCCTATCAACGAAAAAAAATCTTATGCCAAGTTGCAATGAAGAGAATTGGGGGAAAATAAGAAAATACGTAATGACATTTTTGAACAGGTAGATACGTGTCTGAATCACCGGTAGAGACACGTAACTAACAAAAGTTCTTTTAAACAACAACTGGATAGAATAAGCAACGGTTCTGGTAACACTGTTTGTCGAGAAGGGCAGCTAGTATCACAACAGACACGCAGCAAGAACTGATCAGTATAGTCGTGATGGGAAGACAGGAGAATGGTGGCAGCGGTGGGAGACAAGAAAATAAGCGATGGTCGTTAATCCATGGTCCACGTTTCTTGACAGTCCTACTGGCAATATCCATGATCCACGTAGCAACAAGTCAGGACAAGATGAGTATTCTTGATCAAGGTTCCAACATCATTGGATCCCCAAGATATTCCAAGACAACAGGCAAAACCAACAATCAATCTAGCAGGGTTTGTAACACCATTGAATGCATTAACGCAGCCGATGATATTAAAAGTTCGTTGAACCTGACCGTGGACCCTTGCGATGACTTTTATGAGTTTGCTTGTGGTATGAAGCCGTTAATAAGTCAATTTAGGCGCTGCAGCTCAGAATATATAATAAGGAAATTAGAAACGGCGACGATAATGGTCAACGGAGCAAGCAAAAAAGTACTGCAATTGCCATCAGATCTGTACAAATCGTGCATGAAGTTAGAGGTCATCAATAAGCTTGGTGCCGCACCTCTGAGGGAACGAATCAAACAACTGGGAGGTTGGAACATGAGTGGAAACTGGGACGAGGATAATTGGGATTTTAAAGAGGTCCACCTTTTTATTGAAAAAGGTGTAGGAGGTAACTTGCCTGTGTTTTGGTGTAAAATCGTGCCAGACAGCCGAAATAACACGAAAAAAGCTATCATGGTAAGTACTTCGTTGTCGTTGTCGTTGTCGTTGTCGTTGTCGTTGTCGTTGTCGTTGTCGTTGTCGTTGTCGTTGTCGTTGTCGTTGTCGTTGTCGTTGTCGTTGTCGTTGTCGTTGTCGTTGTCGTTGTCGTTGTCGTTGTCGTTGTCGTTGTCG